>JZKD02S0499629.1:483031-538720 GCA_000966675.3 Picea glauca | reverse complement strand
AAAAAAAAAAAAAAAAAAGAGGAAAAAATGTTGAGTGGCCAAAATTGACCTACTTAGCTGTCTCCACCACTCCAAGCATGGCTCTCAGTTCTGAAAATTTATTTTCAATGAAGGACTTGGTGAAGATGTCTGCAACCTGCTGCTCTATGGGGCAGTACTACAGTGAAATGAATCTGTCACAGATCATCTCGCGGATGTAATGCATGTGAATCTTGATGTGCTTGGTCCTCTGCCTTTGAACTGGATCAATTGATATCTGAATGGACCCCTGATTGTCACAAAATATGACAGTCAAAAGTGGATACTGAATACCAAACTCGGAGAGAAGCCCCTGCAACCAAACATTCTGTGTAGTTGCATTCACTACACCTCTATACTCTGCCTCTGATGTAGATAAAGAAATCGTGGATTGCTTCTTACTAGACCAACATAATGGCCCTAAACCAAAGCTGAAAAAATAACCAGAGGTGGACTTGAGGTCTGTACCATTGCCATCCCAATCAGAATTTGTGTACCCAATCAGTGAAAGTGGGCAATTTGCAACATAAAAGATACCAAAACTGGGAGTACCTTTCACATATCTAAGGATTCTCTTTGCAGCTTTCCAGTGAAGCTCATGAGGCTCCTGCATATATCTGGAACAAACTCCTACTGCAAAAGAGATATCAGGTCAGGTGTGAGTGAGATACAACAAACTCCCAACCAACTGCTGATATAGTGTACTGTCCACCAAAGGTGTAGTACCTGCATCCTCAAATCTGACCCCCGAAAGAAAGGGAGATGTTGTTGGCTTGCATTTTGTCATCTGAAAGCGGACAATTAGATATGATGCATACTTAGACTATGCCATCTTGATACCTAAAGTATACTGAGAAACTTCAAGACCAAGAAAGTAGTGCAACAGTCCCAAATCTGTCATGGAAAATCGATCGTGCAATGCTGATTTTGCCGAATCAATAGCTGAAGTAAGGTTCCCTGTCATTAGTAAGTCATATACATAAATTACTATAATCAAAATTGAATCATAATGTTTCAACAAATAAAAATTCAGATCATATTTGCATCAAATGAATCCAATGGAAAGCAGGAAAGAATCCATCTTTGCATACCAGGCTCTAGGAGCCTGTTTTAGGCCATACAAAGATTTCTTTAATCTACAAACGAGGGAAGAGTTATGAATGTATCCATATGGATGATACATATAGATATCCTCCTTGATATCTCCATGAAGAAATTCACTCTTCACATCCATGTGATGAACTTCCCATCTGCGAGAAGCGACAATGGCCAAAACTAGTCGAATGGAGTCCATTTTTGCAACAGGTGCAAATGTCTCTGTGTAGTCTATGCCACGTACCTGTGAGTATCCTTTTGCGACAAGTCGAGATTTGTACTTTCTTATCTCACCATATGCAGAAATATTTGTTCTATATATCCATCGGCATCGAACAAGCTTTCTTCCTTTCAGAAGTGGAACCAAGTCCCATGTGTTGTTGTCCATAAGAGCAGAGTACTCTTCATCCATGGTAGCCTTCCAAAGTGGCTTTTCAGAAACCTCAGAGTGTGACTGTGGATATGAACCAAGTTTCATATAGAAATTGTTGGGAAGCAATGGTTTCATAGCAGCCAGGGCTTGAGGAGCCCCAAAAAACTGTGATCTAGTCCTTCTTGTATCCATAGGATCACCAACTAGTTCACCCGCATCTTGCAGGGTTTTCTCTGCCCAAGTTGGAAAATGAGTTGGAGAAACAATGAACTACTCCTCATCCTCTGTATCAGACCCAAAAGGATTCTCTGATGGCTGCTCTTAAGTGCTTGAATAAGTTTTTGACTCCTCCTCATCAGTGACAATAAGTGGTTCCTCGACAGGGTCTTCTGAAAAATCATGCAGTGATTCTTCTTCAAACTTCACACTTCGAGCTAGAATGAAATTTTCAGTGTGAGAGTCCAACAATCTATATCCTTTGAAACCTTCAATATATTCAACACTTTGAGGCTCCAAATCCTTCCTCTTATCTGTCGGAATGTGAGCCCATGCTTGTGAACCAAAAATGCAAAAGTGCGACACTTTCGGTTTCTTACCGGTCCAACATTCAAAAGGAGTGGTGCCTTTGAGTGATTTGTGAGGAAATTGGTTCTGAATGTATGATGCACAATTAATAGCTTCATCCCATATCTTGGGAGCTAATGATTTCCACTGTAGAATACAATTGTCCATCTCTTTTAAGGACCGATTTTTCCTCTCCGCAACACCGTTCTACTGTGGTGTATATGGCATTGTGTGTTGTAGTTGTATACATGCATCAATACAAAGTTGCTGCACATATTTGTTGAAATACTCCCCCCCATTATCATTACGGAGTATCTTAATATTATACCCAGACTCATTCTCAACAAGTGCTTTAAATTTTATAAGGCATTCAAATTCTTCCTACTTTAATTCAAAAAAAAATACCCAAGTAAAGTGAGAGAAATCATCTATGAAGGTGAGTACATATTGAGCCTTACTGATTGAAGGTTGTGGGAATGGGCCTGTGATGTCATTGTGAATCATCCCAAGAGGTGAATAAGCTCTCTGTGCATTCCCTTTGTCAAAATTTTTCTCTGTATGCTTTCCAAGAATGCATCCTTGACATACACTGCTTGTGAATTTAATAGCTGGCAATCCTTCTACCATGTTTTCCTTGCTGAGTTGATGCAAGTACTTATAGTTTAGATGACCAAATATTTCATGCCATAAACTACTGATATTATTAGATTGTGACAGAAATACAGTGCTAATATATTTAGGAACAAAATGGGAGAATAAATACAAACGAGAACCGTGATCTGCAATTCCATGTGCAAGCTGTGAGCCTGTGGAAATGTCGGTAATCACTGCGGAGGCCGGAGTGAACTCCACCTTCCTTCCAGAGTTGGAATGAGTGATATGATATATCGAGAGAATATTTTCAGACATTGAGGGAACATGAATCACATTTGAGAAGCATCCCCCTTCAAGATTAACAATTCTTTCTCCACACACCTTTGCGGGTGTGGCATCTCCCAAGTAAATTGGGGATCTGGTGCTTTCTTCGATGGAGGAAAATTCATCTTTTGATGCAGCCATATGGTTCAATGCACCTGAATCAAGGATCCAATCTGATGGAGTGTATGTGACATCCATTAAAGCATGACCATCTCATGCTCTCCTTCCCGTTCTGTTATCATCTTTCTTCTTTGCATTTTCGGGCACCGTGAGATTGTGCTGCTGCAATTGCTTAGCCATCTCATTGATAGTCTTCCTCATGCAATTTTCTTCAGGATGAAAACCTTTGGAATAGTAGATGCAAATTTTTCTTTCCTTCTTCTTCTTACCCTTAGGCTGAGAAGAGTTCTCTGAAGATTGTGAGGATCTCTCCTTCTTCGATTCAATAAATTTACCCTTTCCTTTTTGCTTGTCTTTTCCACTGCTCTTTGGAGCATTAGTAGCCGCAAGTGCTTGGTTCTTGGAACGCTTGATGGAACCCATTTGGAATAACTTAGATTTATCTTGAGTCAATGCTGTAATGAAATCATTCAATGGAGGCATTTTGCATGTTTCCTGAGTCAATTTAGATGCTTGAAAAGATGATACAAATACAAAATATTCAGGGCCTAATTTTGAGAGAATTGAAAGGATGAGTTGATCTTCCTCTTTCTTGACTCCACATGCATTAAGTTCAATGAGGAGTGATTTGACCTTGGTGAATAATTCTTCCAGGTTTCTGAAATGAATTGGACTTAGGGATATGAGTTCATTCTCCAGTTGATGCACTCTCATTGCATCCTACTTGCCGAATAGTCCTTCCAATGTGGTCCAGACCACATCAGGAGTAGTGGCTCCACTAACATGAAAGAGGAGATATATGGAAATTGATAGGAATATCATCCCAATTGCTTCATCTAATTTATTGAAATACTTGATCTTCTCCACTGCAGTAGTCGGTTCTTTTTTCGTTCCCATTGTTACCCTGTAAAGCCCTTTGCTTCGGAGGAGCAGAGAGATCTTTGTCTTCCATTCGAAGTAATTGAAAGGATTTAGAACGAGTTTTGTGGGATGAGAGAGATGATCCATTGCTTATTTTTGCGCCTCCTGACGATCTATACCTGCAAATAAAACCATGTACAATCCACTAAATTCAATCTAGCTCTGATACCATGTAGAATTCCTACAGAAACCCCGATAGATCTAGAATTCTAGTTAAATTGAACACATACAATTTGCTGATATTCAAGAGATGAAATAATTTTTTTTCTCCATAAATCATAGAATTATATTAATCAAAAATTAATATACATGAGCAACCAACCTCAAAAAGAAGAGAGGAGGTGAATATATAAAATTTCCAGCATAGAAATTCTAGTCAAAAAAGCTAGAAAAAGCTAAAATAGGTGTCATAGGCTAAGGGAGACCACATAGTTCGACCTAGACCACTAAAGACACATGTCACACACTCATTAATTCCCACAAGAGTCAAGTGGTTCACATTATCTCACTTAATCTCACTTAACTGACAAGAGAAGCAATTCCAACTCACTTAACTGACCCAGAATAGCAGTTACTAATAATAGTAAAGGAAAAAGTCATTAATTAAGGAATACATATCTCACTCAAAGAGGAGCTACACATTCCCCAATTATGGATGAGTTTTTTCATGGGGGAGTTGGAATAAATCAAGAATAAATCAAGAAAATCAAGAACTGGGAGTTGAGTCTTGATCTAAAAATAGCAGTTTTCCCTAAAATCTAGGGATGAGGTGCCCTTCTTCTCTATGTGGCCAAATTAGATGAAATAAAGTGTGATGGAATGTATTAACCAATATCTAGGAGTCTAAGCTAGGTATAAACTAATGTAAGTTAGGGTTATGCTCCAACATCAGGAACACCTTAGGATGAGTGTATTTGTAAAATCTATGATACAATGGGGTTGAAGAAGATGAACACCACTTCTTTTTAACTTTCCCTAACTTGAATAATATAAGAAATAATTTACCTAATTCCATAACTTAATTACTCGTAAAGACCTCCTTGCTTACAAAAACCATAATAATCTTGTGACTTTCGTTTCCAATATTTTCAAGTATATATGATATTATGAGGATTGTTTAGTCTAATTTATTTTATTTATAGGAAAGACCTTGTTGGTTTTAGGGGATGGTAAACATGATTTTCATCATCATGTAATGTGCATCTTAAAGTTAAAAATAATATATAAAAGAAAAAACAAAGGAGGCACCAACACATACATCATATGAAGGATGGTAGGATTTATAAGGAAGAAGACATTTTAAAATGCAAACCTATGTTTTAACATATGATAAACTGAAAAATAACTCATTCCACCCTCCCACATTTAAGTGCATAATGACACTTTTTGTAACCTCAATAATTGCTTGAAGGCTACTTCAATAACAATAACTACATCAAGAAAACCTCATGTAGGGAGGAAGCATGCATACTGAGATTTGAACTTGGATCATTGTCACCTCAAACTATCCAAGTTGTTACTAGATCAACAACTAACAAAGAAGCTATAAAGATAATTTTTTTTAAATTTTTGGGCCTAGTCAAATTGGAGTCAAGTGGTTGGAATTGGAAATCAACTAATTGTTAGACCTAAAATTTACCTTTAGTTGTAGAATTAACATGTCTAGCAATGTGTTCAACGTCCATAAGGAACTAGATTTTATATTGAAGACCAACGAGCAAAAACCCAACTGACCAAGCCAATGATGTTACAACAATAGTCATAGGAGCCAAATAGTAACTATCTCATATAGCTCAATGAATGTTTATATTACTTTGTAGTTTCAAAATGTAATTTGGCTCCTTATTATAGGTTTCTAGTAGAGGTAGGAAGGAAAAGGTTTTAGCTGAGTTTTTCTCATCATTGGGTCTTAAAATAGTAAGGTGCACCTGTTCTCTATGGTAATAGACACATCGATGCAATTATATATAAGTGAACTACACATAATAATTCAAAATGGCCTTCCACACTTAAATTTTGTAAAACGTGGCATTTAAAAAAAAATTACCACCCAATGCATACTAAAGATATAAATGAATAGATTCATCTTAGCACATACATAAACATAAAATATTAATTCCATATAGGGCATTGAGATAGTATAAGAATAGAATGGTGAAAAGGAGCCAAGGGATTGTCGATCCTAAAATATGCTAAGTCACAAATCTCTCTCTTGTATATAATGATTCTACACTTCAAAAATTTTCCATTTTATGGAAGGTTTATGAGTCTTGTTATAACTTCCGCTTTCCCCAAAGTGCACCATTGTGTTCCACCATAACCAAAATGCACCAATACTTAGAATATTTTTTAAGTCTTTCATGGAATTACTTCCCTTTCGTCGTCATCAAAATGTACTTCAATCTTTTTCCATCCTCATTTTGTACCACACTTAGAATATTTTTCTATTTTTCACCATGGGTTTATTTAATTATTCATCTCATGTCCAAACCTCCATCCCTACACTCCACGATACTTAGTCATTTTCAAGAATTCACCTCTTTCTTGATACTTCAACACTTAGCCATTTTAGCCTTTTACCACGGAAGCAAAGATCTTATCACAAGTCTTGAAAAAATTATTTTCTTTCTGTCTATTCATTAACTTTGTAACACTTAGTAATATTTTTTGATTTTATTGTGGAGTCGTGGGATCAAACTTACCCCATTTTCATTTCTTTTATAGCCACACCTTCGCTACTCTGCAATGAATATTCATTCTTCTTGTCATGTTCCTCGAGCAATAGTAAATGCTAAATATTACAGAAAGTGATAAGTGGTTAAGTATCAAAGGGTCGTTATTAATGGTTATTTTCTCGAGACCATCCTCAATAAGTTCAAATTAATTTCACCTTAATAATTCTTTCCAAAAAAGATCTTCAAGGTTTATTATGTAAAAATAATTTCTTTGATATTAATGTTCAAAAAGATTGTACATAATTAGCCATCTCTTTAAGAAAAATGACCAGAAAAAGAGAGAGATTTTGTGGAGATACTCTGAATACATTCACGTGAGAAGATCTAAAATATCACTGGTTTAGAGCTTAAAAACACTATTCTACATTGTCGCCTCAAGAAAGAAATGCTAATGGTATTTGGATATGAGGAATTGCTTAGGAAGGGTGTGTTCCTGAAGTTTTCGATGCTACATATCTCATTTCATGGTGTATAGATAAATACAAAAAGAATAAAAGAATCATTCAGCTTTAGTGACAATCCCCAATTTCTATGGCACCATCAAATTTCAAAAAGATGTTGAAGTTACCAGAGCTGACAATGACGTTCAAAGTTTATGAATCTAAAGAGTTCCTGAAGATTATAAATGGTGTTAGTGACCTGTTGTCGCAATATCTGTAAGACCCAACGACAATGACAAAGGATTTATCAATTATACAGGTAAGTGAATTTAGAAAACCATATCAAGAAATTGCATGGCTTCTAGCTAGGGTTCTTGGAAAATAATCAACTGCTACAGTTCCTCGTCTAGCTCTTTATATTTTGTATTTTTCTATCCAATATAAAGTGATTTTCGCCTGGTCGAAATTATCTCTTATGAAATATCATTCTAATTATCAAATTTTAGGAAGAACAAGAAGTTCTATATGTCTTCATATTTAATCTTTTCCATCACATATTGTCATGTATTCAAAGGATTACATTTAGCAAAAAAGGTTAACTGCAAGTTAGACCTTGTTCATACATGCTACTCTACTCCATGGAAGTAGAAGGAAACATACCATTTTTATGTAGTCTATGATTAATTTGTTTCTTATTTCATCAAACTCACATTTGGAAATGGTACTTCAAGAATATCATTGGATGCGACAACCTTTTTAGATAAAAGGGGAAGTTTTGAGGCAATGGAAAATTACAATGTCAATAGAGTTTACAGCTCTCGAGAAGCCCCAATTTATATTCCATTTTATGTTCTAGAAAAAATATTTGTAATAGAAGTTTGCAGACAATACAGGTTTTGGGCACACTTCTTTTATTAAAGAAAGAAACAATAGTTCATTTCTTTTCCATGGAGAATAGGCGAAATTACACCAAAAAATGGTTCAAAAATTGATGAGTATGCAATTTAGTTTGAACAATTCAATTTAAAGATGAAAAATGAGATAAAAGGGTTTGACCCTAATCAATGTTTCATGAACCACATGAATTTTGCTGGTTTTAGTGTATCATATGTAAATACTTGTTTATTTGGAGAAGAGGAAGATGATGGAAATAAACCAAAAGTAGTTCCAGTTGGAGATCTTGAAACTATTGTTAGCACTAATGAAGCACATTGACAACACAAAAGGGTTATAAATGAAAGAATCACAAGGTTTCAAAACACTTCTCAAAGAAGTGACACACCCAAACAAAACCCTCTGATTGTAACCTAGGAACAAAAAAATTCTTTAATTGAAAATTCTAGTGATGGAGATGACCATGATGCTCCTAAAGGAAATCTTGAAAAATCTCATAATCTCACAATAAACAATAAAAGAAAAATATAGGAAAATCAATAGGAAGTAGTTGAGGTCATACTTGATGATGAAGATGCCTTGAAGAAATGGTGCTAGATGTGAATATCAAAGACATAGAGTTTCTAGATGAATATCAAAGGATTTAGTTGAGAAAATAAGTTGCACCAGAGCTAACGAGACAAGAACCAGTCTTCTATGAAGAAGAATCCTTAACTCTTCACAATTATTTATTTGAAAAAGAGTATACGAAACTAGTACATGAAAGAGTAAATTCAAAACGGAAAAAAGGTTCAAGGAAAAACACATTCATAATTTAATTTGAGAAGAGTTTTAACATCAAGAATTGAAAATATTCATAAAGATATAGGTGATTCTCTATAAGTTTCAGTGGATGAAATGGAAGCTGAAAATATCATGCTCAAAGAAAGGTTTAAAGAACTGGAATATGCTTTAATTCCACCCCTAATATTTTCAAGTCCTATTGCTATTATTCAACCCGGGAAAAGCTACAACATAACACCGGAGTCAAGCTCAAAGTTAAGGGGAACATCAAGTTTTCTTACTGTTGTTAGAAATTATGTTGGGGAAAACATAAAAAAAAGAATGTCTCTCATTCTAGAGGCATGGGATTTAGCAAGCAACTTCATTTCTTTGGATTCCAAGATTACTAATTTAAGAGAATACCTCTAGGTCAACCTCGAAAATGATGAGGGTTTTTATAAGGATGTTGTCATTACATTTGTTTTGAAAGTTCATGGAACGAGTAAACTGAAAAGGAAAAATGAATATTTACCATCCCCTACTCGCATAAAGAAATTGAAATCTTGTTGGCTCAAGATAATTAAAGTTTTAAAAAAATATTGGCTGATGTTGACACTTTAAGTGTCAAAAAAGGAGAATTGTATTTTAAGTTGATTGAGTTAGATTTGTTAGGAACTACCGAGGAAGTCCAATATCCAAAACTAATTTTAAATTCTATGCTAATGACGAGGGAACAATTTGAATAACACTTAAAAATATTGAAAGGTGTATCAGTGGAAAAATTTAATAGTATGACTGAGTACACAAAACATGTAGTAGAAAGTTGGCTTGTAAGCTATGTTAATAAAAATGAAGATATTGAGGACACACTTCACCAAATTTCAATTGACTTAAGAGAATTAGAGGGTACATTATTTGATATCAAAGTTAGATAGGAAATAATAGTCTCGCCAATGAGAGAATACATAAAAAAAAAATTGGTTAAAGAAAGCTTTAATCAATATAATTGAAGAAGATCATGTCGAGGTGGTTGGTGTTGGTACTGATCATGAAAATCCAATCCAAGACAATACAAAAGGAACATAGGCGAGCATATATAAGGAGATATTCCATCATATTCCAACCTTGTTCCATTCTTTCATTTTATGGTCCATGAGAACACAATCCTAGTCCAGTTCTAGATGAATGCATTTTATTTTAAAGACTATATTTTTTTTTTTGGAAAAATCCTAGAGAACTATCTTGGCGATAAAATTTAATTATATCTTTGAACTCTAAGTTTTGAGGATAATATATTTAAAAATTTTCTGTCATATTCTATCTTGTTTTGAATGAAAAACTCTTATAAAGTTCTCTCATTTGTGGGCCTATATCTTTCTTTCCTTGAATGTGATAAAAAATTATGAATATTGTGATGGATGTGAGAGTTATTTTGTTTTTCCTATAATTGTTATTTATTTCTATACAATATTTTCAACAAGTGTTATATTTTTATGAGTGAATATTCCTGGTCCTCTTCTCAGAAATTATTTGGTGTATGTATATTATTTCCAATCAACAAGGTTTTTACACTTTATTGAGTGATAAATATTTGGGCTTTACTATTTAGTATTATCCCATTTTCATATTGCATTTCCAAGATATTCAAGATTTATCTTTAAGAAAATACAGAGGAGTACCACCTCTATAAAAATGCAGAGGGGTATTTATATCCTCGTGAGGTTTATGTTTAGACCTTAACAGGTCTAAGCATCAACACATATGCTCACAAAGGAAGGGAATATATTAAAGAGGATCTAGACTAGACTAGGGAAGCGAGAGGCACACCATGCAATCCTATCGATATAGATCCAGACCTAGAAGACTAATTCCTTATCATTACTTTGGTCTCCTCTATTTTGAGTAAATTCCTTAGATTATAGCTTCTTTTGAAATTTTTTTGGAACTAGTATTAACCATTTCAATTTTTGTTTACAAAATAGGATAGATCTACACCAAAAACTTATACATAGGACAACATGTCTACTCCAGATAGGGAAAAAAAACCCACAAACATATATTTTTGAATTCAAGGTGAAAGGATTTCCTTTGAACAACCTACACCTTGCCCTACGTAATTATATTTTGAATATTAATAGATAGTACCTAGAACAACTTACATAAAAAAATTCCAAACTAATATTGCCATAAAAGTTAACACTATTTTTTTATATTAAATGTAACGTAACAATATATTATGTTTAATGGAATTTTTGATATTTTACGTATAAATTAACTTTATGTTGATGCCACTTATGGTGCAATAATATATATATATATATATATATATATATATATATATATATATAAAAGAGAAAAAATACACTTTTCTAGGGTGTTTATACTTTTATGTTGAGGTAAAATTCTGTCCTAATCCACTCATTTTTTTTTTCAAATTTGGACGATCTAGGTCATATGAAAATGTGCTAGAACTATTGGTACAAAGTTCCATGGTCATAGTTTCCATCCATTAAGTGGAACTATGACTTCTATAAAATTTCCTACTAGATTTAGGGGAGAATTTCTAGTAGAAAGAATGTGAGTTTCTCCACTTATTAAGTTATTGATTATTTTTTTAACCATATATGGGAGATTTTTATATTAAGTAAAATCTACAACATAGATCACAATAAAAATACATCAATAATATAGTTCAAAATTCATTAAAAAAAATTATGAAGAGAGAGTGTCTACTAGCCTATAGCTATATCCATATAATGTTGTATACAACACTTACCAATATATCTTAGAAGTGTAAATTCTATAGAAAATACCTAGTTACCTAATTAATTTGAACAAACTTAACATAAAGCATGATGGATGGTTTCCTTTTCAAGAGTTTCTTTAGCTGACTCCAAGTATAGTTTGATGATTTCCGTGTTCTCTAGTTGTTGATGAACTATTTTATCTTCTCTTGGTCCCCCAAAATTGGAATTAATAGAATAAACTTGATTGGATGCTACATGATGCTATGATTTGGTTAAATTAATAACCATGTTTCAAAGCATGTTACACTTAGCTTCCAAAACTTTGATCTACCTCTTTAATTGAACTAAGGTACCCATAATTGTAGCAATTTGGGTAGTAACCTATCAGTCTCGTTCCTGAATTTTGGCTGTGGTTGTCAAAATTGAGCTCATGTGTGCATGAATAGAATCCTCATGACATGTCAACACCCATTGAATCTCTTGCATATAACTATATTCCATATGTATACTAGAATTTTCCAAGGTCAATTCCAAACTAAAAATTTCAATATTGCCTAAAAGAGCCTACCTTTGGATCTCAACTATGTTCCCTATAGCCTAGAACGCAAGACTAAACTATGGACGAACAAAACCACACATGGGTGTGCTTTTTGACAGGGGAAGCCACAAACATATGATGATGAACTAATGAACCTATAATTATCCCACTTAGAAATGGATAGGGGTAGTTTTTTACAATCCATAAGGCCTTGGAACAGTCTTGGTTGAAACCAAAATCAATGGTGCAGTCACCCAAAAGACCAAAACTTTGTAAATAAAATTAAGAGTCAAGAAAGGAACAAATAGGCCCCTCTTACTATAGAGAATGAAACCACTATAACATCCCCTACAATGGAACAATAGGGAATCTCCATTGCTAAAATCTATCAACTTACTCATGTTCCAAAAAAGAGTATGTACCATGTAGACAAGCCAACTCAAATAGTTGAGACTCACTAGACCACACTTCAATATTGCAACCTAGTTCATCCATGCCGAGATGCCAGAGGTCATATCCATAATCCCATAGTGCCAAGGGGGAATACCTCTCATGGGTCCAAATTAGTGACGATAGAAACATTTGGGAATGTAAGCGAGGGGGAGAGGTCTCTTCTGATTACACACATAGTCATATGATGGGATTTCCATGTGCCTCCATAAATAATTGATACATTCCTTGTCCTTCATGAGAATATTAAGGAATGAGTTGATTTCCTAACTTGCCATTGGTAACTATATCCCCCAATTTTAATGAAGTGCCCTGAGAACCATAACCATATGCCAAAGAATTATTCTCCCTTAGAACATGCCAATAAGTTAACTTAGGATAGGTTTTTAGATTCCTACTTTTCCCACTCTAACACTGAAGCTATAAGAGTGTCCAATGGGGTAGTATTTTATAACAATGTGATTTATTACATTCTTGGAATCCCCCACCACAATCATTTTTTGAATACTGAAGTTAATGGAAATCTTCAAATATTTCTATAATGCATAGGATTTGATCTGATTATTTGAGAAGATATCGAGACCTTAGGAGAATGTAATTTCTATTGTTCCTTTGGGGTTTGTGATAACCCATCCCACACCTACCAACCAAGGATTCATTTTCAAAGCACCATAAAAGAAAATAATATAGTATTGCTATTCATATCTCCATATCCATAAATCCTATGGACTCATTTGAAGTTACAACTTAATCTAGAACTGTTCCTCTCAATTCTAGATTTAATAAGGGGGGGATTTATTTGAAATTGTTGATACCATTCCTCCTCATCTTGAATGATATTTTGAGTGAGTTGGAGATAATTTTCTTTGGAAATTAACTGTTATGCCAACAAAAACTTGGCTTTAGTTACTACCATCTTGGGTTTAACAAGTGTTTGGGTGAATATTGCTTTTTTTTAGCAAGATAGACTTTCCAAAATAAATATTTGGGCAATTCTAGACAAATTATCCTAAATATTTGTTTGTACTTTAACGAGCCAATGTAAAGAATACTTTATTGATCAAACATACTCTTCCATGATTAAGGACTTATGTATCTATGATTTATCCCATTGAAGGATGAATTCCAAACCTGGTTTGTAAATTCACAATAAAAAAATAAATATTGGATTGACTCTGATTCAGAGAGGTTAAGGGTCAATACAGAGAGGCATGATATCCCTCTCTTGTGTGAATTTTTGGCTATCATAATTTTCCTATGAACTAAGGCCCAACAAAATACATTAATTTTAGGAAATCTGTTTGGATTCCAAATATTGAGCTAAATTGATGACCCCTGAGGGAGAGAGTTACCTTGTAGCTATTGATCATATCCCAATTTGACATTATAATTGACCATTCCCCATCCTTAGTGATTATAGAAATTAATACTTCTCAACACACATCCTTTAATATGAATGATTATATTTGAAATTAGAGGAAGAAAGTGAGATGGGGCAGATCCAAAATCCCATCCCATCCAAATGATGGAGAGCTGAGACTAGGTGGAAATGTCATGAAGCGAAGTCTTTTTTTTCTTGTCCAACCAATCCTTGAGAGCACAAATCTCCTGGTTGCTAATCATTGGAAACTTCCCCATAATTATATCATGCCACAGGTCAATTGAATGACCATTTCTAGGCACCCATGTTAGTCAATGTTGAATAATAATGACAATCAATCGAATAAGATTCCAAATTGGTGAGACTCTTCTTATACTTTGAATTATGTCAAGACATCTTTGTCTCTCCCCTATGAAATATTTATTATAATTAATTTTTTTCCACCACTCATACTTGTTCGACAACACAGGTATTCAAATAGAGGACGGACACCTTCAGTAACCACTCACACAACCAAATCAAAGATTAACACACCGATGTTTTGATGTGGTAAAACCCCTACAGGGAAACATCCACGACCCCAACCAACATGACCACTTGGAGCAGTTTATTAATGAAAAAGAAAAAGATTACACAAATATTTTACAAGAGAGTTTCTCAAAACCGATCATTGGAAAATGACCCTCCATGCTCTTTAAATAGAGATCATGGACCAATTAGGTGTTAAGCCACAGATCAAAGGCCATTAAGATTGAGGAGAATATGAATTTTCATATCACTCTATGTAAGGAACATATCCTGACCGTCGGATTTCCTAACTACAAATGCATACTAAAGAAACACACTTTTACCTAATGACACATTATACCAAGTAGATCTCTCAACTAACTCCTAAGTGTCTAAATATCCTAACACTCCCCCTTAAGAACAACTTGGGATAAGATTGAAGGATTTACAATAGTGACACAATAGGAGAAGGAAGGAGGCATTAGAGCCTATCCCCCCTTAATGACAACTTTCTAAAATCCTAACATAGATCGAAGTTTGAAAAAATTTGCTTCTATAAGAGACTGTGAAAATGTCTGCAAATTGATCTTCTATAGGGAAAAAGAGCACTTCAATAACTTGATCACGAATGAGCTTTCTAATGAAGTGCATGTATAACATGATGTGTTTGTTGCATTGATATTGAACTGGGTATTTGGAAATCTTGATGGCACTTTGATTATTGCACCAAAGGTTGGTCAGATGCTACTGCTAGAATCCAAACTCTAAAAGGATCTGTCGAAGCCACAAGGCTTCCTGACATGCATTTGCCACTTCTCGGTACTTTGTTTCTGCTGAAGAAAGTGCAATATTCTATTGTTTCTTACAATCCCAAGTGACAAGTCCTGATCCAAGGTTGAAAACCTAACCTGTAGTAGACTTCCGATCATTAAGGTCTCCAACCCAATCTGAATCAATGAAACCAACCAATAAAGGATTCCCCCCTAAACTGTAATGTATCACAAACTGATCTGTATCACATACATAGTGAAGTATCCTTTTAGCTTCTTTACAATGGAATTCATGGGGTGTTTGCATATACCAGGAAACAAGGCCAACAACAAATGAAAGATCATGATGGGTATGAGTCAGGTATAAGAGGCTACCAAATAACCCACGGTACCAGGTGGCATCAACTTCGGGAGAAGTACATGTGGTAGTAAGCTTGACTCCAGACTAGAAGGGAGAAGGGGATGGCTTAAAATATTCCATGTGAAAGCGACAAAGAAGATCACAAGCATACTTAGACTGGGAAAGAAAAATTTCTTCATTGGTTTGCAAAACTTGGAGGCCAATGAAATAGTGCAAAAATCCTAAGTATGTCATTTCAAATTTCTTCTTAAGGCTGGTTTTCACATGGTTTAAAATTTTTGAGTCACTACCAGTAAGGATAAGGTCATCAACATAAAGGAAAAGGATTACGAGATGGCTTCCTAATTTCTTGGTATATACATTAGGATGAGAATGACATCTAGAGAATCCAGTGTCAATAAGAAAGTTGTCCATTTTGGCATACCAAGCTTGGGGAGCTTGCTTAAGACCAAAAAGAGATTTCTTATGGAGACAAACAAGGATAGAATCATTCTGGACATAGCTAGGAGGTTGTTCCATGCAGATTTGTTCTTGCAAATCTCTTTGCAAGAAGGATGATTTAACATCCATCTGATTTACATCCCATTTATGTGAGGAAAAAAGGGAAATAACAAGGCAGATGGAATTCATTTTGGATACAAGGGAAAAGGTTTCATTATAGTCAATTTCTTCAATTTGGGAAAATCCTTTGGAAACTAGCCGAGCCTTGTGTCTTTCAACACTTCCATCTCATTCATACTTAGTTCTATAGACCCATTTACATCTGACAAGTTTTCTTCCATTTGGAAGAGGTACAAGATCCCAAGTATCGTTTTCCATTAAAGAACAATACTCTTCATTCATTGTTGTATCCCAATGTGGATGACCTGAAGCTTCTGCAAATGTCTCTAGATCATGAGTCTCTGAAGCTTGAGCCAAAAGGGAAGAGGCTCGCTGGAACTTTGAACATGTTCAACGCTGATATGAAGGATCACCGACATGACCACCAACTGCTTCTCGTGTTGAACGGACCCATCGAGGAAGTGGTTGTACTAGTGTTGGTTCAGGTTCAAAGGACTCATCTAGAGGAAGGTGAGCAGGCAGAGGTGTATTTTCCTCCTCACTGTCATCATCTGAAGAAGAAACTAGAATAAGAACAAAAGAAGGCACAAACATCAAAGATGGCTCATAGGCCGAAGAAGGCACACACGTCGAAGATGGATCATAGGCCGAAGAAGGAACAATCGTCGAATTAGGCTCGCAGGACAAGAGATTTTCATCAAATTTAACATCTCTTCTAATAGTAATTTCATTACAATGTGGTTGAAGAAGTATATAACCTTTAACATCTTCAGAATAACTAACAAATATACACTTCTCACTTTTAGGCTGCAATGCTTTCCTTTTCTCATCAGGAATGTGAGCCCATGCTATACTGCCAAATACACAGAAGCGACTTACATCTAGTTTAATTTTATTCCAAGCTTCTTCCAGTGTTATATTTTTAAGAGCCTTTGTGGGAGTGTGATTTACTATGTAATTTGCACAGTTGATTGCTTCTGCCCAACACTTTAGACTTAATCCCTTAGATTGGATCATACAATTAGCCATTTATTTTAATGTGCGGTTCTTTTTCTCAGCAACACCATTTTTTTGTGTTGTATATGGAACAATGTGTTGCATTTGGATACTCTGTGTAGTGCAGTAACTTGTAAAATGATTGTTCACATATTCTCCCCCATTATCTGTTCTTAACCCTTGAATTTGATGTCCATAATGCTTTTATACAAGGGCCTTGTAGGCCAAAAAATTTTCAAAAAATTCACTCTTAAGTTTTAAGAAGTAAACCCAAGTATGTCTGAAAAAGTCATCAATGAAAGTTAAGAAATACTTGCAGCCAGAAAAAGAAGGAGTAGAAATTGGACCACAAAAATCATTGTGAACAAGCTTCAAAGGCCCGAGGCATTCCAAGAGGCACGCTTGTTAAGCAATTCCAATTTCCAGAACATGCTTAGGATCTTTTAGATCCTTGATTACAACTTGGTAAGGTGAAAACCCTATGTTTGACAACACATGTATTCCAACAGAGGATGAACACCTTCAATAACCAATCAAACAACCAGATCAAATATCAACACACCAATGTTTTGATGTGGTAAAATCACTATGGGGAAACATCCACGGCCCTAGCCAACGCGACCACTTGGAGCAATTTATTAATGAAAAAGAAAAAGATTAGAGAGGGATTTTACAAGAGATTTTCTCACAATCGATCATCGACAAATGACCCTCCATTATCTTTAAATATAGACCGTGGACCAACCGGGTGTTAATCCACATATCAATGGTCGTTAAGATCGAGGAGAATATGAACCATCGGTTCACTCTATGTCAGGAACATATCATGATCGTTGGATTTCATAACTACAAATGCATACTAGTGCATACTAAAGAAACACACTTTTAACTAACGAAAAATTAGACCAAGTAGATCTTAACTAAATCCCAAGTGTCTAAATATCCTAACATCCCCCCTTAATAACAACTTGGGATATGATTGAAGGATTTACAATAGTGACACAATAGGAGAAGGAAGGAGGCATTAGAGCCTATCCCCCATTAATGCCAACTTCTTGAACTTCTAACATAGATTGAATTTGTTTCTTACAGACCCAAGTGACAGGTCCTGATCCAAGGCTAAAAACATAACTTGCAGTAGACTTCCGATCATTAGGGTCGCCGACCCAATCTAAATCAATGAAACCAACCAATAAAGGAGTCCCCCTTGAAATGTAATGTATCATGAACTGAACTGTACCACGAACATAGTGAAGTATCCTTTAAGATTCTTTCCAATGGATTTTATGGAGTGTTTGCATATACCAAGAAACAAGACCAACAAAAAAGGAAATATCAGGACGAGTATGAGTCAAGTATAAGAGGCTACCAACTAACTAAAGTTACAGGGTGACATCAAATTTAGGAGAAGTACAGGTGGTAGTAAGCTTGACTCTAGACTAGAAGGGAGAAGGGGATGGTTTACAATAATCCATGTGAAAGTGACAAAGAAGGTCAGAAGCATACTTAGATTGGGAAAGGAAATTTCCTTCATTGGTTTGCAAAACTTGGAGGCCAAGGAAATAGTGCAAACAACATAAGTATGTCATTTCAAATTTCTTCTTAGGGCTGTTTTTCACATGGTTTAAAAGTTTTGAGTCACTACCAGTAAGGATAAGATCATCAACATAAAGGACAAGGATTATGACATGGCTTCATACTTTCTTGGTATAGACATCAGGATCAGAATGGAATCTAGAGAATCCAGTGTCAATAAGAAATTTGTCCATTTTGGCATACCAATCTTGGGGAGCTTGCTTAAGACCATAAAGATATTTCTTAAGGCAAAAAAAAAGGCTAGAGTCATTCTGGACATATCTAGGAGGTTGTTTCATGCATATTTCTTCTTGCAAATATCCATGCAAGAAGGAATATTTAACATCCATCTGATGGACCTCCCATTTATGTGAGGCAACAAGGGAAAGAACAAGGCAGATGGAATTCATTTTGGCTATAGGGGAAAATGTTTCATTATAGTCAATTCCTTCAACTTGGGAAAATCCTTTGGAAACTAACCGAGCCTTTTGTCTTTAAACACTTCCATCTAATGCATTCTTAGTTCTATAGACCCTTTTACATATGACAAGTTTTCTTCCTTTTGGAAGAGGTACAAGATCCCAAGTATCATTTTCCATTAAAGAACAATACTCTTCATTCATTTATGTATCCCAATATGGATGACCTGAAGCTTCTGCAAATGTCTTTGGATCATGAGTCTTTGAAGCTTGAGACAAAAGAGAAGAGGCTCGCTGAAACTGTGAACATGTTCGATGCTGACCTAAAGGATCACTAATAATACCACCAGCTGGTTCTTGTGTTGAACAAACCCATCAAGGAAGCAATGGAACTGGTGCTGGTTCAGGTTCAAAGGAGTCATTTGGAGGAAGATGAGTAGGTATATGTGGATTTTCATCCTCACTGTCATCATCTGAAGAAGAAATCGAAATAGGAACAAAAAAAAGCACAAACACCGAAGATGGCTCGTAGACCAAAAAAGGAACAAACACCGAAGATGGCTCGCAGGCCGAAGAAGGCACAATCGCTGAATTAGGCTCCCATGCCAAGATATTTTCATCAAATTTAACATCTCTTCTAATAATAATTTCATTACAATGTGGTTGAAGAAATCTATAACCTTTGACACCTTCAAAATAACCACCAAATATACACTTCTCACTTTTAGGATGCAATGCTTTCCTTTTCTCATCAGGAATGTGAGCCCATGCTATACTGCCAAATACACAGAAGTGACTTACATCTGGTTTAATTTTAGTCCAATCTTCTTCTGGTGTTATATTTTTAAGAGCCTTTGTGGGAGTGAAATTTACTATGTAATTTTCACAGTTGATCGCTTCCGCCCAACACTTTAGACTTAATCCCTTAGATTGGATCATACAATTAGCCATATATTTTAATGTGTGGTTCTTTCTCTCAGCAACACCATTTTGTTGTGGTGTATATGGAACAATGTGTTTCATTTGGATTCCCTGTGTAGTGCAGTAACTTGTAAAAGGATTGTTCACATATTCTCCTCCATTATATGTTCTTAACCTTTGAATTTGATGTCAATATTGCTTTTATACAAGGCCCTTGTAGGCCAAGAAATTGTCAAAAATGTCGCTCTTAAGTTTTAAGAAGTAAACCCAAGTACTTTTGGAAAAGTCATCAATGAAATTTAAGAAATACTTAAACCAAGAAAAAGAAGGAGTAGAAAGTGGACCACACAAATCACTATGAACAAGGTGGAAAGGGCCCGAGGCGTGCTTTTCAAAACTGCCCCAATGATGTTTGTTGAGAACATAATCGACACAAACACCATCTCTGCATGAAACACGAGGAAGACCAGTCACCATATGTTGATTACATAGTTGTTTCAATGAGCGATAGTTTATATGACTAAACCGCTCATGCCAAAGTTTGCTCAAGTCATCACTATGAGCAACAAAAACTGATGAAAAAGATGATGACCCAAAGTTGTCAAACTTGTACAACCTGGTAATTATATCATCAACAATTCTAGTTGCAAGAACATGCTTAGGATATTTTAGATCCTTGATTACAACTTGTTGAGGTGAAAACTCTATGTTCAACAACACATGTATTCCAACAGAGGACGAACACCTTTAGTAACCACTCACACAACTAGATCAAAGATCAACACACTGATGTTTTCACGTGGTAAAACCCCTACGGGGAAACATCCATGACCCCAACCAATGCGACCACTTGGAGTAGTTTATTAATGAAAAAGAAAAAGATTACAGAGATATTTTACAAGAGAGTTTCTCGCAATCGATCATTGAAAAATGATCCTCCATGCTCTTTAAATAGATACCATGGACCAATCGAGCATTAAACCATAGATCAATGGCCGTTAAGATCGAGGAGAATATGAGCCGTTAGATCACTCTATGTCGAGAACATATCGTGACCGTCAGATTTCCTAATTACAAATGCATACTAGTGCATACTAAAGAAACACACTTTTATCTAACGACACATTAGACCAAGTAGATCTTAACTAACTCCTAAGTGTCTAAATATCTTAACAATACTTACCATAAATCAACCTCCAAAAATGTTTGGCTCCGAAGAATAAATTTATTAGGGTAGGATCCTTTATCTCAAGGCCACCATGCTCCTTCGGGGCCATGACTATTGACCAATTCACCATATGAAATCTCTCATATTTCATCTTACCACCCTTCCATAAAACCCTCCTTAGTTATTGATGAAGCCACTACATTACACCAATTGTAGCAATATGTGCTAAGCATTGAAATATATGCATGATTGTTGAGAGTACATATTTAATGAGAAATAATGTCAACTAGATTTAACCACTAGGCTCCCCATTGCTAAAAATTTGATTTTATATTTCTTGTACCACATTTTTCCATGATTTTGAAGAGGAGGAAGAAAAAAAATACACATTCCTAGGTGTCTAAAAGTGGACCATGCTTCTTGATGAGGAAACAATAATACCTTGGAAATTTCCTGCAACAACCTCTTTCTTACACTCTATGTGTAAATTTGACTTTTGTTGTGGTTGATATTTCCCCTAGAGACTTTAGTGAATAGATCCAAGATCTTTTTAAACCTTCATGCCATGATGGAAGAGGCTCCACCGAATAGTAATGTGTCATAAAAAAATTGTGAATGGTTGATACTCTTAACACCTCTCAACACTTTTATTCTTTACAAGTTATCACTATGTTTCTCTAAGTCTAGATTTTTTCTTAGGGACTCAACCATGATGATATATAAAAATGGAGACAATGGGAATCCTTGATGCAATCCTCTACTTGCTTTGAAAAATATGGTGGATCACCCATTAACCAAAGGGGTGATCTAAGGGTTACTTATGCAAGAAGATACCCAACGAATAAAGGCAGAACATAAACCAAATTTGTGAAGAACATAAAAAATAAAGTAATTTTTGACTCTATCAAAATCATTCACCATGCCAATTTTAACGATCATACCTTTTTCTTCATTTGCATGGTGTTAGTGATTATTTCTGTCTTAGGCACAAAATTACCCCGGTTTGCAGGTTGCACAGGAAGCGCCCAAGCGCAGCACAGGAGAAACCCTTTTTCTATAGCAAGTCAAGCAAGCGGGAAAAATATCATTGGCAACATCCAAGATCTATTTACAAAACAGAGCGACGGTCATCGGGTTTTCGGAGCTACCGTGTTGCCCGAGGTTTAGCGCTAGAGGGAGCACCAATAGTTCAAATCAGACTTGGGTCGTCCAATAAAATTGGGACAAGTGGTAGCCAGTTGGCGTATCGGGGATCGACGTTTCAGAAGTCAAGGAGCCATCTGTTCATTACAGTTGAAATTGCCGATTGGCGAAACGCTGAAAGCGCCTTTGGCTACGAGCCTACGGTCTTAGCCCCAGGTATTATCAAGAGAGCCTGTGAAGGGGGGACAACCCCTTTTTTAATAGCGAAGCTACCCCGACCATTCATCTCAAGGACATGCGACACGCATCCGTGCCATGTCAGCGTTTGAGAGTTTGAGTGGTAAGCGCTCCTTGCTTTTTCAACACCCTAGAAAATAGGCGTAGGGTCGCAACCCATGGTCATTCGAGAAAGTAGAAAGGGATGTACAAAAGGGGGGCCAAAAGTGCCGAGTCGAGTCTCAGAAGGTGGACACTGTGTTTTTCAGAGGCTGGTTCGACGTGATCAAGAGCCTGGTACCTGCTGGAATTGAATGAAGAAGAGAGAGGGTGGGTGAAACCTCGCCTCACTCATTTATTGCAAGAGTATGGAGGTCCCAGCTAAAAGTCTACCCAATATGGTCCTCTATAATGGTTCTTTTCATGAAAGCCAAGTCGAGTCTTCAGCTCGCCAGGGGAGCCTGCACATGCTAATTCAGTATTTAAGGGCTCAACTACCCCCTGGCACGAGCCATGCAGAATTAAGGTGGCGTGTGACCGGAGAATGCAGGCCAGATTTGATTGAGGAGACACCACACATTGAAAGTCCTAGGACACCTCTGCGGGACGAAATGGGGGAGAAGTATATGTAGGCATTTTTTGCCATTTCCGTAGGTATCGATGGTAGAGCAGAGCTCCCGATTGTAAAGTTTTAGCACAGACTCTAGTTCTCTGGTTATGCATCTTTATATGAGATTTCTTGCTTTATGACAGACAATATTTCTTACTTCATCTAATTTTCGTCTCATGCCAAGAGAATTCGTGAATGAATGATTCGTGCGGATCATTGCAATTATGTCATGATAAAGGATTTATTTATGCATTATTGTATTCTCTGGTTTTCTGTGTTTGAGCGCAAGAAGATCTTGTGTTTGGATGCCTTCTTCTACAATATGTTAGAAACCTGATGTTTACTATAGACCTTCGCATCTTTCTGATATAAGTCTTCCCCCTACTCACCCTTACTACATCTCACTGTCTGAAGTTCATGCAACACCTCACCTGCCCATGCATTCTTGGCCTAGTTTCAGAGTTCAAACGATATCGTCCGAGTTTACTTCCATTCGATCACTCCTTTTTATACCCATTACAAACTATTGTGACATAAACTGATGGGCGTTGGGATCTTCTCCTGCAAGCAATCCAGGAGTGACTTCCGACGCCAACATTTCTGTCACCGTTGTCAGGGACGAAGTTGAAGATTTTCCTCGGATTTGAACGACATTGAGCCTCTGGATCCTGAAGGTGCATCGGGTATCAGAGCCTTCGAAGATTGTTGCTGTGCACCTAGTGACTCCATTGTGATGACTCCACTGTGGCGAACCTGCCGCATCAACTGTGGCTTTCAGAGGCAGACACACGCGGTCCCATCCTTAGTTTCCTCTAGCTACACCTGGAACTGATCGAGAGGTGGCTCTCGATAAAGGAAAAGATTCTGAAGGAGAAGCCGCCGCCGAACCAGGTAATCCGCTGTCTCCCTTTGTGGAAACTCCATTCTCTCCACCTCAGTTTCCTGGAAGACCATCGTCTGAAGTTTCTCACTTCTTGAATTTCGGGAGTGTTCCTGTTGAGGTTTCCCCCCTTGGTTTGGGATTAGTGGGAGAAATCCTTGTCACTCCTGTCTCCTCTGAAGCCGTATCCTAGCGTAGACATGTGACCACAAAATATTTCCCCGCTGCGAGCTTTACCACTTCTCCTCTTGTCGTGGTCACCGCCTCTGCACAAAGAGAAGCATCCGTCGGCTTAAGCTCACTATCCTTCTCCCTTAATCCCTTGTTGTTTCCCACTCCCTTTAGAAGCCCATCCCCAGTATCCCCGTTTCGAACTCCTTCTCCTTCGAGTTCTCCTCCGCATAATATCCCTATGGCTGGACCAAATCCCCCTATGACTAGAATGGAGGCCATTATAGCCACTAGGTATGCTCCCCTCGTGCTACCTCAACCTATTAATGCCCTTCCAGCAGACGGTTACCTCAAGCAGCTGCCTAAGTTTACAGGCGAGGGGGACATATCTGCAGAAGAACACCTGGAGGCCTTTTATAGTTTTACAGATGATAATGTCATCATGCACGCAGATGTATGGATGAGAATTTTTGTCCATAACCTTCAAGGCAAAGCTAGAAAAGGGTTCAAGGCCCTGCCTCTTGGATCTATCAATGGGATAGAAGCACTGGATGGTGCCTTTTTGAGACAGTGGGGAGATAAAAAGGACTTCGTGTATTATATGACAGAGTTTGGGTCTTTAAAGAGAAAAGAAGAAGAGTTTGTCTCCGACTTCTCCAAGAGATTCAATAAAATGTACAATAGAATCCCAGCTGAGATAAAACCCTCCGAAGCCTTCGCAAAGATCACTTATGATAGCGCCTTTGATCCTGATTTTTGCCTCTTATTGAGGGAGAGGAGAGAAACTACGCTGGCTCACATGCAGGATGCAGCCGTGGAGGTAGAATCTAACGTATTGGCTGTGAATCGACTCAGGAACGCCAATGATAGAAATATGTCCAAGAACAGGCCTGAAGCTTCCTCATCTAGTTCCTCTCCCCTAACTCATCAGACAGATGAGACAACTAGAGCACTAAAATCACTTTCTGCTAGAATGGAGAGGTGGGAAGTAGACGGGAAACCCATCTACAGAAATCCCCAAAATGCAGATAGTAGGGGTTTCAAGAAGCCTAATAGAAATGTGCCAGAGGTTTTTCCTAGGGAACAAAGGAGCAAGGACAGGGATGATCAAAGGATTCAAACCCCCCTCCAGAACAACCTAGTTGATCATGAGGAAAGAAAGGAGATATACGAGTTTGGCCCCGAAATCCACTGTATTGAAGAAGCTCCTCCTTTTCCCCATTTGACACAGTCTGCATATGAAGAATCCCTGATGAACATTCAAATCCATGAGTTGGGTAAAGRAGAAAAGGCTGGTCACGCCTCTAACAGATACAACCTYAGGTCAAGAAAGAAAGAAGGGGACTTTGACAGCYGAGACCAGCCCCTCATAGCAGAAAGGCCTACTAAAGTTAGAATGGCCGCTACTAAAGAAAAGAGAGCGCAGAGTGTTTCGCCAGCAGCCAAAGAACCTATCATTGAGGTAAGGGAAGATCCTAAACCTATTTCCTCCTTTAATTTGAAGCATGAAATTCAAAAGATTAGAATCCCTGTACCCCTTTCTGAACTAGTTAAAAATGAAGACTTCAAAAGATCCCTCTCCAAGCTGCTACAATCCGAGTCCCCCTAGCCTCCCTCCGACTCAGTAAATCTCCAAGATGAAAAGCCAACAGTTGTCCTAGGGCCCATGGTAGAATATAGATATGATTCATCTCCTCCCTTCTACACATCCCTGAACGTACATAATAAAGTACTGCATAACTGTCTCATGGAGTCAGGGGCTTCCCATCACCTTATGCCCCAAATAGTAATGGAAGAATTGGGACTGGAGGTGACAAAAGCATATCATGATTTTCACTCTTTCGATTCAAGGAGAGTGCAGTGTCTAGGAGTCATCAAAGACCTGGTGGTTTCCCTATTTCAGCTGCCCATGAAAAGTGTGGTCATGGATATTGTGGTAGCCGACGTTCCCCCCAAATTTGGTATGCTGTTGTCCAGATCTTGGATTAAAAATCTTGGAGGGACACTATAGATGGATCTCACATATGCCACCATTCCATTCTTCGGAGGGGAACAAAGGAGGTTATACAGAGAAGCTCAGCTGGCCTACATTGTCAGTGATGAAGTGAACCCCACCAATCACCCCATCTTTGCAATTGATACTGATTTGGGGTCTAGCCTATTGCAGCTCACTGATGCTCCTGAAGACCCTTTCCAGATCAGAAAGCAGCTCAGTCTTGATTATCCGACTCCCCCTCCAAGCCCCTCTATGTGGAAGATGTTTTTTGACGGAGCTTCTTCTAGTGAAGGCGCTGGAGCTGGAGTGGTTTTTATTTCACCTTGTCAAGAGACCGTATCCCTGTCATACAAGTTGGAATTTGAAATCACCAACAATGTGGCAGAGTATGAAGCTCTTGTTTTGGGTATGAGAGCCGCAAAGAAAATGGGAATTAAAGAGATGACAATATTTGGAGATGCTGAGTTGATTATTCAGCAAGTCAGAAATGCTTATCATGCTAATAATCCCCGGCTCAGAAATTATAGGAATGAAGTATGGGACCTGATTGATAGTTTCTTCTTGGATTTTAACATTTCTTTCATTCTGAATGGAGAAAATACTTTGACTGATTCTTTAGCTGTCTCAGTTAGTATGTTCAAGGTTCCTCTGCCACCTATGGTAAAAAATGATGTTGAAATAAGATATAGGCCCTCCATACCCGACAACGTCAAGCATTGGAAGGTATTCGAGGATGATCTGGAAATTGAAAGGTTCCTTCAATATGTTGATGAATTTTCTATGGTGCACATTGATTAGGATCCCGATCTAGAGGGTGACCCTCACCCTGAGATGTTTTTAAATAAAATTGCTAACCACCGGATTATCCAGCTTCCTAGCAATCACATCCTGAGAGGACTAGTCCCTTTAGAAAGGTTGTTCGATGGGAATGATGTGGCAGTAAAGGGCAGGGTCTCAAATGAAGATATTGACACAACTAAATGCAATGTTGGCACACAGGAGGAGCCTAGGTTTATCAAATTATCAAGCAGTTTGACCAAGGAACAGAGGGCTGAAGATACTGAGTTGCTGAAAGAGTTTGCTGATGTGTTCGCATGGACATACGAAGACCTTAAAACTTATGACACATCTGTCATTGAACACAAGATCCCGTTGAAGGAAGAAGCTAAGACATTCAGGAAGAAGCTAAGGAAAATAAATCCCATGTTACTGGCTGTCATGGAGAAAGAAGTAAAGAAGCTTTTAGATGCCCAGATCATCGTCCCCTTGAGATATTCCGAATGGGTGGACAATTTGGTTCTGGTAAGAAAGAAAAGTGGAGAGATCAGGCTTTGTGTCGATTTTAGGAATCTGAACAGAAGCTCAAAGAAAGACAATTACCCCCTACCTAAGATGGAACACATACTGCAAAGGGTAACTGGTGCATCCAGGATATCTATGATTGATGGGAATTCTGACTATAATCATATATCGGTCATGCCTGAGGACAGGGAGAAGACAAACTTCACCACTCCTTGGGGCACATTCATGTATGCCAAAATTCCATTTGGGCTAATGAATGCAGGAGCAACATTTCAATGAGCTATGGATATAGCCTTCATCGGAGAAAAAGACCAGTTTGTAGTGATCTACCTAGATGACATCACGGTCTTCTCCAGGTATGATAAGGAGCACCGCTGCCACTTAAGGAGAGTTTTCTCGAAGTGCCGGAGATTTGGTCTTTCCCTAAATCCCAAGAAGTCCCTGTTTTTGATGAAGGAGGGGAAGTTATTAGGCCATATAGTATCAGCAGAGGGAGTGAAGATTGATCCTAGTAGGGTAGAAGAAATTTATACCCTGTCACTTCCCAGATCTAAGAAAGAGGTTCAGGCCTTTTTGGGAAAAATTAATTTTCTAAGGAGGTTTGTCTCAAATTTTTCCGAGCTAGTGAAGCATATCATGACCATGCTCAGGAAGGGAAATGAAGTGAAATGGATCGCTGAGCCTAGGGAATATTTTGACCAAATAAAAAGGGCACTAAATGAGGTACTTGTGCTGATTGGTCCAGATTATTCCAAGCCATTCCTAGTTTTTTCTTTTGCTTCTTTTGATACGGTAGCAGCGGTGTTATTGCAGAAAAATCAGGAAGGGCGAGAGCAGCCCATTGCCTTCTTTAGCAGGGCGTTAAGAGACGCAGAGAGCAGGTATGAAATCATGGAGAAACATGCCTATTCCTTAGTGAAAGCTCTCAAAGCTTTCAGAGTTTACGTCTTGCATTCAAAGGTAACTGCATACGTCCCTTCAGCTTCTATGAAAGACATCCTTGTGCAGCCCGATGTAGATGGGAGAAGAGGCAGATGGATCGCTAAAATCCTAGAATTTGACTTAGAGATAAATCCCACCAATTTGGTTAAGGGGCAAGGTTTAGCCAAGCTACTGGCTGAATCCAAATGCGAAGCCTTGGGAATTAGTTTGATCAACACTCGCTCAGGAACTCAGGAAGCTGAGCTGCCTAGCCAATGCTCTCAAGATGGCTTATCCCTGGCAAAATGTGCCTGGTATTGTGACATTCTATACTTCCTGCAGGAGTTAAAGCCCCCCGATGGAATGGGTAAAAGAAAAGTGAGAGATTTAAAGCTCAAGGTGGTCAGATATTGCCTCATTGACCAAATCTTGTACTGGAAAGACCCTCTAGGTGTATTTCTGAGATGCCTGGACCCGCAAGAGGCCCACAAGGTTATGTTTGATTTTCACAGTGGCCTTTGCAGAGCTCATCATTTATGGAAGACCATAGCTCACAAGATACTCCGAGCTGGGTATTACTGGCCCACCTTATTCCCAGATGTTTGCCGAGAAATCAGAGCTTGCATCAAGTGCCAAAGGTTCTCAGGAAAACAACAGCTCAAACCATTTCCATTGAAGCCTATAGTATCTTCAACACCTTTTCAATAGTGGGGGTTGGACTTCATTGGAGAAATTTATCCTCCCTCAAGTGGTTAGCACAGATGGATCCTGACTGCAACGGATTATTTCACCAAGTGGATAGAAGTTGTCCCCACTAGAATCATATCACACAAAGTAATTATCATCTTCCTGGAGGATATCATAGCCAGATTTGGCTGTCCCAGCAGGATCGTCACCGATAATGCTGCTTCTTTCAAGTTTGAGCCTCTAATTAAGTTCTGTGAGCAGTTCCAGATCTCACTAATTCACTCCACCCCCTACTATCCCCAGGGAAATGGTTTAGCAAAGTCTTCCAACAAAATCCTAATAAGGATCATCAAAAGACTGTTGGAAGACAACAAAAGGGCCTGGGATTCAAAGTTGAAGTTTTCTCTGTGGGCTGATCGTGTGACAACGAAGAAATCTCTGGGCACTTCGCCTTTTCAGCGAGTCTACGGGGCAGAGGTGATTTTTCCTACTCAGCTTGCCTTACCTGTGGAGAAATTCTTTCAAGACTATGAGGGAGAAACAAATCATATGATCAGAAGGATTCATCAGATAGTAGAAGTGTAGCAGATCAGAGAATAGGTGAGGACTGCATCTCACAATCACTAGGAAAAGATCAAACAGGCTTTCAACAGGAAGGTCAGGAAGAAAGAGTTTGAGATCAGGGACTTGGTACTTAAGTGGGACACCCCCAGGCAAGATAAAGGCAAACACAACAAGTTTGATGCCATCTGGATCGGCCCCTTCAAGATCTCTGAGGTTTTCTCCAACAACACGTATGGGTTGTAAGATCTGGAGGGTGAAGAGGTTTTCAGCAGCCCAGTGAATGGGCATTTTCTGAAGAAATGTTTTATTTGAGCCTCAGACGACTCCCTTGTTTGTAAATATTGTCCTTTAGTTCTTTGTTTACTTTCTTTTTTCGTGTTTTCGGCTTAATAAGTGACTCCATAGCCCAATAGCAGGGCACTGAAGCTGCAGAAGGAGTTCTTAGAGAATCATAGGGACGACTCTATCCCCCATGGAGCCTAATGTTAGCGATTATTTCTGTCTTAGGTACAAAAGTACCCAGGTCTGCAGGTTCCACAGGAAGAGCCCAAGCGCAGTGTAGGAGAAACCCTTTTTCAGTAGCAAGTCAAGCGAGTGGGAAAAATATCGTTGGCATCATCCAAGATCTATTTACAAAACAGATCGATGGTCATCGGGTTTTCGGAGCTACCGTGTTGCCCGAGGTTTAGTGTTAGAGGGAGCACTAATAGTTCAAATCAGACTTGGGTCATCCAATAAAATTGGGACAAGTGGCAGCCAGTCGGCGTATCGGGGATTGGCGTTTCAGAAGTCAAGGAGCCATCCGTTCATTACAGTTGAAATCGTCGATCGGTGAAACGCCGAAAGTGCCTTTGGCGCCAAGCCTATGGTCTTAGCCCTAGGTCTTATCAAGCAAGCCTGTGAAGGGGGGACAACCCCTTTTTTAATAGTGAAGCTACCCCGGCCATTCATCTCAAGGACACGCGGCACGCATCCGTGCCATGTTGGCATTCAGGAGTTTGAGCAGTAAGCGCTCCTTGCCTTTTTGTATTTCGAAACCCTGAACCCTAAAGCGCCAACAACACCCTGGAAAATAGGCATAGGGTCGCGGCCCATGGTCATTCGAGAAAGTAGAAAGGGATGTACAAAAGGGAGGCCAAAAGTGCCGAGTCGAGTCTCAGAAGGTGGACATTGTGTTTTTTAGAGGCTGGTTCGACGTGATCAAGAGCTTGGTACCTACTGGAATTGAATGAAGAAGAGAGAGGGTGGGTGAAACCTCGCCTCACTCATTTATTGCAAGAGTATGGAGGTCCCAGCTAAAATTCTAGCCAAGATGGTCCTCTGTACTGGTTCTTTTCATGAAAGCCACGCCGAGTCTTCAACTCGCCAGGGGAACCTGCACATGCTAATTTAGTATTTAAGGGCTCAACTACCCCCTGGCACGAGCCATGCAGAATTAAGGTGGCGTGTGATCGGATAATGCAGGCCAGATTTGATTGAGGAGATGCCACACATTGAAGGTCCTGGGATGCCTCTACGGGGCAAAATGGGGGAGAAGTATATATAGGCATTTTTGTCATTTTTGTAGGTATCGATGGTAGAGAAGAGCTCTCGATTGTAAAGTTTTAGCACAGACTCTAGTTCTCTGGTTATGCATCTGTATATGAGATTTCTTGTTTTATGATAGACAGTCTTTCTTACTTCGTCTAATTTTTGTCTCATGCCAAGAGAATTCRTGAACGAATGATTCGTGTGGATCATTGCAATTATGTCATGATAAAGGATTTATTTATGCATTATTGTATTCTCTGGTTTTCTGTGTTTGAGTGCAAGAAGATCTTGTGTTTGGATGCCTTCTTCTACAATATGTTAGAAACATGATGTTTACTATAGACCTTCGCATCTCTCTGATATAAGTCTTCCCCCTACTCACCCTTACTACATCTCACTGTTTGAAGTTCATGCAAGACCTCACCTGCCCATGCATTCTTGGCCTAGTTTCAGAGTTCAAACGATATCGTCCGAGTTTACTTCCATTCGATCACTCCTTTTTATACCCATTACAAACTATCATGACATAAACTGATGGGTGTTGGGCTCTGATCCTGCAAGCAATCCAGGAGTGACTTCCAACGCCAACACATGGATAGAGTGAATTTATTCCTAAACCAAGATGATTTTGTCCACAATCTGTTGTCTTTCCATGAAACCTCCTTATTTTTTTGATATAATGTTGGGGAGGAGCTTCTTCAACCTGTTGGGAATTATTTTTGTTAGCACCTTATAAGGGGATTTGAATAATGAAATTGGATTGAACCTATATAAAGAGGGTGGTATTTCCTCTTTTGGGATGAGTGATAGGAATGTTGAATTTGTACCTCCTTTGATTCAACTTGACTCAAGAATATATTGGAGCACTATAATAAAATAAAATTTAATAATGTTCCAATACTCGTCGAAATGAATTGTAAATCCATCCACACCAAGGGATTTGTTTGATGATAGGTCCCAGATTTCCTTCAAGATTCATTCCTCTAAAATTTCCTATATAAGTAGCTCATTGTCTCTTTGTGTGATTAAAGGATGAATTATTTCCATCATTTTCTCTATTTCTATCGGATCGTCTCCATGTTTTTCAATGTATAGGTCTTCAAAATGAGAGTAGGAAACCTATTTTATTTCATCAAATTTTCTTAGGATTGTTCCATCATCCTTAGTAATTTCCTTAACATTATTCTTTCATAATATGGATTTCACTTGCTTATGAAAAACTTGGTGTTTATATCACCAAATTTTGACCACAAGCTATGTGACTTACGCCACCACTTTTTCTCCTATAGAGTGAGTGCCTTGTGGTACTTTTAAAAAATGAAAATGTATTCTTCAATTATCTCTTTGGTTACATCCTTTGAATCCAAGTGATACTGATTGAAGCCTTGTTGGTTATTAATCTTTCTATCTACTTCTTGGGCTAACCCAGGTTCATATTTGAACATGTTTCTAACAAAACCCTCTAAAACTATCGACCCTCTTGGTAAAATAGAAGGAAACACAATTCACATAATGTATTGCACAGTCTCACTCGAGATAGTTCTATGGGTGAATGAAATGATCAAGTGCTTATAGTCTAGGAATGAGTGGGGATATGGGATTTACCTTATATTCTTTAGGCCTTAAATTGGTTATTCCTTCTTTATTTCTTAAGATTCATTCATCTGTTAAGCTCATGCATGAATTCTAATAGATCTAAATGAACCATTCATCCATCCATTTATAACTAACTACTGACATAACGTAACTATGCAATAAACAACACACATAAAACAAGTTGTACCATGGTTCACTCCCTCCTGGGCTACATCCAAAAAGATCTAGCTTCTCTTCTCTTTTATTAGGTTTGCTACAAAATATGGTGCTACACACACTACATCTCTCATAATACAAACATGGAAAAGGTTCAACAACCTTTGTGAGGTGGACTGGATCACACCATGCTCCTCAACCTATGATCTAACCCTCAAAATCTACCCTACTTGGCTCTTCTATAACTCAATATCTTACAAAAGTATATCAAAACTACAATAATCAAATTGAACTAGTATCAAAACTAATCAGAACCAACAAGAACAACTTGGAACCACAAACCACCACGACCTAGCACTCCTAGGTTCTTATTTATACTATTTTACAAGATCATTAGCTGTTACAATCTCTTATCAAAACCCTAACCCTAACATGGTTAGATTTTCCTACTTGCATGATTTCCTCCTTTCCATGCAGCTTTTCCTCACACGTGCTTTTCCTACCAGTTTTTCTTCTCCAAAATTGGGTTTTTCCTTCCAACAATAAGCCTGTTCCCAACATTCCCACAACATTGACATGTGGCTTGTCCCAAGCCACCTAGGCAGTGCATGCTTCTTGAACATCCTCTTCCAGGCGGTAGAACTTGTCCTTTAGTTCCTCTCCTCTTTCTCTTATCTTCACAACTTTTTCTGTTAGCGCTTCTAGTGTTCGCGTTGTTATTTCCTCGTGCATTAGCATTGTGCTCTATTCTTGTTCTTGTGCCATGTTTTTATTTTCCTCCTCCAACTGTGAAATTATATGCACTGCTTTATCTTGGAGGGGTTCCACTTCTGCTCATCTCTCTTTCTTCTGCATCTGCACTGCTTTCAAATATGACTGCAACTTCTTCATATCTTGAGTACCCTTCAGGTGCTCTATGATGCTCATTGTTTTCTGCCTCTATTTGAGGTCTTGTATGGATGCACTAACTCTTTCCTCTTCCTAGTCCCATTGTTGGACCTTCTCATCCTCTTCCAATTCTTTCTAGAGCTACATGGCTCTGTCGAAAAATTATTCTCATACGCTTGCTTGTTTCTCTATCTCAACCATTTGGAGTGCAAATTCTTGTTTCCTTTGTTCTCTAACCTCCAAAGGAATCGTAGGGTTAAGCCTTTCCTTTAGTTCCCCGGTCTCCTATTTGTACTGATCGATGGTTTGTGTAATGAGGTTGATATTCTCCTCTACACTTCTCTCTTCTTCTTGTGCGTTGTTTGGGATGCGGTTGTATGCTACTGTTAATCCCTGCTCCAGTTTGTCTACACATTCTTTCTCTCCCTCCTTCTCTGTAGTCAAATAGTCACATGTTAATTGGAGCATCTCTATGACCCCTCTACCCAACTCTAATTCCGTGGCATCCATGTGGGCCCTAGACTACAGTTCTTTCATGACACTGGCCTGTAGCCCGTATAAGGCCTTTGTAGGTATGTGTGCCATGATCAGTTCCACTTGATATACCACTTCTAGGGGTTTCGGTATAGTTTCCTGATCAAATATGATCATTTGACATGTAACCAAGAATGTTTCTATGCCCTGGATGATAAACTACATGGTCTCTTCGCCTTCTTTCTACACAGGTGTCCTTTCCTATTGGTGCATAGAGGCCTGTGATACTATCTGACTCTGTAGTTGTTGTATATTTTCATGTACCTTTAGAAACTTGGCCATGATCTCTTCTCACTGCACTTCTGCAACTCGAACCACTTCTTTGCCTCAGTCTTGTACCTTATTTTGGATGATCTATGCATCATCTTATGTCAGGGTGACGTCTGGGTCCTCCATCTCTTACTTTATTTTCTTCTGTGCCTTATTTCTTGTATGGGTTTCCTTTCTGTCTATGAGGGATGTTCCCACTTGTTGTACCTCGAGCTCCTTATTTTGTAGCCTGTGCAATATATTTCTTCCTGGTTTGTGGTCTATGTCCTATTATTACTTCAGTGGGTGTCCTCCTCTACCATTTTGGTACTATGCTACTCCCAGTTGGCTGATTTTATTCTGTAGTTGTTCTTATATTGTCAATCAGACTACCTGTTCTTGCTGATGAGCCTGGTTCGACCTTATCCTTAGGCTTAGAGGAATTCACTATGTCTATCCTCGTGGATGGTTTTTCTACTGGTGATTATCAATGCATAGGCTAATCTTTAATGATCCAGTCCATGTCCTTTTTCGTGACGCATTACTACATATTGAGTCACTCCTTCTTGGGAACCCTTGCAGTTTGTATCCATACATGATGGCTAGATTCCTTGAATTTGGATATCCCATCTGTTTCCTACACTACCTCCTTTTGTATGCACCACACATTCTCTATGAATTGTTGGATTTCCTCTAGCAGCATGGAAAACACAATGCTATTTTCCTTCCACATATTGTTGTCCTTTTCCTGCCAGAGGGAGTCATACCTGGCCGCATAAAACTTGTCCATCCTATCCAAAAATGTCGAGAATTTAGGCTCCTGCCACCCTACCAGTGCTATCAATATGATTAACCATGAATAATGGAACCTGATTCCATTATCTCTCTTGTTGCGACAGTCTACTAAAAACTGGTTCAACAAGTACAGTGCCTAGCTGAACATAACTCCCTTCGCGCACTACCCAACTACTGCAATCACGCCTACTAGAGATTCCTCTCTATGACATCTCCTGAGAAGTTTACAAGCCATAATATTTTTGGCAAACCTATTCGCGTTGCCATTGATGTACTTAATGAAAATCCCTCCATTACTACGAGTAGTGTCGAACTACGCTTTAACCTTTTCTACTGTTTCCTTCTCGTGTGCTTTGTTATCTAGATATTCTTTTGTCTACACGTCGAATGTGGGCAGTGTTGTGATCTTGGAAATCAATGCCACATCTATCTACACCAGTCTATCCATCCATAGGATTCCTCCATGGACGCGAGCCACTACTTGTTTAACACAAAGTTTGACATTCTTACCACACCTGAAATGTGGTATGTCCATTAGATTCATGATTCTTGATTTGTAGAGCCCTGTGATCCAATGTGCGGGCTCCAGTAGGGTCTACCTAGGGGTCCAATTTCCCCCTTGTTTTTGAGATACGTCTCCTCGACCAACTCTGGGAACTTGGCCACATTGCGGAGGTCATGGTCAGTGTACCTCAGCTTAGGTACCTTTCCTAGCATGCCATCCACAATGATGACTGCATCCTAGAGATACGAGAGTGTAATCTCCATAATGTCTAGTGTCTTTCTTTTCTGTCCCACAAAAGATGTTCCTGCCTCTGCTGCTTCTGCACCCTCTTCTTCCCCTGTGGAATTTGGCCGATCGGTGATGTCCTCCACCAACACCTATTCATGTTCTTGGGATTATTTTAGTCCCATTGTTTCATCAAGATTTGCATGCGTCTCAGGGTTAGGGTTGGAAATTTCGTTCCGAGCCTCGGAGCTCTACCCTATTTCTCCTTGCTGAACTATGGTAAACTCTTCCTGGATCTGTGTCAGTATAATTGATTCTGGGTCCAAGGTGGTAACATCCTCCATCTCAACTACATTCTCATGATGATTCATTCTTTCCTTCTGCCTTTGGCCCTATCGAGTAATCCGGATGAACTGTCCTGCTACACCAAACTTCGGTGGAGTCATCTTCTCTCAAATTTGCAAACATGCTTTCTCTTTCGTAAACTAATAACTAGGGAACACATTCTTTGTCTCTCTCTGGGATCCAAATTATATAAGTGTTTAATAACTGTGTGCTTTCTACCTTTTATAAACCTGATCATATTCACTTTTCACTTCTCACGTGCACTTGCGCCGACTTCAACTTTTTCCTGCACGTTTTTTTTTTTTTCCTGATGTTTTTTCGCAGTAATTACTACGCAACACTTTTTCCTGTGTTTTTGTATTTTCTTTCTTTTCTATTTTTGTATTTATTTTTCCTTCTTTTCCTTCTTTTTTGTTTCTTTTTCTCATTCTTCTATCAGAGCTTCTACTATAGTACACCATGTACATGATTTATATCATATGTACTCTCCCTATAGAATGATAGCTTGTGTATGTACACGTTTGGTGTATATGTATTAAAACACTGCGAGGTTAAGGATAAGGCCAAGAAAATAAGACTCAAAATGAAATGAGATTTTCAAGCAATTAGACGATAAGAAACTCAAGATAAATGAGAAAAATCAAAGGAAAAAAACACTCTAAACCTTGAAAAGAATATTCCCTCCCTAGTATGGTCGTCAATTCTGTTATGAGGAAAATCAGTCTATGGCATGGGGAAAACCGCAACAGATGAAAATGATTGTAGAAATCAACTCTAATATCAGATATGCTATATAAACAAATATGATAACAAGACAAGATAAAGAGCCTACCTCGTCCAAACGTTTAGTGAATTCCACTGTTGAGCACTTGACTCAAAGCAATACACCTTTAACTTTCCCTCAACAACCAAGATATGCAAGAATATGGTGATAATATATAAAGTTAGCACATATAATAGCATAATCCATCAATATTCATAACAAATACACCCATGGAATAACAATTCAAATATTTGCAAGACATTAATTGGATGAGAAAAGAGTATTTATATTAAAATGTAATCAACAAAAGTGTATGAATGACAATCTTCCTTGTCAACACATTCGAAACTAAGTCCCTTCCAGCTGGGCCTCCACCACTTCAATCCTCCACCAAAGACAAGCTCATATAAGAGAGACAATGAGGTTCTCCATCAAATAGGGAAGATCTTGGGGGCTGAACAATGTGCTCAGACTTAGAAGGACAAAGGGATGTAAACTCAATATAAAGTGAATATTCTCCATAGTAACTTTTCTCTCAAAGTTGAATTCTTCTCCTCTCTTCCATGACTTGGATATGGCCCATTTATAACCTTCAAATGGAAATGAAGGGTTGAGTCAGAACATTTCCAGTATATGGAAGGTCAAGGATCATGGATCTCATGATGTGACATGGAAACCCAACACCATTTTTTTATTTTGGGTACAAAACCTGATGTATGCGGGATGTAATGGTGCAACCCACGTATACACATGTTGTATAGCTGTTAGGGTGTGTATAAGTGAAAAAATACAATTTTTAGCTCTTGGAACTGCAAAAAAGGACTTCAAGTCTACATAGGGAAATGGAAAGGGTCTTCTGAGCAAGTTGCATGGGGTGAGGAAAATATTTCTATAACACAAGGTACTTGGGCCAAATCTTCAACAATGTTGTACTTTTGAGCATCATGAGAATTAGGATTAAAGATCAAACTTTGGATTGTGCTCTTGGGTGGGCATAGGATAGAGTCAAAACTTGGTTTCTCAATCTGGAGCGATCCAGACGAAGGAGTAACTAAAGTGGACAATGGATCTGGTGCAATCCCAGTAGTTACATTTTCCTTACCGGGTTTACTTGGTGGTGTGTCATACGTTATAGTGTGAGTGGTCAAATATACCCCATTAAACATATAAATGTGTGCACTCGATGAATATTCCTCATTAGGAGGATGACTTGGGTTACTTCTTGTTGGAGGTGCAATATTTTATGCAACCAGTGACTGTTGTTGTGGAAAAGGATGTGTTAATACAATGAGTTGAGAGTTTTCGTTAAAAAATTTAGAAACTTCATCCCGTTGGGGAAATGCTTGTGTGTAGTGATATTCAACACAAATGAGACATGAAAATTTCGGTTTGTGCCGCATTTTCTTTTTAGTAGCAGGTGGTTTTTCTTATGTTTTTGGATTTTTGGTTTGGTTATTATTTTTCTTAGGTTTATTCTTAGTTTTATTCCCCCCCCAGAGAAATAGATTGGACTGCATTCACTTAGGATAATTGAGTCGGGTTGGAGTTTGATGAGAGTGGAGGTGGGCCAGTGGTTGGGGCAATGATTGAATGATTGGTTGTGCTGGTCAACTGTAAACCAGACTGGGTTTTAACGAAACTGATAACTCCATCTGAATGAGCGGTGGAGGATGGTTTTGATGGATCGATTGATGTACGAGGAGCATTTGGAATCAATTAATATAAATTACTAGATTGGGAATAAACCAAATCCATATACTGGGCACGAGAAATGGATTCCTCTTTTGTAAAGACACCACCCATGGCTACATCTCCAACAACATGATGTAATAGATATTTGGTGAACCATTCAGCCAATAATTGGTCTGGAATTGTTTCTTTGATCAACCACTCTCATTGTCTCCATTCATGAAGATGATCGTAAATATGTATGGATTTATTCTAATGAAGGGAGTTCAAAATATCCATGCTAGTTTCGTAGTAGATAGGTAATTGGAAGTGGGTGAGAAAAAGCCATGGAAAGTGAATTAAAATCTTGAAAAGTTCCACGTTGTAACTCAATGTACCATTTATCCATTGAACCCATAAGTATATGTTGAAAAATATATAAACAGATAGAATAATCCATCAGGGAGTTCGATGAACACTACATATGGAAAGTCATAATGTGATTATTAGGGTCTTCACCAGGTTTTCCGTCAAATTTTGGAATATCAGAAGGTAATTTGGCAGGAATGACTGGCCAAAAAGGGGAGTGTAATATGGGATCGTTAGTTAATCTCAACAGATACAATATATCTAAAGTGGTTAATAACGATAACTATCGACTGGCTTGAGGATGATAATGGTGTGGCATAGGAACACTAGTAGGACCATAAACTAGTTGAGGTGGATAGTTGTATCCAACAGGTCCTCCCATATGTTGTTGATTTTGACTAGCAAAAGTAGGATTCATTTGTTGAGGGATTTGGATAAAAGGCGAAGGGAAACCCATTTGGCCCCGGGGAGGATAACTAGTGTAACCCAGGGGGGACAGTTAGCTTGACTATTTTGAGGTGGATAATTAGTTTTCCCTTGAGGAGGGTAACTAGGTTGACCTTGAAGAGGGTAAGGAATTTTCCCTTGGAGAGGAAAATATGGTTGGCCTTGAGGACCCCAAGTGGGATTCGAGACCCCTAGGAAGGTTTGTCGAGAATGAGTCCAGAAAGATTTGGATTTAAGATTCCTCCTTGCGGGTTGGGGTTTGATGATCCTCCCTAATGTTCATGATGAAACAGTCTGCCATGGGGTGGTCCCCAGGATTGTGGGGGGTTTCTGGTAAACAAACGTTGGAATTCTCCCCATGTCATTTGTTGGTTAGAAAATGGGATTTGATCGGTAAAAGGGAGTTCCCCCCTAGTCAAAATTTGTGTGTTGAAGGACGGTTTCCCCCGAGTAGGGATTTTTCCATTGCACAAGGGTTTCCTCTGAATAGGTATTTATCCGGTAGTTGGTTTTTGTTGTATGACAGGGTTTTGCATCCTTTGATGTGAAGACACCCCAATGAGGTTTTGTGGAGTATATGAAGTTGTAGCTTGAAGAGGGATGGTAGGCGTGATAGTTAGAGTACTTTGCAAATGAATAGGTAACATGACTCTTGTTTCACTTTTAAATTGTCCTAAAGTGATGACAGTATTAATCATTTGTTTGACAGGACGATCGATAGGCTGACCTAATGGTCCTGCATCTGCACCGACGATGGTAGATGTATGTGGAGGGTCAAATAGTGGTCGAACAAAATTAATTTTTTCATAAAGATCCTGACCCGATGGAGTTTTCCATATAGAAAAAACAAGAGTTTGATGTGTATTTATCATTTCAGTAGAGGGGACGGGGGTAGTCTATTCTTTGTTTAAAGTTGGTTATCATGGTTCCATGTCTAGTTGATTGTATGGCCTTGATGGTAGGCTAGGGTGATCTTCTACTACAATTTTACCTAAGGAATACACTTAGAAAAGGAGAGGATCGTGAGGAATTTCTAAAGTTGGGCTTGTAGTAAGGGTGGAACCTTCCCGAACCACAACTAAATCTCTCTCATGATTTTCTTTCGAAGGAGTAGTGACAATCCCAACATCTGAATAGTTTTCAACCTCTTCACGGTAAGTGTCTTTCGGTGAGTTATGAGGTAAGGGTTCGTACCCTTCTGGAGGAAAAACTTGCATCCTACGTGATCTACAAATACCTTTATCAGCCATAGTACCAATTTTAAGGACAACTAAAGTAAACAAACAACATTTGCTTAGAAATCTAGAAAACCAATAAGCAAAACAATGACTTCTCTCAATGAACGTACTAGGTGGTTATGGAATCCAACATTGTGTGATCAAATTGAGCAGGTGGACCAACGACGTTGGTGGCCTTCTTAACAGACTTATACCTTGGTGTAAGTTCCCTCATGGTTTTACCCATGGGTTACCCTCCAAGGATCTTGAGTGAGTTTTACCAATGTTTGTTCCAGGTACAACAAAGACTTCCCTTCACCATCACTTTGTGTAAGGACCCTAAATATTATGTTCACTAAGGATACCAACTTGCATTCAACCTCTGGGTGGGTACATTCATTAGTTTAGTTTGAATGTATGGGCAGGATATCAAGTCCAAAATTCTTCAAGAGAACTGAGGACAAAATGGACCAGAAAAACTCCAGAGGACCCCGAACGGATTCAAAATTCATGAAGCTCTGAGACCAAATAAAAATAGTTGATCCTCAAGAATAACCCCCAATATACGATCATATTACTATGATTGGTTAATCCTTAGAGGGATAATCTATGTTTCTCTCCCACACACGACCTCATGTTTAACCCCTATGTGAGAGGGGGATCCCAACTATGCTTATACAAAGGTTGGATTTTCTCTCTCTATCACAAGTTTCCAAGTTTGTATTGAATTATTTGGAGAGTTATTCTCACATCCTATTCCAAATATCTAGTCCTAGTCTATTGTTGGTGTAAATATCCAAAAATAAAAGTTCATAGTTCAATTTTAATTAGCATTCATTTTTGTGGTTGTTTATTACACAAGGATGAATGATAGTGAAATTGATGATCTTTGAGACTCGTCTCCACAAAAATTTAAAAACAATGAGATGAAAACTTTCTTTTCAATGAACTTCTAGCTATGGGAAGGAGAAGAGTTTCTTTTCTTTTGACACTAACAAACACTCAAGAATGCAAAATTTTATTCTTTTTTTTGTTCTCAAACAAGAATTCAGACAATTGGCAAATTATAAAAAATACCTTTTCAATATCCAAAACCAATGCATAAAAATATTTCTTTGTTTGATTGTGTATGCAAACTAAGATATCCATTTAATGCTTCATTCTTTCACTAATAATGAAAAAGGGTTCACTATTGTGATTTGAAAAAGTAAGAAGAAAATACACACAAATAAAGACACTCTTAGTAGCAAACAAGAGACCGAAAGAAAAGTAACTACTAAACTATTGACTTAAAGAAAACACTAAGAAACCAAAAGTCACACTTTAAAGTCTTCATGAATTGAGTAAGGGATCAAATATTGACCTTCCTTGTGAAAACCTCCAATCAATAAGATAATCGAGAAGAGTGACAAAACAAACAAATTTTTGAAGAGAAAGATTGATTTTGCAATAAGGAAAGACAACAAAAACTCAATGAGGACTAACAAGGATGAGAGGTATCAAATTTGAGTCAAACAAAGGATAATATCAAACAGACTAAGATCTGAGTAAGAGAAAGGGATCCAAAGACTATACCTAACAAGCAAGAAAGCCTGCAATTTCCCAAAGAAAGGAAAACCGACGCTTTGGTAACCAAAGCACCAGAGCGCTGCAACACTCCCTAGTAGAGTCTAGGGGAGCATTGATTAAGAAACAACACTCTTATTTGACCTGCAGAGGGATGCTAGTCCCGAGGAAAGTTTGAGAAAAAGCTCAAAAAGATCACTAACTCAGGAGAATTCAATAAGAGAATCTGTGAGACAACTCAAAAAAGAAAAAAAAGATGTAATGACAGATTAAATCAACAGATAGGATCTAAGGATAAGAAAAGGTCACAGATGAACCAAGGAAAGAACAAAATGACTTTTTTTTCCCAAGTGGAGTCGCCAATTTCTGTTACGGAAATATTCCCTTGCGGATAGGTGAATTTTCCCTTGGATTATTGACCCCTATACCAAGACAAAAACAATCATTTGGACACTACCATTCCTACAAAATAATTTTTCTTATCGAAAAAGAGAGGAGAAGGTAAAGTAGGATGTACTATGTTTACGAAGTTTGTCCTAGCTACTCCTATCTACAGTATTGATCTGATTACCGGCGCAAATCAATGCCTGCAATGAAAAACAAAAACAAACGACTTCCTTCTACTCTAATGGATTAGGCAAAGAAAATCCATCTATGTAAATCAAATTAAACATAGACAAGAACATGAAACCACATACTTGAAGGAAATGGGCCAAGTATATTAGATGAGAAATTCAAGAAGAAACTTACAATCTTCAAATGATGTTGCAGCAGCCTCCCCAAGTCCTCCTCGTCCAACCCTTTCTCGAAATATCCACAATCAAAATAATGATGCTTTGTGGATTTTTTCATCCTTTTTTTACCATGGGAATGCCTCTATTTATAGGCTTTGAGAGGCTCAACTACCTTGGGTATATTTGGAATTAGTTGAGAATATGGCTCCAATAGTTGTGATATCTCCCTTATATGTAACTCTAGAGTTAGATCCAAGACAAACCAACTCAATCCATCCATAACTATCTTTAGAAGAAAATGGGATTTATTCCAAGATTTCCTCAACCAACTCATTGCTCCATTAGAATTGGAAACAAAGAAAAACAACACTCCCCCTGAGATGGACAAGGAGTGCTAGCGCTCCCTGTGTATGGGCAGGGGAGCACTGATCATCCCAAAAGTTACCAAGATGAGTAATCACCAGAGAAAAATATTTGTTTCAACTGTCATATGATGGGGATTCTTCTTATAACAAGTTTTAGGGTTTTTAGCAAGTATTTTCATGGTGTCATTTGTGATGCAATACTTTACAAAAAAAGGATGTGACACTTATGAAACTTGCGACAAAATTCCAAGATTTATGAAACTTACGACAATGAGAATGTGACACTATTGAAGTGAGAAATTTTGATATGTAACAACCTCCCCCTGGTGATGTTGGATAACTCTAACTTGATATACTGCTTCTACTAATTTGTCTAGTGTTGTTCTATCTTCCTATGCTAACTATAAGTTCTTTCAAAAAATCTTCAAATGTTATATCATATCTAGGTGACACACACGAGGTCGTGGAATCAACATAAGATATAACATGAGTAGGAATTAATGACTCTTATATTATAGGACTGAATTGAGAATCCTCTTCGTCTCCTTCTGTGTGTGGTATTTATACGATCTGAACTATTGCGCAGGGTACTCTCCTCTCATACTCACTGCACAACTCTCCTTTTTCAGCCCCAGTCTTCAACCACTTGTACCTTCTTCCACTACATAATACCACAAATTTTTCTTCTTCTTATGGTATACCTTCCTCATTTCTCTACATCCTCATTCCCTCCCTTCCTTATTAATTTATTTCTTCATTCCTTCCTACCTTTAGAATATCCCCCAGTTCCCCTATGTGCACAGATCCCCTTAGAATTCATATTCCATCGTCATCACACATTTTTTGCACAACAACATCTTTATCTAGGTACCCAATTCTTTAATAAACCTTCTACGCGGTCCCTTAAAGAAATCCCTCTTTGCGACACTATATAACTGGGTACAATCTACTCCAAATTCCACGATACAACCACTCACAATGCTATTCAATAATAAATCGACTGTGCGATAATTTGTATTACTTACATAATTCAATTGTCTTACTAACTCAGGGGTCCAATTCCTCGGGGATGTAGTTCAGTATCTTCTAGTATTCTCCACTAATCTTTCTAACCATTTTAATTCAATTGTCTTACTAACTCAGGGGTCCAATTCCTCGGGGATGTAGTTCGGTATCTTCTAGTATTCTCCACTAATCTTTCTAACCATTTAGTTAAAATAATTGGAAATTCACCAAAGAAAATCTCATGCAGCTCTGTCAACACATAACTTTGCAACTATTATTCATAATTCATTTGAGGGTTTATATTCTCTCCTTTGGAAAATTATCTCTCTTTCCTTTCCAGCCATTCAACGATCTCTTTCTTAGTCAACCTCCAAAACATTCCCTCAATTACAGATTCTGGGTCTTGGCAACATATACATTTGTTGGCTTGTGGTTATAAGACCCTAGGTTTAGTTTATTCAACCAAAAAAACCCTTTAGATACCGATCTAGGTTTAGTTTATTCAACCAACAAAACCCTTTAGATACCGACCCTTTCATAATCACTTGCATGCGAGTGAGGTCTCACCTGAGGCATCTACTGAGGTTGTAGGAACCGAGTTTCTGCAAGGATGAGGGGGTGTGAGGCTATCATCATATCCATTACTATTTATCCACCCCGTGTGAAATATCTTTATTCATAGTCTTTGATTAGTTAACAAATTCTATTGTGAAGAACCATTATAATATAGATTGAAACATAAGTAACCCACTATATCATTCATTATTACTGCGCATCAATCATATGGTAAACAGATATATACTAATCATGCATAAACAAAACATCCATGAACAACCAAATCAAAAGACACATTAAGACACAAGATTTAACGTGGTTCACCAAATCCTTGGGATACGTCCACAACAAATGGCTTCTATATTAGTCTTAATTTAGTAATCACCTCAGTCCTGTGCACTACACTTACAATATATACAACATATTATATCCTCAATCTATCCTAGCTGCTATGCAGTGCATGCCTCTCTTTTTGCAAAATATCTCCAAAAAATTAAGTAAATATTCTCACTCATAAGAAACCTAATCCCTCTTTTTTAGCAGCCTATTCTTCCCCAACCCATTACATATTTATACATCAAAATAGGGATAAGAACCCTATGACATATCCTAACAAATTATTCCCAAAAACCCTCATGGTTCATGCATTCTTTTCTTGCCTTTATGCTTGCATGCTTCTTTTCCTTTCTTTTCTCCTGCCTATTGCTTTTCCTTCCTTTTCACCTGCATGATTCTTTTGCATGCCTAAATAATGTTCTTCCTAATTTTGTGTGCGCTATGAATTATGCTTTGACCTTGCAAACTGCTCCATTTTCTTCTTTTGTGTGCGCTCTTCAAAACTTAGTTATTCAAAATTCTTTTTCAACAAGTCCCAACTCCTTGTACCATGAGCTCGTTGGGGAAATGCACCGAGAAATAAATAAAGAGAAGACCACTTTGATACCACTGATCTGAATTTAAATGGAAAAAAATGAAATACATATGTATAGAAAATAAATACATAGAGATATAATAAAACTTGACTTCTATTAATAAAAAGAAATTGTTGAAACTGTAAAAGTGCAGACTAAAACGAACTTGTTTGAATGGTGGCAACTTATATCTAAGAAGAGATCTGACAACTACGCTCCTTTGCAAGAATATAAGTACAATGGGGCTCCAAGGGAAATTTTAACATAAAATATAAATGATAAAACCCTAAACATCCAAAACCCTAACCATGGGAGATGAAACGCCAAAAGGTTTCTGGGACCCGATAGGGGTAGTTGATACATCAACTTCTCGAGGGTGTAACTTTTTCATATGATATCCATTTGGGGCACTTGATACAATGTTGGAAAGGTATATCTGAGGAGTAATTATTCCATTCAGCCTGACATCTACCTTTAATGACATGTTAGGTGTTGTCAAGCCCAAAAAAAATCGTTTAGGGCCTCAAAATAGCCCCACAAGTTTGGGACCTGGAAAAATGTAAAAAACCTGCCCAAATGGAAACTATTATTTGATTCAGTGGAATAGGTTGGTGGCCACCAATATCCACCTATATCCATCCCCCCTTATGAATCAATGGTCTCCATTGTGTTGATCACCCCCATCAAATGGGGAAACTTCTGCTGAACGTGGCCCCGAGTGAGTCACTTTCTCTGATGCAGGAGTTTCCCTACTCTGAAAACCCGATAAAGATGGATACTATATTGGAAATTTCCCTTAATTTGAGAGTCACTAATCTGATCAATGGATTCCTATTCCATGTAGTCAAGTTTGAGCTTTGTCGGTGTCAACTGCTTTGCGATCTTAGATGTGTCCAAAAATGGTGGGAAGTATGGCCAAAGGAGGTCCACATTGGACACTGGGTGCAGTCCGAGGAAGGGGGGAATACTTAGCTCAAAATCGTTGTCACACATAGCCTTGGTGATGGTATAATGTCCACAGAGAAGTGGAAAAATCTTCCAATGGGGTCTTGTAAGGTGATCTTTCTGAAATAAAACCATACCTTGTCTCCCATATGAAACTTGTGTGGCACCCATTGTTGATCATGGCGTTGTTTGTAATTAGCATTAACTTTCTGTAAAATATCATGGTCCTGTTGTTGGATGTGTTGAATCCGTTCAATAAACTTGGTGGATTTTTCGGCCTTAGATTGAGCATGGGATTATTCTACCTGTGTGGATGCAAGAGGAATCATGACATTAATGAGACCCAATGGTTGAAATCCCAACCCCACCTGAAAGGGATCATGGTCGGTTAAGCTATGAAGGGATCTATTATATCTGTTTTGAAGATAACAAAGACTCTCATCCCATGTGAATAGATGTTTGGAGTTGTACATGCGTAATATATGCACGATCATTCTGTTGATGATGTTTGTATGGCCATCATTTTGGGGTGGAAGGAAGTGGATTTTGTGATCTTGGTTTCCAATAGTAACCAGAGGCTGGACCATAATGTGATTAGGAAACTATTGTCCTAACATGATATGATGGTTTTTGGTATCCCAAAGTGTATACACACCCATTCGAAGAATATCTTGGCACTGGCCTCCGCTGTGATATTATTCTTACAGGCTATTAGGATGGTCATATTAGAAAACCAATCAACCACCACAAAAACATAGTCATTTCCCTACTTTGTTGAAGGAAGGCATGACATGTAGTCCATCAAGATGGATTACCATGGCCTATCGGGAGTAGGAAGAGGGGTGTAAAATAATTTATTCTTAGTGGTTGGTATGGCAATGGCATAGGAAGCGCATGAACTAATATACTTTTTGACATCTTGGCACAATTATGGCCAATAGAAATTCTTGTGTAGTAAAACCGTGGTATTTTACATGCGAAGATGTCCTTCCATCTGACTGTAGTGAGCTTCTCAAATCAGATTTGCATGCTCACTTGAAGGAACAAAGTGGTGGCTCAAATGGCATAAAAGTCCATCCTGAAGATGAAACTCAGTGACAGCCATGCATATGCTCAACATCTGCTAAGCAGTAGCGAAGTCAAGATCACTCTTGTAGAGTTGGGGCCACTCAGATTCCTCATGGCTACAAGAGTGGAGCATCATGGTTCAGATTGCAATTGGAGGTTGATTAAGACAGTCAATGACACGATTGATTCTCCATGTATTATATTTGATGTTTATATGGAACTGATGCAAGTATGTGGACCACTTTTGATGGTGGTCATTCTACAATTTTCCTTGTGTCTACATGAACTGTAGAGGCTTGTGATCAGTGTGGATGATTGTCTCCTTCCCGAGAATGTAGTGATTCCATTGTTGGTAGGATTGTATAATGGAATACATTTATTGATCATAGGTGGGGTACTTATGAATTACATATGATAGTGTCTCACTATGATATGAGACTAGATGATTGTGCTGAGTGAGAACTATGCCCACGGTATAGTACGAGGCATCAGTCTCAATCTCAAAAGGTTGTTGTAGATCGGGTAACGAGAGTACTAGAGATGAGCACAATTTTTCATATCATCGAACACTTGTTTTTGTGAATTCCCCCATAAGAATGTTTCCTTTCCACCACCCTTGTTCACTTGGCCGAGGGCCCATGCAATATGGGAGAATCCGAACACGAAACTGTAATAGAAGTTGGAAATTCCTATGAAAATTCGAAGCTCGGTTAGTGTGGTCGGGGCAGGCTAGTCACGAATGACTTGGATCTTGGCAAGATCTACATGCACGCTATGCTCATCAATAATTTAGCCTAGGTATTAGACCTTTTTCATGCCAAATGAGCATTTTTCCAAGTTAGCATATAGCTTGTGTTGTCGTAGAGTGTGAAGGACCTACAAAATATGTTGCAAGTGTTCTTTCCAATTCTTGCTGAATATGAAGATATCATCCATATATACCACCACAAAATAATTCGTGAAAGGCCGCAATATATCATCCATCAATCTCATGAAATTTTCTGGATCATTTTTCAAACCAAAGGGCATGACTAGCCATTTGAAAATACCTTCTTTGGACTTAAAATTAGTCTTCCATACATTGGTCTATTTTATTGGGACCTGGTGGTAGCTAGACTTTAGGTCAATCTTACCAAAAAAATTAGCTCCCTTGTTCTAGTCAAGAAGGTCATCAATTTGGGTAATTAGCTACTGGTTCATAACTGTGATTTTGTTTAGGTCCCTGTAATCAATGCAGAGTCACCAAGTCCCATATTTCTTCTGCACGAGTACAATTGGGCTCCCGCAAGGTGAGGAGATGGGTTAGATGTGCCCCTTTTGAAGAAACTATTGGATTTGTCGCTTGATTTCCTCATTTTCCATTAGAGAAAAACAATAGACTAGCCCATTGGGTAGAGGTGCATCGGGGGTTAGATCGACTGAATTCTTGTCTTGATAGTGTAGTGGTACCCTGGTGGGTGAGGAGAGGATGTCTTTGTATTATTCCATGATCTTTTCCACATCATTCTGCTACATGGAGAGGCCCTGTGCAGAGGCCATGGATGTGGCTGTGACCTTCTATTCATTTTTAGTGTGAATCATGAAGAAGGCAAATTTCCCGGTTTGGGAAATGACCTTGCTGCATTTCTTAGCAGAGATCAAAGAAATGGCGGTAGGAGGAGCTACCTCGGGTATCTTGTACAACTTTCTACCCAAAGAAATAATAACACTGTGAGGTCTAGACACATATAAAACATGTCATTTTTGTAAGTATGGTTGTCCTAAATAATATTATAAAGTTCAAGGGGGGGAAATATCAAACATTACCTCGTCCTTGAAGGGTTTGATGCCATAGGGAAAATGCCAATGTTGGTTGATGCGAAGATCTCTTCCTTGGCGGAGCCACCCAATGCTGTAGGGATGTGGGTGTGGTGTCATTGGAAGGTTCAAATGATTGAAGACCTCTAGTGAGATCATGTTCTTTTGACTTCTGCTACCGACAATGAAATTTAGCGGAGCACCCTTCACCCACATATGTGAGTGAAAAAGGTGTTCACCTTCCTCCAGTTCTTCTGCTTCACTTGGATGTACCTCAGTGGTAGTGACAGTGGCACTCGGTTCTATATAAATGATCCACTTCCCTTTGTCTAGATCCAATTAAGAGTTAGAACCTACCTTTGACTCTAAGGCTTTCAGCTCAGCCACCAATGACTTCTTCGAGCGTCATTCATCAGAGTTATGCCAGGGGATTTTATGGAATTCACAACACTTCTTAGTGTATTTCTTTGTCTTCTGTTTACCCTTATTTGTTTTTGGCTTGGAATGGTTGTCCCGAGGTGGTAAATCCTTTCTCTATCCTTTTTTCTGTGGGTTGGGGTTGCCTTTTCCCTGTTTCTACTGTGAGGAATTTTCATATTCAAACTCTCGCTTCTTTTGTTTAAATTTCTTCTCTATTTTGAAATAATATCAATAAGCCACACCCAATGATGAGATGTCCAAAAAATGAATTTCTATTTGGATGTATCTATGGAGACAACCATGGTACTTTAGCACCATATTTCATTCAGAGTCTTTGATACCGAGTTTGGTGTGCAAGGTATGGAAGATATTTATGAACTTTGGTACTGTCTAGTCCCTTTCATGTTGCAATGTGGTCCATTTCGTGTACTGGTCATCCTAGCTTCCAATAGGGTAGTATTGTTCCTTAATAACATCCCTGAAATAATCCCAAGTGGGTGTGCTGAAAATATTGCAGCTTCTTCCATGTCCTTTTTCTCATAGTAAGTCTCCCACCAATCCTTGACATGGGGGACAACCTTAAGGAGCACAAAGGTAATATTTTCTCTATTGGAAAAATTATGGACCGAAAAATACCCTTCTAGCATATTAAACCATTTATATACAACATATGCATATATCTAGCCTTCAAATAAGGGGATATCAAAAATTAATTGTACCTTGAAGGGGGCGACGCCTCACAAGTGTCTGCTTGATGAAGATGTGTCGCTTGTTGGCTGTCGTCGAAGGATCGGTGCAAAGTTATCCATCATCCCATTCCTTTGCTACATGAGGGTTTCCTCAAGAAACAGTTTAAATGGATCTCTTGCTCCATCTGTGTCTTTTCTTTCACCATGAGAGGCCATTGTGATCAGAGGGGAAAGTCTTGCAAGGAATCAATTACTTCGATTCCCAACTCCTTGTACCGTGACCTCGTTGGGGACATGCATTGAGAAAAAAATAAAGAGAAGACCACCCTAATACCACTGATCTGGATTTATAAATCAAATGAAATGAAATACAGATGTATAGAAAAGAAATACACAGAGATACAATAAAACTTGACTTCTATCAATAAAGAGAAACTGTTGAAATGTAAAAATGCAGACTAAACAAACTTGCTCGAATTGTAGTATCTTATCTCTGAGAAGAGATGTGACGGCTACGCTCCTTTGCAAGAAGACGAGTAAAATTAGCCTCCAAGGGCCTTTTTAACATAAAACATAAATGAGAAAACCATAAACATCCAAAACCCTAACCTTGGGATATGAAACACCAAAAGGTTTTTTTGCCTCGATGGGGGTAGTTGATACATCAACTTTCTTAGGGTGTAACTTTTTCATATGATTTTCGTTTGGGGCATTCAATACACCATTGGCAAGGTATATTCGAGGAGTACATATTTCGTTCGGCCTAATATCTTCCTCTAGTAAAATTTTAGGCATTGTCGAGCCCAAAAAATGTCGTTTAGGGCCTTAAAATGGACCTAGAAGTTTAGGACCTAAAAAAATGTAAAAAAAGTTGCCAAAATGGAAATTGTTGTTTGACCCAGTGGAATATGTAGGTGGCCACCGATATCCACCTGGACCAATCCTTCCTCCTTAGGAATAAATGGTTTCCATTGCATTGAGTGCCCCCATCATATGGGAAAACTTATACTAAACTTGGCCATGGGTGAGCCACTTGCCTTGGTGCAGGAGCTGCCCTACTCTAACCACCCGATATAGCTAGATCCTATGTTGGAGAGTTCCCTTAATCTGAGTGTCCCTAATATGATAAATGGATTCCTATTCCATGAAGTCAAATTTGAGCTTGGTTAGTGTCAACCTCTCTACGATATCCAATGTGTCCAATAATGGTGGGAAGTATGGTCGAAGGAGGTCCACATTGAACACTAGGTGAAGGCCAAGGAAGGGGGGAATGCTTAGCTCAAAATAGTTGTCACCCACAAACTTGGTGATAGTGTAAGGGCCATAGAAAAGTGGACAAACCTTCTGATGGGGTCCAATAAGGTTCTCTTTATGCAAATTCAAGTAGACCTTATCTCCCACCTTAAACTTGTGTGGCACCTGGTGTTGATCATGGTGTTGCTTGTACTTAGCATTGTATTTCTGTAAAATATCATGGACATGTTTCCAGATGTGCTGAATCCATTCAATAAACTTGGTGGCTTTATCAGACTCAGATTCAACATGGGATGATTCTTCCTATGTGGATGCAAGGGGCAGCGCGACATTAATGGGACCCAATGGTTGAAATCCCAACCCCACCTGAAAGGGACTATGGTCAGTCGAGATATGAAGGGCTCTATTATAGCTATGTTGAAAATAGGGGAGACTCTCATCCTATGTGCATGGATGTTTGGAATTGTACATGCATAAGATATGAATGAACATTTTGTTGATGTGCTTTGTTTGACCATCAGTTTGGGGGTGGAAGGTAGTGTATTTGGTGAGCTTGGTGTTTAACAGTGACCAGAGGTTGGACCAAAATGTTCTTAGGAACATGTTGTACCAATATGATATGATGGTCTATGGTATCCTGAAGTGTACTCATACCCGTTCGAAGAAGAGCTTAGTAATGGCCTCCATTGTGATATTCTTCTTATATGTTGTTAGGATGGCCATCTTAGAAAACCAATCAACCACCACAAAAACACAGTCATTTCCCTGATTGGTTGAAGGAAGTCCCAACATGTAGTCCATTGATATGGATTTCCATCGCCTGTAGGGAGTAGGGAAAGGGGTGTACATGCCTTGCTTCTTGGTGGTTGGTTTGAAAATGGCATAGGCATTGCAGGACTTGATATACTTGTTGGTGTCCTATAACAATTTTGGCCAATAGAAATGCTTATGTAGTGATCCCATGGTATTTTCCATGCAAAAATGTCCTTCCATCAGATTGTAGTGAGATTTACAAATTATATTCACACGCTCGTTCAAAGGAACACAGAGGTGGCCTAGATGGAATAAAAATACATCCTAAGGATGAAATTCAGTCACAGTCGTGCAAGTGCCTAACATCTAGTAAGTGATAGTGAAGTCAAGATCACTCTTGTAGAGTTGGGGCCACTTGAATGCCTCATGGCCACATGAGTGGAGCACCGTGGTTAAGGATGCAAATAGAGGTTGAATAATTCAGTCAACGAAATGATTGGTGCTCCCTATCTTATGATGGAATTGCTGCAAGTATGTGGACCAATTTTGATGGTCATCATTATGCAATTTTCCTTGTGTATGCATGAACTATAGAGGCTTTTGATTAGTGTGGATGGTTTTCTCCTTCTCGAGAATGTAATGCTTCCATTGTCGACAGACTTGTACAATGGAATACATTTATTTTTCATAGGTGGGGTTCTTACAGATGACATCTGATAGTTTCTCACTATGATATGCTACTGGATGACCATGTTGAGTGAGAACTGCACCCACAACATAGTCTAAGGCATCAATCTCAATCTCAAAAGTTTGTTGCAAATCGGGTAACGAGAGTAATAGAGTTGAGCATAAGTGATTTTTTAGATCATCGAACACTTGATGTTGTGACTTTCCCCACACAAATGTTACCTTTCCACCACCCTTGGTCACTTGGATGAGGGACCATGCAATATGGGAGAATCCCAACATTAAATTGCAATATAAGTTGGAAAGTCCTAAGAAAATTTGAATCTCGGTTAGTGTGGTCAGGGTTGGACAGTCATGAATGACTTGGATATTGGTGGGATCCACATGCAAACCATGCTCATCAACAATGTATCCTAGGTATTGGACCATGTTCATGCCGAATGAGCATTTTTCCAAGTTATCATATAGTTTGTATTGTCATAGAGTGTGAAGGACCTGTTAAATATGCTACAAGTGTTCTATCCAATTCTTGCTGAAGATGAGGATATACTCCTGATATACCACCACAAAATAATTGGTGAAAGGATGAAATATACCATCCATCAATGTCATGAAATTTGTTGGAGCATTTGTCAAACCAAAGGGCATGACTAGACATTTGAAAATACCTTCTTTGGACTTGAAAGTAGTCTTCTATACATCAGTCTATTCTATTGGGACCTGGTGGTAGCAAGAATTTAGGTCAATCTTATTGAAAAAATTGGCTCCCTTGAATTGGTCAAGAAGGTCATTAATTCGGGGAATTGGGTACCAGTTCCTTACTGTGATTTTTTTTAGGGCCTAGTAATCATTGCAGAGTCTCCAAGTCCCATCTTTCTTCTACACGAGTACAATTGCACTCCCGCAATGTGAGGAGTTGGGTCAGATGTGCCCCTTTTGAAGAAAATATTGGATATGTCACTTTATTTCCTCATTTTCCATTAGAGAGAGGTGATAGACTGGCCCATTATGTAGAGGTACACCAGGGGTTAGATCGATTGAATGATTGATCTAGCAGTGCAGTAGTACCCCGGTGGGTGAGGAGAAGATGTCTTTTTATTCTTCCATGATCTTTCCCACCCGATTCTGCTGTGTGGAGATACCTTGTGTAGAGGCCATGGATGTGGCTAGGACCTTCTGTTCACTTTGAGAGTGAATCATGAAGAAGACAAATTTCATGGTTTGGGAAATGACTTTCTTGCATTTCTTAGAAGAGATCAAATAAATGGCGGTAGGCAGAGATACCTCTGGTATCCTATACAATTGTGTTAAATTTTTAATTAAAATAAAGTACCAAGGCAAGTGTTTCTCTTCCCTAGGCGCCTAAGGGGGAGAAAGTGCCAAATGTGGGTCCTAGTCATTTAATTTGTGAGATGCAAATTAAAAGGCGACTTTATGATTAAAGTGAGGGTGAGTGAAGAGACACCAAATCTCAGCCACCCATCTAATCTAATCTCAACCGTTAGATTAGAAAACCCCTCACCTTCCCTCATGAGGTAGACTAAGGCAAGAGGGCGCACCCATTCTTGGGTAAGAAGCAACAACAGTCTTGTTGAGAGAGAAAGAGACTCTTGGTGAGATGCCAAGAGGTTCTTGGTGAGATGCCAAGAACAAGGAAGTTGAAGCATTCTTGTTGAGAGAACAAGAGGNGTGCATGGGAGAGAGTCTCATGTGTGTAGACTGAAGAAGGCATTGTACGGGCTGAAACAAGCTCCCAGAGCTTGGTATTCGAGGATAGATGCCTATTTGCAGCAGTTGGGTTTTGGGAAGAGTGAGGTGGATCCCAACATATACTTCATTGTGGTTGGAGAGGATCCTCTCATTCTTCTACTATATGTGGATGACCTTTTTATTACAGGGGCAGAGAGACTCATCAACAGCTGCAAGAAAGCCTTGCTTCAGAGTTCGAGATGACAGACATTGGACTGATGCATTACTTTTTGGGATTGG
>JZKD02S0499629.1:467401-483021 GCA_000966675.3 Picea glauca | reverse complement strand
CAGCATTTGTGTTTCAGCATCTACGTTTCAACATCTGAGATTCAGCATTTGTGTTTCAGCATCTACGTTTCAACATCTGAGATTCAGCATTTGTGTTCACCATACACAATCGATTTCCATCAATGACAACCTTGATCATCTGCGTCTTCTCTGCTGTAGCCATATTTCCAACAAATTGTAAAAATGCAGACTGAAACAAACTTGCTCTAATGGTTGCAACTTATCTATGAGAAGAGATGTGACGACTACGCTCATTCATAAGAATATTGTTGGAGTTACTTCACACACACCTAGGATTTATTTTTCATAAGGTTTTTATTTGTTTATTAGTCATAATTAGTCATTATCCAATCTCCTATATTTTAGGAGAGAATATTCCACCTGGAGAATATTCTCTTTCAGTTCACACTTCAGTTTGACTAGTTGAGTTGAGTTTAGATGTTGCATTGGGATCATCACCATGAAACATTGGGATCATCACCATGCTAATTCGACCTTGCTTTGGTATCATCACTAGAGTGGCACATTAGCCTTGATTCCCTTAGTTAACTCCTCACTACTCTCTGTTCAGTCATTTAATTGAAGACTAGTTGACTAGTTAACTCAACTAGGTGGCAGTTCACTCTCGTAACTACCTGAGAGACTAGAATAGGTGGCAGTTCACTCTCGTAACTGCTGGTGTGTGTCCAGATCACTCTATACCACCACTATGGAAACTTGGTTCACCTCAAGTCGATCTCATTGAGATATACAGAGTATATCATGTGTAAATTATTCATTATTCAAAATGGTTAATGAGAATTCTTTCCATTCTTTCTCTCCTTCTTCCTATTTTTCCAATTCTCTCTACAAATGTGTGTATTATTGTTTAGATAGATCTATTCTATGTAGGTTCAAAACATTTACATGGTATTAGAGCTGACAAAATGCTAAGAAAAATCTACACCAAAATGTTTTGCAGGTACAAAAGATTGAAGACAGCGAAAAGATGGAATTCCAAAAAGAATTCATTCTTACACCTTGCATGGAAGTAGAAAATAGCCATACATCTCCGATCCAGAGGGTTTTACAAGTTAACCATGAATATAGATCCAGAGCCGACATCAGCCATAGAAAAATCCAAGTACTTAAATCACATGGATGAGGCACTCGGAACAATTTGCAATCTTATTTCTCTCAATCTCCTTTTTCACATATCTTCCTGTAAGACTCCCAATGAAGCCTGGAAATTCTTGGAAGGGATCTTTGGAAAATAGGATGAGACGAGGGGACACATGCTAGAGGTGGATATGCTCACTTTGGATCCAAAAATATTCGACAATATCCAACATTTCTTTACAAAATTCAAGGATTTACTGTCACAACTCAAAGCTTGCGAGGTTGATAAATCGATGGAGGAGAAACAAATGGTTCTCACCATTCTCTCCAAGATTGGACCTGAATTATCTGTATTCATATCCACATTCCATATGATCATATTCGCCTCTAGAGACACCTGGAAGATGCCTTCTCTTGAGGACTTTATCGAATCCCTGACACAAGAGAAAACCAAGCTCATCAACATGGGCGCAATCAAAGGCCCAAGGGTGCATGCACTCATTGTGCATGATGGAAGCCACAAATATCATAAATCTAAAGATAAAGATAAGCGTAAAGATCATGCACATACGAAGAAGGAAGGGTACCCAAAACCCTTCACCGATGCCTCCAGATCCAAAGGAGAAAAGGGAAGAAAAGGAGAGAAATGCACATACTGTCACAAAGGATTCCATTTGGAATCTGCATGCATGAAAAAAAAAATAGATATACTGTCTTAGATACTTTAGAAAAATAACCTTGGAGATCGCATCCCCGAGGGTGCAAAGAAGAAGAATCCAGAAGATCCGAATTCCAAGAAAGGCAATTCTAGCCATGCCTTGATTGCCATCAACTTCTCTCCCCATGCTTGGATCGTAGATTTAGGAGCATCACATCACATGGCTGCCTCAAAAGTAGTATATTATTATTTGGATGCATGCAAATGTCCTCCTATTCTGATGGGGGACAACTCTTCTATCGAAGTCACCGACAAAGGAAGGATTTAACTCACTAACAAAAGCTTCGAGAATGTGTTGCATGTTCCCAAGCTTTCTTTCAACCTTCTCTCCGTGTATCAGATGATGAATTCTGGCACCAGAAAGAGAGTCATATTCACACAAAATTCCATGGACATATACAACATGCAAACCAACTCCAGGGTTGCTACTGGTGAGGTAAATCATTAGTCTAGATTGTATACATTTTCTGAATTCATTGAACCTGATTCTATTTTACTGCTTACTCATGCTGATGAAAGTAGTAGGATATGGCACAAAAGGTTTGGACATTTGAATTTCAGATACATGCAAAAACTTAGCAAGAAAATATTAGTTGATGGTCTACCAGACATCCATTTCTCCAAGGGAGTATGTGAGGGATGTTTTCTCGGAAAACACCCTCAAGAGAATTTCGACAAGGGAAAGTCTCAGCGAGCTTCCACACCTTTATATATGATCCACAGTGACCTCATGGGTCCTTTTCCGCATCCATCGATCAACAAAGTGAGGTTTTTTCTCATTTATGTTGACGATTTCTCACGTTTTACATGGATCTACTTTCTCAGGCAAAAATATGAAGTCTTTCAACACCTCAAAGATTTCAAAGCTTTGGTTGAGACACAGTTTGGAAAGAAGATCAAAGTCCTCCGAATTGATAATGGGGGAGAGCATGTGAATCATGAGATCCATAATATTTTCCATGAGGCAGGGATTCAGTTGCAGCATACAGTTCCCTACACTCTGCAACAAAATGGAGTTGCTGAGCGAAAAAATGATCTCTAAAGGAGATGGCATCTTGCATGTTGCATGCAAAGTAACTACCAAAGAGACTATGGGTCGAAGCACTTAACTGTGAAACATACATCCAAAACAAATATCCCCATAGATCTGTCAAGGATAAGACCCCCTACGAGGCTTGGAGCAGCCTCAAACCAGAAGTGTCCCACTTTCGTATTTTTGGTTCACGTGCATGGGCCAGGATTCCCTCTGAAAAGAGGAAGGCACTTGATCCATAGAGCACTGAGTGAATTTTTTTTGGATACCCTAATGGTGTGAAGGGATATCGGCTTATTGATCTTTCCTCGGACCGACTCATCATTGAGCGTAGTGTCCAATTCGAGGAAAGTGTCTCGCATGTACCTCAACAACCGTATGAAGACACCTTTACTCTTCCACCTATCCGAGATGATGAGCATGCACATGTCAACTCTTCTTCAGATGGGATTTATGATTCATAGGAATCAGAGGATTCAAATTCAGATTTAGAGTCAGTACAGTCATATGCAGAGTTAGAGCATCCAGATGCAGTTGCAGAGCTAGAGAAGAGGCCCAAGTGGGCACAAACTACTCTTCAGGATGCATGGAATCTTGTAGGTGATCCAGCCGATACTAGGAGGACTCGATCTAATTTCAAGGAGCCTCCTATTGCACTCACTTCCACTGAACCATTGCCTTCCAAACATATTTTCTTTGTTCAGTCTTCAGATCCACAGTCTTATGGTGAGGCTACTAGAAATCCCTTTTGGGAACCTGCCATGCAGGAGGAGTAGAACACCCTCATCAAGAACCAGACTTGGGATCTGGTTCCCATTCCTTCTGGGAGGAAAATTTTCAGATGCAGATGGGTCTACACGACCAAGAGTGCAACGGATGGACAGATCAACAGATACAAAGCCAGGCTTGTCGCCAAAGGCTTTCAACACGTTCATGGTATTGACTATGATGAGACCTTTTCTCCAGTAGTGAAGATGGATTCCATACGATTGGCACTTGCCATTGTGGAAACCAAGGGATGGGAAGTCCATCAGATGGACATGAAGAATGCATTTCTTCACGGTGATATCTCTGAGGATATCTACATGGAGTAGCCCCAGGGATTTATACAGGACTCATCTTTGGTCTGTTGATTGAAGAAGTCACTTTATGGCCTCAAGCAGGCTCCGAGGGCATGGTATGCCAAGATGGACTCCTACCTGTTGTCACAGAACTTTGTACGTTGTAAATCAGACTTGAATGTATACATGCTCAAGACAGATGATTCACTTCTACTTTTAGTTCTTTATGTCGATGATTTGATGATCACCGGTTTCTCGACTTCAGTGATTGCTACAGTCAAGAGGATTCTTCATGAAATGTTTTTGATGATGGACTTGGGTCCGCTACACTTCTTCCTTAGACTTGAGATCATTCAGGATGCATCAGGCATCAAATTGTCTCAAGACAAGTATGCACGAGATCTCCTTGAGATATTTCACATGACAGACTGCAATTCTGCTCTGACTCGTTTCCTATCAGGAGTCAAACTTGAGGATGGTGGGGAGACTCCATTGGTTGACAACACACTGTACAGATAGCTAGTGGGGATCTTGTTGTATCTCACACACTCTAGACTAGACCTCTCATATGCAGTTGGCACAATTTCCAGGTTCATGCAGGAGCTACATGAGCTACATTGGAAATCTGCAAAGCGTATCCTTCGATACGTACAGGGAACCATCACATTTGGGATTCATTATGTAGCAGAATCTACATTAGATCTCATTGGGTTTACTGATTCTGATTGGGCTGGTGATAACATTGATCACAAGTCCACATATGGTTACTCACTCAGTCTTGGTTCATGGCCTATCTATTGGTCGAGCAAGAAGCAAGCTGCCATTGCTCTATCTTCAGGTGAGGCAGAGTACATAGGGGTAGTTAACATAACCATTAAGGCTATGTGGATTCAACATTTTCTCACTGAGTTGGGCATTCAGTTTCATCGGTCGATCGTCATCTTGTGTGACAACCAGAGCACTCTGAAGTTCTGCAGAGCTCTAGTTCAGAGGCAGTGAACGAAGCACATCGAGTTCCACATGCACTGCATCCGAGACTTAGTACACGAGGGGATCATCGACTTATAGTTCTATCCTTTAGCAGAACAGATGACAAACATTTTCACCAAGACCTTCACTGAGCAGAAATTCCATTCTCTGCGAGGTCATCTTGGAGTGAAGGACACAGTTGCCTAGCAACTGTAGTTCTTCTTTTTACATACATTGTACCTTGAGGGGGGGGGTTTCCCATGAGGTTTTCCCTCTTTCTTCACTTTATTTTCAATGTATCTTTTGTACTTGGGTACCTAACATGGCCTCATTGCCAGTACCCAATATTTATTTTCACCATAGTGATGTTCAGGGGGGGTGTTGGAGTTACTTCACACACACCTAGGATTTATTTTTCCTAAGGTTTTTATTTTTTTATTAGTCATAATTAGTCATTATCCATTATCCTATATTTTAGGAGAGAATATTCCACCTAGAGAATATTCTCTTTCAGTTCACACTTCAGTTTGACTAGTTGAGTTGAGTTTAGATGTTGCACTAGGATCATTGCCATGCAACATTGGGATCATCACCATGCTAATTTGACCTTTCCTTGGTATCATCACCAGAGTGGCGCATTAGCCTTGATTCCCTTATTTAACTCCTCACTACTCTCTATTCAGTCAATTAACTAAAGACTAGTTGACTAGTTAACTCAACTAGGTGGCAATTCACTCCCGTAACTGCCTGGGAGACTAGAATAGGTGGCAGTTCACTCCCGTAAATGTTGGTGTGTGTCCAGATCGCTCTATACCACCACTATGGCGACTTGGTTCACCTCAAGTCGAACTCATTGAGATATACAGAGTATATCATGTGTAAATTATTCATTATTCAAAACAATTAATGAGAATTCTTTCCATTCTTTATCTCCTTCTTCTTCTTTTTCCAATTCTCTCCGCAAATGTGTATATTATTGTTTAGATAGATCTATTATGTGCAGGTTCAACACATTTACAAATATGAGTACAATGAGGCTCCAAGGGCCCTTTTAACATAAAACTTAAATGAGAAAACCCTAAACATCCAAAACCCTAACCCTAGGATATGAAACATCAAAAGGTTTATGGGCCCTAATAGGGGTAGTTGATACGTCAATTTATCAAGGGTGTAACTTTTGCATACGATCTTTGTCTGGGGTGCTCTATACACTCTTGGAAAGGTATAGCCGAGGAATACATATTAGGTTTATCCTAGCATCTACCTTAAGCCACATGATAGGTTTTGTGAAGCCCAAAAAATGTCGTTTAGGGCCTCAAAATGTTCCTGAAAGTTTGGGACCCGAAAAACTGTAAAAAAATGCCGGCCAGTGGAATAGGTAGGTGGCCACCAATATCCCCTTAGATAAAAAATGCACCTTGATCTCTCACGAATTCAAATAAGAGGAGGTGCATGCACTTATTAGGGGATTGAAACCTCATTCACCACTAAGAAAAGTTCAAAATCATGTATTACGTGGTTAAAGACCTAAAGGAGGGAACTTAGTCCATGGAACTAGCCAACAAAACTACTTGAGGCAATATTTACTCCTTATGATACTAGTTATTAGAATAAGACAATTGTATGGATAACATGTCACATTTTCTAGTGTTTTTCTTTACAAATCATACATGATTTTTGATAGAATTTTGGAAATACAAGTTTAGATATAGTTGATATTGCAATACATAGTTTTTGTAAAGAAAATAAGGGCCAATAAATCCATCTACAATGTTATAATTTTCATTGTACAAATCAAGATTTTTCATCATCGAATTCTGTCAAGTTTAAGAAGAGAACATTATTTACATTTTTTTTCCAAGAAAAAAATGCAAATTTTATTTTATTGTAAAAAAAAATCAATTTCTTTAGGTGCTCCAAGCATAATACACAAAAATGAAGTACACATGCATATGAAACTTACGAGAGTATAGGTATAGACTACACTTGCTAGAGTAAAATTGCACAATTAATATACATGTCATTTATGGCCCTTTAAAAAATAATCCTAAATTTGTCCCTTTTTTTGCTTATACTTTTTAACGTCTTGCCACCTCTCTGAAGAAGGATCCACAATAATTAATAGTAAGCCTAAATACAAGAGATCATAATTCATAGAAGGAATCAATTCCTTATCTAAATTAAAGGTATTGATTTCATATAGCCTCTTTGTTCCATCTAAAGAGCCTTTAGGTACAACTACCTACCTAGAGGAAGAAATCCCCATACACATATCTTCTACTTTATCCCCTAGGGAAGGATTGGATTTCCCAATCGACACCCATAGTTTATGATTTACCTCATTCTAATCATCATCAATATCAAGAAAATTCTAGCCTTTTTAGTTTGATTTGATCCCTTTTTTTTCTGGGAGGTTGAGTTTGAGTATGAGAACAAGTAGATTTTAATTGTATTGGCGGTTGACATATCTGACATGAAAATGTTGTGTTCTCATAGTACAAAACCTAAATATATTGATTTTTTTTCCATTTGAAGATTGTATTATTTAAACAAATTCTTACTCCTTAATTACTTACTTATTTAAAAAAATATAATTAAGTATACATTATATTAATGCACATTAATTAAATATCATTATTTATTATTAAACTTAAGAATATACGTGCATTCTTCATCGAGAAATATGATCTCAAAGGTAAGTTTTAATTATGTATCATGTAAGGACAACAATATGATTTTTATGAGATTAAATTATATTTTCGTTGATCAATTACCAAATATTCAACTAAATGATTTATTTGATAGTAAACGTTTGCTATAAAAACTATTAACTAAATCGTTTTTATGATGCTTGATATTTTTGGATATAAACTGTGTAAAGAGTTTTGAAACGTCCAACATTTTGAGTAGACACTCCACCCATCATCAGGGACAATTGAAGCTGTGATGTTTGAAAAGAGTGCTAAGATACATAATTTAAAGGGAGATTTATTTTTTAATTTTTATTAAGATATGAATGTTGAGGAAAGGAGAAGAATGCGTTGTAGAGAAATGGTAAAATAATCAAACAACCGTTATAAATTAATGATAAAGTAAGCCAAAGATAAATTAATAAGATTAAAGAAATAACAATTACTTTTATAAAATAATAAATAAAAGGGGGAGGAAACCTAAATCAAATAAATTAGAATAACAGAAGAGGATTAAATAAGGATAAGAAGGGCTAAGAAGGAAAGGGGAAAGTACATGGGAAAGGGGAATGTCAAAGGAGAGAACTACGAATATAAAAAAATTAAAACAAATTAGGTTTGATGACTTAGGCGATGAATGATAGGATTCCAATATTTGTTGAGCTTGCACCCATCATCACAATTGAAATTATTGGGATGTGTTGCAATTTATAACACTTATTGAATGACGTGAGATGAGTGATGATAAGGTGTTGAGGCCAGGATTTTAGTTTGATCAAAGAAAATTAGGTGTTTAGATTTGAGGGATGTTCAACAATAAATGACTTAAAGATACAATTGTGGGTTGTGTCAACTATATGTTCTTTGAGACGAGCTTTGAAGTATTAGCCAGTTTGGTCAATGTATGATTTTCCATAGGATCAAGGAATTTGGTAAACTCCTGGGAAAAATATCGGGTCATATTTATCCTTAGCAGTTATAAATGACTATTTAAGGGTTTTATGGGGTTTGAATATGGATTTGATATTCGTTTTGGACAAAATTTTCAAAATGTGATATGTAGTTCCCTTGATGTAGTGAAGAGAAATGAGAGGTAGGAGTGGGGAAGAAGAAGAAGATAATTTTTATTTGGGATTGTGGTTTGAGAGAAAGGCTTTGTTGATTTGAGAGATGGAATAATCATTGGACATAAGGGCCTTGGTTAGGTGGTATTTTTACTTCTCTAGTAATTAGGGAGTGGAGATTTAGATGGCTTGAGTAATAAGAGTTTTTAGAATTGCATATTTTTGGGCTGGATGATGATGGGATTGGGCATGAAGGTATCTATTAGTATGAATCTTTTTCTGATAAACTTGGTGGGTAAGGGATCCATTAGGAAGACAAGAGATAATAACATCCAAAAAGGGAAGAAAATTATCTTTTTGCATTTCCATAGTGAATTGGATATGGGGGGAAATGTTGTTAAGGTGGTTAAAGAAATATGTTAGAGAGGGATATCCATGAGGTCAAACAACAAATGTGTCATCAACAAATCTAAACCAACATTTTGGTTTGAGATGAAAATTGTTTAAAGCTAAAGCCTCAAAATGTTCCATAAAAATATTAGCAATGACGGGGGATAAGGATGACCCCATGGATGTACTTTTGGTTTGTTCATAGCATGTCCCTTTAAAGGTGAAGAAAGTAGAGGTGGGACAAATTTCAATGAGGTTCAAGGTTTCAAGGTCAACTAGCTTGGAGATGAGGTCTAGGGATTTGAGAATGCAATTTTTGGTAAATAAGGAAATAACATCAAAACTAACCATAATGTCGTGTTCATCAAGGTGAAGATGCCATGTTTGTTGAATAAAGTCAGAGGAATATTTAATGAATGAAGAAGTTTTTCCAATGAAGGACTTAAGTTTTGTCAGTTGGAAAGCGGGCAAGGGTATGAGTGGGAGCATCTATAGCGCTTACTATAGGATTGAGGGGGATATCTTCTTTGTGAATTTTAGGTTGTCCATAGATCTTAGGGTTTGAGGGTTTTGAAGAATAAGATGTTTTTGAATGTTCAAGTCCAAGGAGAAAGCTTTGATGGCTTTAGTGACGAGGCTAGTTATTGTATTCAAAGGTTTTTTTAGTGAAAAATTTGTATGAAGAAGAAGAAAAAAGATCATAAAATTTAGATTCATAAGTAAACGAAATTGCCCTTAAAATATCACTCATTTCAAAAACTTTAATCAACCCACCCAATTACCCATTAAAAATGGTTTAACTAAATACATTTTATTTCATTACTAAATAAATTTTGCTTCTTTAAATTTATGAAATTCTGTAAAATGATTTTCACTCATTTGCAATGTACATAGTTAAATGGAAATAATAAGAAAACATCCCTCTATGATATGAACTGTTATTTTATAAATTTAAATTTAAATGATGAAAAATAAGCTTTCATAACGATAACTTTATTTATAAATTTAAATTTAAATGAAGAACAAATAATATTTCATAGTATAAATGATAATGTTATTTATAAATTTAAATTACTTAAAAAAAAATAACTTTTCATAATATATAATATAAATGTTATTTATAAATTTAAATTTTAGTTAGATAATAAAAATTCATTTTAAATTATAAATAATAAAAATAAATTCATGTTTATAATTTATAAATGAAACTAATAATGTATATTTTTTTTTTTATGATGTTTATAAATTTATAAATTTATTTTTTAGTTAAAATAAATAAACTTATATTTTATATCAATAATTAATAATCAAATTTATAAGAAAGAAGTAATGTATATTATTATTATTATAATTTTTTTTTCATGTTTTAGATCGTATTTATTTTTTTTCATTTTTTTCGACTCTAAATATAATTCTCAACAATAAATTTAAGAAAAGAAAATATGTCATAACCATTAGAGTTATATTCAATTAACACTTTAAATTTGTTTTATTTTATAATGATTGTTATTTGTGTGATGATGATGTTTTTATTTTTTTTAGGTTAATAAAATTTATTGAATAAAAAAAGTGAAATGAATCTTTAAAAAAAATAAATTTGATTATTTAAAGTTCAAAGTCAAGACAATATCTTAACAATAATCAACTTAGAAAGAATAAATATAGTACAAAGTAGGATTTGAATCTATATAAGAAAAAAACAACTTTTTTTCTTAACCACTCAAATAATAATAATAATAATCTATTTTTAAGGTCATGGCTAAGGCACACCAAATTGGTGTATGAGATCCTCTTGTTTGTGGGACAAGGGATCCCCTTCGCCCAGTGATTTCACTGATAAAATCTACAGAGAAATACATACTCTACCCCCTCTGGTTTTGAACTTGTAACTTTTTTTTTTTTTAATGTCTTTTTTTATTATATTTGACCATGCTAAAAATGATTTAGCCAAGACTTGGCATCTTTATGCCACCCTTGCTTGAGTCGCGAGTAGTTTTGATTAGAGATTAAGAAAATATTAGGAAACCTATTGTCTTCCATGTTGTTTATCTTGTTCTTGTACATTAGGTACCTAGTCATAACCATGCTATTAATGGTGGAAATTATCGCTTCTCGGAGGAGGATAGGACATGGTGTATGGCCTTTAATTTTAAGATTATACTTTATAAAACTCGATCTTTCTCCATGATTCTCTAGAGTTGTTGCACCCCCAAACCTCACAACCATATAAGATCACATGAGTGATAAGAGCCTAAAAAATGAGCTTATTTTTATCCATGTCCAAAGGTCCACTGATTTACCATTGTTTTCAATGCCCAAATAAGCTTTCCACCCACCATTTATCATTTTCTCTATGCTATAGTTCATGTTAAATTTATAATGTAGATTGATTACAAGAAATTTGTATGAAGTCACTTCCCCCAAATTAATTAGATTGATTAAGTACGAGATTTGAATATCACACCCTTTATTTTGTCAATATTAATAATCATACCCATACTATAAGATAAATCCTTAAGATATATTAATTATTTGTCAAAATCATAAAGATACCTCATTATAAGACTAATATTATAAACATTCCCACTAATAAATATTTGAATAATAAACCATTAAATATTTTTATAGATCAAAATATTTTAAATTATAAATTAATTTTTTATTAATCGCATGGATACAAACAACATGAATGAAATAAAGTTATACTTGAAGTATGTCCACTCCTTTTTAATGATATGTTGAAATGGTAAATATAAAATATAAAGTTAATACATTTCGAGTTCATAGCTAAAAATATTTGAAATTGACATGTTGTAACGTGGGGAATATAGGGAGATGTGATGGAATCGATGTTGAGGTCTACTAAGATATCACTAGACATCAAATTGAAAACCGTGACCACCTATTTTTGGGTGGAGGTAGAAAAAACAACAAAAGTAACTCACTTACTTCACATCAAACATTGTAAATTCTTAAACATGGGGTGTTGTTCCTCTCCATTGTCATAAAGAAAAAGAATATTATTGTTGACTTGAAACATATTTTTTAAATATTACTTTAACATGTAGTGCACTTATATATCTCAAATCACCATCATTCACATGCATTACATTGTATATATCTCAAATCACCATCATCATTATGTGACACAAGAATCAAATCATCATCATTATGTGGCACACAAATAGATAAGAAAAAAAAAACATATATATTTTCAAGTCAAGGTGAAAAAGCTCTTCTTTGAACAATCTAACACCCGACCCCATGTAACATTCTTATGAATATTAATAAATATTAAACTAACTTAAAGACAAAAAGTCAAAACTAAAGAATTAACACTATTTTTATAATAAATGTAACATAAAAAAACAAAAAGTCAAAACTAAAAAACTAACACTATTTTTATAATAAACGTAACATAAAAATCTGTTATTTTTCATAATGAATGTAACATAAAAACATGTGAGGTTAAATTAATTTTTGATATTATATATAAAAATTAATATTATGTTGATGTTACACATGGTACAATTATAGAGAGAGAGTTGGGTACAAAGTTCCTTGTCAAATTTTTATTTATTTAGTGGAATTATGACTTTTATATATATAAAAAAAACCCCTACAAAATTTGGGGGAGAGTTTTTACTAAAAATAATATGAGTTTGTCTATTTATTGGGTAGCTAATATTGAAATATGGTATTGTTGCAATGATAATGGTGGTTTAGAAATTGTTAGAAAATCATACATCCATGTTAAACTTAATATAAGAGATGAAGACATATTTAGCTAGAAAACAAATGACAAAGAAAACACATAGTACACACAGATTTTACTTTGGAAACCCAAACAAGAAAACCAACATTCCTTGAGCGTCTTTCTCTCTTTTTATCATATTCATTTAGAATAAAAGGTTACACACCTAACCTTGGTCTACACCTAAGACATAATAGACAACATACCTTGCTTTACACAAGGACAACCCTGTAGCCAATTTGACTTACATCTACATGATCAACAACCTACAGCTAAAAGTCCCAAATGGGGTGCCACGTAGCAGAAGGAGGCCATGTAGCCCTCCCATGACTCCAACCATAAATATGGCCAACCGTCACCCCTCACCTCAGTCTTGAATGGAGGGAGACCTTAATTACTTGCGGAGGAAGGGAGGACAACTCCCTTGAGTCCGGTTAATGATAGTCTTGAGGATTAATGGTAGGAGGCAGGTGAGTACAATTGTCATGTACACCCTGGGGATATCTCTCTCGCCCAACCCTGGATGGCATTATTTCTCCTTCGAGCTCTGTCACCTTGCTCGCTCTGAGAATCATATTATTGTGCAGTGGGTTCTCCTGGAAGTATTCCAATGGAGTCTTTGCCCCCTTGACTCAACCATGTCAAGAGAGAGAGGTAAAACAAGATGGGGACCTACCTAGTACAACTATGATATCCAACAGAGGCGCCTGCAGAAAATGGAACGGGCCTTGTCCATAGTCAGAACTCAGCACATTGCGAGGTCGCAGATTCCACCGATGGCCTACATCGAGGAGGAATTTCCAGAGGAACCTATCCAGGTTCCACCAGAGTCCCTCCTCTACATGTTCCCATATGATTTCTTGTTCTCCAGTACTAGCAAGGCTAATTTAGGTACCTAGGTGGCCATGGAAGGTGCCACATGTGTAGTCGAGGAGGAACTGCCCCACATGGGTCTGGGTGCTTCCCTCTAGGAAAACATCAATGAAGCTGATGTAGGAGCTGAGGAAGTCAAGGATGGATCCACCGACACCAAGCAAGAGAACCTCCCCATATTGGTGCCTCCACTGCTAAATGCAATTCTAGAATTCGACCTAGCTCCCCCCAGTCTCTTGAGCCCGGAGCAGTTGGAGCTCATTTTCAATCTCAAAAGCCACATGTTGGGCCAACTTCATCGAGACACCCTCATTAGCAAGCGGATTAGCATGCTCTTTAAAGCATTCTCGAATGCATCGGCCAAGCAATGTTTCTCGACCTATGCGTAGCCCTTCGTGTTACAACCCAGTGATGACACTCTCCCTGGAGCTTCAGACGATAGATCTCCTAGTGTTAATGATTAGCTTTTGGTTACTTTGTACTAGTACTCTGCATATTTCTTGTCTAGTTTTCTGTACTGAGACTCTGCATAATTCCTTTCTAGTTTTATTTTTTCAGTTGCTAGTTTGTTCTAGATTGCAAAAACAAATATGTCAGGACAAACATCTGCCACCTGCTCTGGTTTCCAATTGGCAAGGAAAGTGGCAGATGGATGTTTTGGCCGAAAGTATAACATGTGACCACCTATTCCAATTTCCACTAGTTTGGCGGAACAGGTGGCATGCCAATGACATGTGTCTTTTTGTACAATGACATCACAATAGTAGGATTTACCTCTTTTTTCTTTCCAAAAAAAAAACAACCTACCGCTAAAAATTAGCATCAAGATCATTACAACATTTAAAGATTATTAGATTCTACAGTATTACAACACACCTTATTTATAGTATTTATAATAGGCAAAACCCTAAAGAAAGGCACCCAAAAAATGGTTATAGATCCACGTAGATCATTGGCTACAAATCCCATAAATCTTGGGATTTTGTTACAGTCAACTACTAGTAGGATCATCGGTGGACCTTCATTTAGTATTCAGTTAGTTACCACATGATTTCCTGTCGACCTCTTGTCAGTTGACATCTTCGACTTGTTGTCAATTACTTTGACTTCAACTCTTCCCATTCAAACACTTCAACCTTTGATTTTCATTCCCAATCGATCCACCTCGACTAAACTTTCACTGCAAAGAATATAAAAACCCAACATTCTCCCACTTGTTGTCTTCTTTCCTGGACCGTGAATTTCCTAAAATTTTGTTCACAGACCTAAGGAAACAATTCCCATTGCCTCTCTGCACCAAGAGAACTTCACAACACTCACAAACTTAGTCAAAAAGTCTTCTATTTTTTCCAACATGTCTACTTTATCCAGCGACACCTTGTTTCTTTCCACCATGTCTCTTACGAAATGGTATTGTACATCAATATTCTTAGTCTTGGAATGATAAGTTGGGTTCTTTGCTAGAAATATTGTGCTTTTCCTGTCGCAACTTGTCTTCATAGTTCTCTACTCAAACCTGACCCCTGAACATAGTCGTTGCATCCATACAAATTATTTTCTTCCATGAGTGGCTACCATGTATTCAACTGCTTTTTTTGACAAAGCTATGACTTCCTGTCGCTTACTCATCTAGTCAATTTCTCCATTGAACATCTTAAACACATATCCATTGGCCGACCTTCATCGATCCATATCTCCATCTCAGTCTACGTTGAAAAAGCCATGTACATCTACTTCACTGTAATTTCTAGGTTTCCCTCGGTAGCATATAGAAAAGTCTTTTGTGCCACACAAATACATGAATACTCTCTTGATCATTGTACAGTTCTCCTTTCTAGGTGTCGACATGTATCTAATCAACACTCCCATTGCATGGGAAATGTCTGGTTGAGTGCAGACCATCACATACATTAAACTACAAACAACATTTGCAAATGGGACATGTTGATGGAATATCCAATGATATTGAG
>JZKD02S0499629.1:442268-454306 GCA_000966675.3 Picea glauca | reverse complement strand
GATATGCAACATCCTTGGCATGGGGGAGGGTCAAAGAGCTCCTTCAGAACTCTTTTTCAGACTCACATCTCATCTTCAGAAACCAACATGTTCACCCTACAACCCTACAGAACCATACACAAAAAAAGATAAGCACAAAATAAATAAGTTTCATGAAGTACGGGAAATTCCAGTACCAAGCTTCCAGAAAACTCCAGCCTAAAAAAATATGAACTCTGACAATCTACAAGCTTCAAATACAAAGGAAATCACATATGCTATGGGTATTGATTATGCAATGGTAAAAGTAAAGGTAACATTGTATTATTTATTTTCCTTTTCTTATAAAACTACAATAGGCATGAAAATGTATACTAGATCTTATGACCTTAGTGTTAAAACCATGCACCTAACTTTCACTTCCCTCATATCCATATGATTAACCTTAATCAATCCTCTCATCACATAAGCGCTTGAAAATAATTGAAGGAAAAATCACATCAAAAGTGTGAATATGGAGCATGTCTAGTAATGATGAGCCATGAACGTGCTTCGTCCTTAAGAAATCATGAACGTATCTCGTGTCATGAACCATGATTCAACATCAAATTCACCACTTAGAAGTCCAATCACCTATCCCAAACAACAATGATGCTTCGAAACCCAATGTTCCATCCCCATCATTGCACTAACGAGAAGAAATGAAATGTCTTATGTGGGTGGCGAAGCCATCCAGATGAGCCTCATCTTGTCTTAATTTTCCGTTGTGACATCTTTACTTAAACTCACTGTTCGAATTAGTGATGCCATCACCATAGTTTTTTTTCCATTACCAACTTTTCTCCATTTCTGAGCTTACTCCTCCCTGCAATCTCCGGTACCAAACCCTTACCCTCATTAGCTGACTAAATCCTTGCGCTACAACTTGATTTTTTTTTTCTTTTTTTTTTCTCACAATTTATAAAGATGGTTGTAAGTAGACATGAACCAGTCTTCTAGATTTATAGAGAGACCAAGGAGTTACGAATGTGTAGAGAGAAGTATGCTAGAGAAAGATGGATGCCATTTTTGGAGAAATTCACAAGCTATCATGAGAAGGTATCTCACACATTTATTCAGGGTTACGATGGAGAGATTGCACACATAGGCAATCTACAACAAACAATCAATGAAGAAACCTTAAGGGAATCCACAAGATTACCTAATAGAGGAACCAAGTATTTCAAAGGAGTAGGAATCAACAAGGAAATGTGCCAACGATTTTTGAAAGAATACCATCAACACCCTGATTGGAAAAAGGGGATTCCTAAGAACTATATCAAGGAAGAATATCATCCAATGCTTGCTAGTCTTCAACGATTCCTCACTTGTGAGGGCATGTATGTTGTAACCTTCATATATCATCTTAGACTTCTATTACACTTTGAAGGAGGCCCTGAAATTGATTTCCCATATTTTTATGGATGAGTCTAAACAATATGGTAAGAGGTGTCAAATCCCTATCCAAAACTGAGAAGACTAGCATTTACCATCAAGGTCTTATTAAGATGTTAGTTATACATGAAATCAGGAAGCAAAGGATTAGATGGAAAATATTCATCACTCAAAACCTTCCCACAGAAAACAAACCTGTAGAGGAAACCTAGCTTTCTCTAGAGAAAGATAAGGAACCTCAAAAGAAAAAGGGAAAGAAAGATAAGGTAACTCCATCATCATCCAGAACAATGAGCCAAAACGATAAAGCTAATAAACAAGCAGGGCCCTCTTCCACAGTCGATAAGATTTTTAAAAGTCAAGAATCAAAAGGTAAATCCAAATTAGTGGAGGATACCTCAATAGTAGCACTTGAGGAGAAATGTCATAAGCCAAAAAATGTAAGGAAAGAAAAGAATAGCTCAAAAAAAAAAGTGAATAGTCTATAGAATAATCCCCTGTAACCATTCCACAAACAGAAAAAAAGAAAAGGAAGCCTGTGAGCACCCCTGACCCAGTACCCCCTTGTAAAAGAACCACAAGGAGCATGGCAAAGAAAGGAAAATCAGTTGTTAGTCCTCATACACATGAAGATCCAATAGATCTTACCTCCCCTTCTGAAGACCTATCAGTCCAGGATGACATCCCTAGCTTGACTGAGGAACAAGTTACTATTACTTTATGTGGGATGAGGGAGGAAGTGGAGGAAATAGAATACATCCAGCCAGAAACAATGGAGTCAACAAGGACCTTAACAAAAAACATAGATGAAGAAAAATATTGAGGAGATGCAAAAAAAAAAACAGGAACTCAAACAAGAAGTGAAGGAATACCAACTACTAGACATGTATATCAAAAAGGAAAATGAACAACTAAAGGTAACCAACCAAAAACTTCAAGATGAGCATGAAGAGACTTCTAATAATCTCAAGAAGGTACTAAGACTCTTACAATACATTAGGGTCATAAAAAAGGAGCTGAAAGCAAAAGCCTCAACCATCAACATCATTGATCCACATAAGTAAAGAATGGAGTCTCAAATTTTGAAATTTTTTGATTTGTTTTAGTTGCATGAGGACATGCAATGGTTTTGGCATGGGGGAATGTTGAGCCTCTAAATTGACATCACCACTACCCTATTATACTCCTCATCTATACCTTTTTGGCTTACTTGAGCTTGGATAAATGACAAAGAACACTACCATTGGCCATTGATGAGGTCATAAGGTAAAGTATAATTAATTCATGAATTTTTGTGGTTTATTGAGCTAGGAGACTAAATGTTTCATGTACTAATGTTTTAATTTTCCATGTGTAACCTTTGACCTCTAGATGAGTCCATCATTTCTGTACCAGCTTAGCCATCTGGTACTTATGCACCAGATTGCCACTGTCTAAATCTAGTACCAAGCACACCTTCCATTCAGATCTGGTACCAAACCATCCATCGTCGTGATCCAGTACCAACGGCCGAAGATTGTTCTAGTCTGGTACCAACCACTTGCATATTGTTCGGATCCGGTACCATTTAACGAATCTCACCTGTCATGATCTGGTACCAATACATGAAGTAGAATGTACCAAGTTTAGCTCCAGAGCGTGCCCAAGATAATTGTTAGATGTTTGTTGAATCATCAAAGCTCTAGCAAGGTTATGTTAAGCTAGTTTTTTTATTGATTCATCCTCATACACTTCGTGTCATGAGGATGAAGATTAAAATATGTAATCGAATATATAAATTTGACAATTGAATGATTTGCTAAAGATTTCACCTCATTGTGTTTCACGACTAAGACTGTTTAAATAGTCATGGCAAGGATGGTGGAGGTAGTAGAGAGTTAGTATAATCCAGCATGTGAAGTAGCGTTACATATTGTAGAACATATTCGAAGTTGAATTTTAATATAAGGATGTCATTTATTTCCAGGTCTTGATCATTTATGAATGAATGTGAGTTGAGTTGTTAGGATATTTTAATTCTATGTTTTGAAATTTGAGTAAGAGGAATGTGTGGATTGAAAGAAAGCTTACTGTAGACTCCAGTTGCTGACCTATTGAAGTGGCAAGGGCCCACCACCCAACAAAGGTCAGGATCCCTATAGATTAGTGTTAGCAGTTGATTTCAATAGTATAAATGTTAAACTAGCTGAAGCTTTGATCTTTTTAGATGATAACAACATAGTTCAGTTTAGGTTTCGATTGCTTAGAGATCTTTTTTTTTTGTATATGCTTTGTTTCTGTTTTTATGAATTTGATTTCATTTCATGGACATAAATGTTGGCATTAGTAGTCATACATATTTGAAGGAGAACTAATGAAGTTCACACCAACACATTGTGAACCACTACATACTTAGTATATTGACTATTGAACTACCCATGCTATGTCTTGATGATTGATGTGTGATTTCCCTTTTAGAAGTGTGATTGCATAGTTAGTTTTCTGGGTTAGATAGCAGAGTTGATCTGTCAAAAGAATTCCATCTCATACTTGCATTTTCCATAATGGAGTAGATAGCCTCTCTGTGAAAGACAACCAAAGTGTGTTTTGATTTGCTAGTTTTTTTTATTTCCAGCATGCATAATCTAGAATAGTTCTATACCCATGACATTAGAATTACCTTTCTTACTGGTGTCTTGTAACTTTGTTGATTACGAATCCTGGATTGATAATTAATGAGTGCATTATATTACACATATAAGTAGCACAACATGTGTTCTACCACATATCCTTGAATTAGACGGTTGAGGTTTACTTTGGGTCTTTACCCGGAGTCCACAAGATTACACCACGCCTTTTCTGGATTAGACCACCTAGATTTGCTTTGGACAATCTGACACTTGAGATTTTCTTCAGATGATCTGATGACTATGATTTACTTCGGATGATTTGATGGTTGAGATCTACTTTGGATCTTCAAATCTCCGAGTTTCGGGGATTTCAAATCTCAAACTGATGGATCGTAACCTCCTAGCATCTTTATATATGAAGTGAATGCTTTTCATTCAATCAGGATCTTAGATCAATGAATCGATCTTTATGTGATGCATCTTTGCTAAATTATCCTATCCTTCCACTCAAAATTGATCTGACGACTGATGGAACTTCGCATTCTGGGGATTTCAAATCTCAAACTTTTCGGAGTGTAACCTCCTTGCGTATTTAGATTCGAAGTGAATGATGTTCGTCGATCATGAACTTATATTGATATCTCAATATTTATGATATGTAGCTTTGCTGGCTTATCCTGTCCTTCCACTCGAAATTGATCTAACGACTGACGAAACTTCACATTTCGGGGATTTCAAATCTCAAACTTTTCGGAGTCTAACCTCCTCGCAACTTTATATCCGAACTAAAATATGTTTGTTTGATCTAGATCTTGGATCAACAGTTTGATCTTTTCTGCAATACAACTCTTGTATCTTTATCATGTACTTCCACTTTAACATGATCCAAAAGATGACGTGAATCAAGTTTAATCCAACGGATGACGGGTATTCGGCTAATCAAAATCTAAACCTTTTAGCTCCACTTATCCTATCCTTCCACTTTGAGATGATCCGACGGTTGACAAGAATTTGGGTTTTATCCGATGGCTGACATGGATTCAGATATTTGAACTCATAGCCTCTTTACCTCACTTATCCTATCCCTCCACTCAAAAGTGATCCAATGGTTGTGAAGTTTCTTGAAGCAAATTCACGATCAAGAATGATTGCGCAACCACAATCTGCGAGTGTTTTAACTCATCACACAACTACGTAATGGGAATGTGTGCACTATTGGAGATTCAACCACAATCGTTGATATTCGAGGCTAAAATATCGATCGTTCTTGACTAATTTCAGGTTTGGAACAAGCACGATGTTTAATTCTCCTTTCAATCTCTACAATTTATCTTTGCCGTAGACTTGGCGATTGTGCATCTGACGGTAACAAATAAATCCAACTTAATCTGATTGCTTGTTGGATCAACCACAGTCATCGATCTCCGATTCTATGAGATCTGACGATCTAGACCAATTGCGGGATTAGAACTAGATATTTCTTTAATTCTTCTTGTGCTCCTCGAAATTCATCCTTGTCGTTGATCTGGCTTGCAAATCCAATGGTCATGATCCTCAAGCCCACGGTCACTCATATGACCAATGTTCATTATATTTAGACGATCAACAAGGTTATCCTTTTCCTGTGCAACGGTCGACTTATAAATATTTCCATAGATCCCGACGATAATTCTACAATGCGCTTTTTCCTTCTGAGATTTGATATTCATTCGCTAACCCTCCTAAGGTTTTATCATAGGAATATTGTTGATTCTATCGTGATCAACAATAATCACAAATTTCTTCAGCCTGTCTCTACATTTGCTAACGTACTGCATTTTCCCTTCTGATCTTATGATTTCGATCTCTGCATACTATTTGACATATTCTGCTAACTGATATACTTGTTGACATCAATGACAATCTCATCTATGGTAATTCATCATTAACAACAGATCATCACATCAATTGTGCTTTCGATCTCTGCATATTGTTTGACATCTTCTGCTAGCTGATATACTTGTTGACATCAATGACAATCTCATCTGTGGTAATTCATCATTAACAACAAATCATCACATCGATTTTTGACATCAATGACAATATATCCAACACATGTGCCATATCCTCTATTTCTTCTCACGTCTTTGGACATTGTGTCAACAACAATATATCCAACACATGTGTGATATCCTCTATTTCTTCTTTTGTCTTTGGACATTGTGTCAACGACAATATATCCAACACATGTGCCATATCCTCTATTTCTTCTTGTGTCTTTGGACATCGTTCAATAGTTAGCTTTTCTACCACAAGAATTGACACCTTTACAGGTTTGCAATCCTACATGTTGATATGTTTCAAAACTGTTTCAATATACCTTTTCTAATTCAACCAGATATTTTTATTTGCTCGATCTCTTTTTATCTCCATCCCTAAGATGAAGTTTGATGCATTGAGATCCTTCATGTCGAAATTGGAGGATAGCTTTTTCTTCACCTCCTTTATTGCATCCATGATGTTTCTGATCAATAACATGTCGTCGACATACAATGCTACATATATGAAACACCCACCTTCTTCCTTGGAATATATGTAGTGATCAGCTTTGCTTCTCACAAATCCCAAACTAAGGATGTATGTGTCAAAATTTTGATACCACATCCTTGGTGATTTCTTTATACCATAAAAAGATCTTTTCAATTTTCACAGAAAATATTTCTTTCCCCTTACTACAAATCCTTCAAGCTGATTCATGTAGATTTCTTCTTACAGGTCCCCATATAGGAACATTGTCTTCACATCCATTTTCTCTATTTCAAGATCAAATGATGCAACCACATCCTTGGTGATTTGATTATACCATAAAGATATATTTTCAATTTGCACACAAAATATTTCTTTCCTCTTACTACAAATTATTCAGGTTGATTCATGTAGATTTCTTCTTCTAGGTCCCCATGTAGGAACATTGTATTCACATCCATTTTATTTATTTCAATATAAAATGTTGTAGCCATAGCCATTAGTACTCTAATGGAGGTTAATTTTTCAGCAGAGGAAAAAATCTTTCCGAAGTGGACTTCTTTAACTTGGAAATATCATTTCGCTACCAATCGATATTTGAATATCTTGACTTGACTTGTTTCATTCATATTCTTCTTCAATACCCACTTTCTACCGACAAAATTTCTTCCACTAGGTAATTCGACTAAATCCCATGTCTCATTATTATGCAAGGATTCCATATCTTTGACCATGGAATCCTTCTAGAGTCTACCCTCTATCGATTTGACCACCTCCTTTACCAACTTGGGCTCCTCATTAGTGGCAGTTAACACAAAAGAGGAATGGAAGTTGGGCAGACTATATATTTCAACTATTATTCTTACTTATTCAGATATTCTTGCGAACGGGGTTGGTTGTTCCAACTTTTCATCTGATTCATTTGACTCATCTAAATCATCTTCTTCTTCGTTTCTCAGTTCAAACCTCATCTTATCTAGGTTATTCTCTTTTTGAAGCACTTAAGACTTAGACTTCCTTCTGACTTATATGAAGACCACATCTCTACTACACATTGTTTTCCTTGATGCATGATCCTAAAGCTGATATCAATTCATTCCTTATTTGTATCTAAATAAAATACATTTGAATTCCTTCTTGTCTAACTTGATCCTCTTTTTCCTTGGGAACATGCACAAATGCATCAAAACCAAATACTTTGAGATGTGAAAGAGAAGGATTCTTACCAAAACATACCTCATGTTGATTCGAGTCGACTAGTGCTGATGAAGGAGACATATTCACCAGATATTTTTCAGTGTCAACTTCCTCTACCCATAATTCTTGTGCGATTCCAACACCACTGAGCATGCTCCTTGCCTTGTCCGTCAATGTTTTCTTCATTCTTTAGGCAACTCCATTTTGTTATGGGGTATGTGGTGTGGTTTTTTGGCGTGCTATGCCACAATTCTTATAGAACTTCTCAAAACCCTTTCCACTTAATTCATCACCATTATCAGTTCTAAACACCTTAATCTTCTTATTTGTCTGGTTTTCCATAAGAGACTTAAACTCTTTGAATTTCTTGAAAACGTCTGGTTTTTTCCTCAAGAAATATATCCATGTATTCCTAGAAAAATCATATATGAAGGATAAATAATACATGGATCAACCAAGTGAATTCACTTATATAGGGCCAAACACATCACTAAGATCCAATTCTAGAATTCCCTTTTCCCTTGTCTCTCCAGATGGGAACCTCACCCAATTTTTTTCTTTGATATATACAATGTTCAAAAAGGTCGACTTCTAAATTGCAATCAGGAAAATATTTGACCATACCTTTTTTTATGCATAGATCAAAGTCCTTTTTCTCCAATGTTTCCCATCCTCTCATGCCATAACATGGTTGGGTTGACTTGACAAAGAATTTTCAAGTCGACCTGAATCGACTCGGCCCAAGTTGAGTCGAGTCAACTTCAGGAACACCAATGTTGTTGCATCAAGTTGAGTCAACATTCCCTAATAACTTGTATATGTTTCCAATCTGAACTCCTTTCATTAATACCATCACAACACTGGCTTAGACCATTTCTTCCTCTATTCCACCTTTCTTTTCATCTTGTCTTCCAAAGCCTTTTGGAAAGTCGACCTTCTCCTTTTTTGCTCATAAAGACACTTAGTGCACCTTATGGTTTCTTCCAACGTCTCAGGGTCATCATATCGTATATTTTCATTGACAAATGAGGTTAATCCACTCAAATATCTTTGAATATTCACTTGTTCATCCTTGATGAAAGGCACATAATTCAACAGTTATAAAAATCTTCTTTCATACTCATCAATTGTCATACTCCCTAGCTTGAGTTTGAATAACTCCTTCATTTTCCTGTCATAGTACTGCTTGGTTAAGTATTTATTTTGGAAATAACTCTTGAACTCCCTCCAAGTCACTTTCTTCTCATCAATGTGTTTCACTTTCACATATTGGCCCCACCACATTTATCCCTTTCCTTTTAATTGATAGATATAAATTCTCCCTTCTTCCTACACATAATAGTTATGAAGTTGGAAGTACTTTTGTTGATTAAGGTTGGTTGTCATTGATGTCAACCCTTGAAGAAATCCTCGTAGCACAAAGGTTTGGGTAATGGACCCAAGATTGTTTGATATAAATATGACTCATTATTGTTTTTTCATGGTTGATAAGAAGTAAATATGGATGAAATCCAAAGTGGTCCTCTTATGGTGAAAGCCCTCACGGGAATATGCTTTGCGGAGTAAGAGAACCCATGCTTAATTGTGGAATAATGAGATGAAGGACAATGAATTTTCCAAGGAAACTATCCTATATGGATATTACTTTTCATGCCATTTCCGGTGGTATGTAGAACATCACATAACTCCTCACAGTTAGAGAGTTATGACCATGTGAAGTTGGAGAACCCAGGTTTGGGTAATGGACCCAAGTTTGTTTGATGGATAACAGTATGATTTTTTCTATATTTGAAGGTAATACTATTCTATATGTATAGTACATGTCATTCCATTTCTGGTGGTATGTGGAATGTCACATACATCCTCACAGTTTGAGAGTTATGGCCTTGCAAAGTTGGAGGACCCTCTATGTCATCTAAAAGCCCCAAAAGGTCAAAGTAGTCAAAGTGGTTTAAGAGATTTTAAAAGGTAAATAATAAAGTGAAGTGATGAGTGTATTATAATTCAAAGGGAATACAAAATAAAGTATTTCAATAATAAATTTAATGGAGAAATTAGAAGTGGGTTAACCCTAAAATAAGGAAAGTGGGCCAAGTGACCTAGAAGATGTTTTTAAGGAAGCTACTTGGAGAATATAAATAAGAGGCAAGGCTCTCTCATTTTAATCACACTTGAGAATATTGAATATCTATAGGTGTCTGAGGTAACCAAGGATATATAAGCTGAATTTTTGAGGGAAAATGAAGAAAAGAAGGCCGAAATGAAAACAAGGATAAATTATTTTGATGGTGCTTTCTATGGTATGTTATTTATAGGTCATCTCGCCATTTTCACTATAAATTTTTTTCTATAATAATTTAGACCGTGAAATTGCTATGTCATTGAGAAAACATACCCAAGTATCTGTGGTAAACAATAGTCAAGACTCTCTCATTTTAATCACACTTGAGCATATTGAATATCTATAGGTGTCTGAGGTAACCAAGGATATCTACGCCGAATTTCTGAGGGAAGGAGAAGAAAAGAAGGCCCAAATGCAAGGAAGGATAAATTATTTTGATGGTGCTTTCTAAGGTATGTTATTTACAGGTCATCTCACCATTTTCACTATAATTGTTTTTCTATAACAATTAAGACCGTGAAATTGCTATGTCATTGAGAAAACATACCCAAGTATCCTCCTCCAAATGGGACCCCTAACCCTTCTTTTATAGGCTAGAAGAAGCTAGGTATTTGGACGAACCCTCGGCCATGCATGGCCGAGAGTTTTAGTTAACTCACCCAAAGCTGTGTGTTCCGTCAACAACTTTCCTTTTTTCATGTTTTTGTAGGTCCACGCGGGTTGTTTTAGGTCATCTATCGTGTACACGTGTGCAGTAATGGAGTAGGGCGCGTGGGCCCTTAAAAAAGAGGTTTTTTAAAGAGTTGTTCAACAATGCTTTGGAAAATAAAAGATCTGAGATGGCCTGATTCCAGGTAAGCATGTATGGTGAAAATTAGGGTTATAACAGATGCCCCTAATGTGTGAGGTTAGAAGAGCATCTGATGGTCGAAATACATTACCAATCTTTACTGATGTGCCGAACAAGTGAGCCCAGGGACTAGGAACCGGGAGGCGCCGTCTGCAAAATAACAAATGTCTCACTGAGGCAGGCATACCCATGCTCGGGATAAAATAGAATCATGGATACCAATCAACTGCACTGTAGATCCATGTTAAATAAATATATAAAGTGTAGCCGCAAAAAATACACAATAGAGCTACATCTCGAAATAAAAAAGATATACATATAGAGTATCCATCTTCTAGAAGCTGATACGACCTGATGGCTAGAGATGAGATCTTCAGAGCTCGAGCAACAACTTCAAAATCTTCAAAACTCAAGGTAGGAGTGTAATATGGGTGTACGACTTCGCTACCCATAGGTCTTCGACAACTCATCGGTCATGGACTAGATAATCTTGATGATCAGACTGAAGGCTTCATTGATTTCGAACAAGGACTTGATTGGACATTCAGGATGGCCGGGTATGAGGGCAAGAGACAAATTGCAAAGGGGCCGACTTAGGCTTGGTAGAAACTTCCCTTGGACACCAACACGACAAAGGATGAGACTTAGGTAGCGTGGCATTAATCATAAGTTTACAAAGTAGGAGGCAACGCAAACTCTCCATATGTTTGGAAGAATAACCAAACGGAGGAGGACACAACTCTATGTAGCGAGAAAAGATTCCTAAGGTCGTATTACATCCAATAGTTTGACGAACAAATGGACATATGTGCTTTATCCAAGGGCGACTCATTATGCTTCCAATAAAGAAAATACTTTTCCCTTCCTCTTTTTGGGGTATATTCGATTTTTTTGTCTTTTTTCAATGATTTTGGAAAAAGAATCAAAGAATGTTACGTTACAATGGAGGAACGAGTGCTACAAAAATACAAGTTCAAGGCGCAAGGACAAGACTGATGTTCAGAATAATGATACTCGGGAAAAATCCTCCAGGGGCCAAGGGTGTTAAGACGCAAAAGAAAAGTGCTACAAGGCTGGCGTATAAGATATGCAAATGCGGTTAACAAAACACACAATGGTAACATCCTTCGATGTAAGTTTAACGAGCCTAGAGAAGGTAATATCGGTGGTTTTTCATATTTAGAGAGTCAGAAAAAACATAAAAGGAGACTCCATTGGGGTACTTTCTTCGAAGATAGTCTAGTCGGTTCGAAAAAGGGGTAAACTAGCACCGACAAGACGTCTATTCAAAACCATTTTAACGAGTGTGATAAGGACAAGATCACTCGGCCATTTTTTCATT
>JZKD02S0499629.1:382349-403107 GCA_000966675.3 Picea glauca | reverse complement strand
TACCGTGGTGAATATGTTTCACCATTCGCAACCATACGTTGCTGATCAAGTACTTGTGTGTTACTTGATGTGGTAGTTAACCACTGGATTGTAGTTATGTACTACTATGAATAGATACAGGTGTGTTCTATCCTTGTTCTAATTGCCTTGAAGACTATCAGCAATTTATTGGAGACAATGATCATTCAGATGAATGATGAACAAAGATTTTCCAGATGGAAAACAGTTCAGAGATTTTACTCCTCTTGTATCGCTCTATGGTGAGAGTGACTTATCCAACATCATATCTAACTACTCAGATGAAGTATGGTTTCGAGAGATGATGCAGCTAATGGTGATGGTGATGCTCATGATCTAGTCATGAAATAGTCTAGATGACTATATTGATGCTACTGGGTAAATGGTGTGTTTTGTGCTCAAGTCCATTACCTGTAAATACCTCTCTAGCTAGGAGGGAGTGTTAATATTATGGTAGCTGCGAGAGTATTTACCCCCACGTGTGAAACTGACAAGAATAGAAGACTCCGGGAAGCAAGAGAAACCCTAATGAGTTGGCTAATAACCCTAGAAGCCTTGTCGGCTCAAGAAGATAATTTATATTAGTCTATTAGCCTCCAAGAGAAGAAGTCGACTAGAATTAATAATAATATACTGAACAGACACATACCTAGAAGGAGAAGTCGGCCCCAACAAACTGGCGGGATTACTATAAATATAGGGCGCCAGTTCTCATTTGTAGTATCTTAGAAGTTGCAAATAGAGCCAGTTCTGCGCAACAGTTTCCCAGTTGGTGCGCACTGCAGTTGCAGTTTGGTGTGCAGGCTTGGAGGAGGGATGCAGGTGTAGCTGCAACAACAACTAGTTTCAGTATTGGCTTGGATATCTCTTGATTAGGGTTTGGGACTATCTGATCAGTCATTTGTGCTATCCTTGGGGAGAGATGCGTTTCCCTTTGTTTGGCTATCTAGCCTAAGGTTTTCTTCCGGAGGAATTTCTCAGTCAAGGTTAAGGTGCTTGGAGGGAGGCTTCATCCTGTGGTTGGGTGAGGAGGGTTTCATCAATGGTAAAGTGAGCACACCATATTCTATATTCTAACAAGAATTTCTATGAGCATAGGGATATGATGTTTGGTGCACAGTTGTTACAAGATACACTAGTTCAAAGAAACTGAAGACTGCATCCAAGAAGGAATTAAAAATAAAAAACAAAACAATAATGGATTGTATCCCGGAAGGATTACCTGATCCAGTAAAATACAGAGTGGGACAATGTTAATCAACCAAAGAACTTTGGGATAAGCTACATAATATATAATTTAAGGAGTCCCATTCTATCATAGAGAAAGAGAATGCCAGTAAGAATAAAGAATACGTTGAAGTAGAACAAGAAGAAATATGCTCTTCATGTCAAATATTCAGAAGAAGAATATTGTGAAGAAGGCATAGTATATCTTGAAGCAAAATTAATCAACACTTTAGATGAACTGACTAAATAAATAAGGTAGAACAAGTCACCCAAGGAAGAATTAATCGAGATAAAGAAGGGGTATCAAAATCCATACTCTGAATAAGTCCAACAGATGATTACAAACCTAAAAGTCCAAGTGGAAGAATCCAAAAGGATTGAAGAAACATACAAAAGTCAGTTGGAAGAAAAGCAATTTTTGGAAGCCGAAATAGTAGCACAAAGAAAGGAAGCAGAGAAGAGAGAAACAATTTTGACTAGCCATCCCAAGGAAATATATGCGGACTTAAATAATCTTAAAAAAAAATTCATTCAATAAGAAAGAAGACTTGAATAAGAAATTGTCACCTTGAAGACCCAACTATTGAGAATTTGGTTGTCATTGATGCCAACCCTCGAAGAACCCCAAAGGTATGGTTATGGGAACCAAATTTGGTTGAGGAATATGGATATGAAGGACAAAGTAAATTAGGAAAGACATACTCGTTGTGTCATTTCCAATGATATGTGGAATGCCACGTAGTTCCTCACAGTTAGGGAGATATTACTTTGTGAAGTTGTAAGCCCCAAAGAAGTGGTCAAGAAGCCCCAAGTTTATTACAAGTCTTTAATGAAAGGGTAAATTTTTTGTAACTAGAAAACTATAGAATCTCTAAATAAATGAGAGGAGTTACCTAGCAGAAGTATAAATATACCTCAAGGAGTCATTCACAAGTACACTCACACATGCATTTAATTGATTATCTATCTTGTGAACTAGTGATCTTTTTGCTAAGGTTGTGACGACATTTTCTGAGGTAGCAAAGGAAGTTTGAAGCCGAAAGTCTTAGAGTTGCAGTAAACCCTAGTTTCTTAGCTATCCGCATGTTATAGGTTAGAAGGGCACGAATGTACATGGGCTACACTAGAGAAAATCACAAATATCCATGAGTAGTAGAAGAGAAAGTTGTGGATATGTGAAAAACTCATGAAAGATTGAGCAAATGTTAGTAACAGGTCCCTAAAGTCTGAAGGAGGTCTACAAGTCAACATATCAGAGATTTAGGTTAGCTACCGATGTATTGGTATGGTTTTATACTTGTTTTTATGGTTATTTTTTTTCATGATATGGTGTATGCTTGAGGCATACTTCGTATGGTTGGTTTGGTATTTGGATATAGTACATCTTGGTTTCTTGGTTGAGTGAGGAGCACCCTTATATCTAGTTCAACATATTACATGGTTGTTATAGTTCATATCCTTGAGTTCATGTTGCATGGTGGCATATGCATGAGGGACATGCATTGGTTCTTTGAGATACTTCATTGATGATATGGTACAGGTCTATACATGTTTGATTCTATGGTATATGGTACAAGTTGTATTCATGGTTGATGTTATGGTTTATGATTGATGCATGTTATAGTTCACATGTTGGTACATAGTTGATGCATGGTATGGTACAAGAACATAGGTTGGATATAGTGATATGTTGATGATCATACAAAGATAGTGACAGGTCGGTAGGTTATAGGTTGATGCGATAGTGGAAGTGACAGTGAAAATGGTAGGATTTGTGATAATGACAGTTGGTCTACACTTATATTTTAGGGTATAAATATTGGGCAAGGATAAGTGGTTGTATCCACCTTCTGGTTGGAGCTGGAGAACTAGAGGGGTTTTAGCCTCCTTTTGGTTGGAGCCGGAGAACTAGAGGGGTTTTAGCCTCCTTCTGGTTGGAACCAGAGAATTTAGGGAGTTGTTTCTTCCTTCAGGATGGAGCCTGAGAATAGGGGGTTGGAGCCTCCTTCCAGTTGTGTCTAAAGAATCAAGAATTTGGTGCTTCCAATGAAAGTATTCTTTTGATATATAAGAAAAACATTCCGTGGTTTTGTCCCATTTGGGTTTCCACGTAAATTTCGGTGTACTGTGTATCTATTGTGATGTGATGTTGTTTATGATTATACTATTGATGATATATTGAATGCTAATAATAAACTAGTGAATATTTTTGAAGAATATACTATGGTTAAAAGTATTATAATTTCTCATTACTGATTCACTCCCCCTCTTTGTAATCCAACAATTGGTATATGAGAAGGTCCTTCAAGAAGCAGTCTAATCATTTGAAGGAGATAATGGATTATGCTAAAATTGGGGTACCGCAGTTGATGGTGACAACTATGATTTCTAGAGTAGAAGAATGAAGATGTATATACAAGCATAAGGATCTGATGTTTAGCGATTCGTAGTAGATGGATAAAAAACACAAACCACTCCCCCGATAGATAGAGATGTTATAAAAACAAGATCACAATGAAATTAAAAATAAAATAAAATGTGGAAATAAAACATAGAAGATACACAATACAATAGATACAAAGATATATGTGGTTCACACAATGTGGGCTATATCGACTAGAGAAATTGTCTGGTACTTTCTTTTTATTATCCAACAAAATTAAGGGATACAACCTACAACACACCCATTGTAACTTCTTCTTCTTTCTCTCATAGTCTCCTCTCTCATAATACAATAATCACACTCATACACAATTGTAATACAATTCCCTCATAAAATAGGGTTGTTTTCTAGGGAAAAAAAATCTAACATAAATTCTACTGTAAGATCTGCGACTTTATAATGAATGGTCCATATTGACTTTGAAATTACAATATTTTACAAGGAAATTTTCCCAAAAAACATTTTGCTCAGGGGATATGCCCCTAAACCCCTAGATGGGGGCCCCTTGTCCCCCATACCCCCTAGCTGGGGGTAGGTCCCCCCCTGATCCAAAAATGAAAAGTATTATAAACAAATTGACTTGACTTGATGCTCATGGATAATTAAAGAGTCCAACCATCATTAATCATGCTGCAAAAAATATAATATAGCAAGAAGAAGAAATCGAAATAGACACAAAGAACTTGTTAACAGACTTCACCAATGTGTGGCTACGTCTCCGAGTCCGCTTCCAAGTGGGGGACCTCTTTATTGATATTCAATGTTCAAGTTCTCTTTACAATTGTCCTTTGCTGTTACAAATAGGCTTTTGATATGTTGTACAAGACCCCCTTGTGCAGATGCACACATGCCTCAACTATCTCCTCTCAAAACATGACTCAATGCCCCTCAAAACATGAGAAATGGGCCATTGGCTCAAGCTGCTCTCACATTCCCTGCAATAAAAAATTACCCCCACAACCTCAAAGGGCCTAGTTTATATAGTTTTTAGGCTCAGTTATGGAGGCCCAACTTCCCACAAAGATATGGTCTCTTTTTGGGGTCAAATCCCCCTCCATATGGCCAAACAATCTCCAAAAAGGCCCAATTTGGGAAACTATAATAAAAATCCATTCTAATATTAAAAATCAAATTAATTCCCCTAAGGCTAGGTGCACACCCCTTTTGCATTGGTCATATGGGAAATATGGCCAAGCACCAACCAAGAGGGTGCTAAGTGGTTGGCCCCTTCTTTGTTAACTCCTAGTCATAAGGAGAATGCATGGGACCTAGGTTCCGATCAGACGAGATAAGGCCCCACCTATTGGTCCTGGTCATTGGTCATACCTCTTGGTCGCACGGTGGTTGTTTTTTGGTCCGGCGGGCTAGCCCCCAAGCCCACGTCTTTGGGTTATCTTCTCCCCAGAGATTAAACAAATATAAATTCTGTGGATGGCTTAATAAGCCCCATCCGATAGCCTAGTGGTCATACCTCCATAGTGAAGTCATGGAAGCCCCAATAGGTTGCGGGTTCGAATTAGGGATGATTTTAAGGATGGTAATTTATTTTAAAATGAAGAAACCTTGGCGAATCTTACTAATCCTTCATATTCCAACTATAAATGATTGGCAATATTTTTGTAAAAATATTCAAATTTCTAAGGATGTTATATAGTTTTTATAAATTTTTGGCGATTTTTAAGGTAAAATAATTTTATCCTATTGAATTTGGGCAAATCATTTTTAAAATAGCGAATCTTGGTTTCGGAAAAACCATGAAAAATTAGCCCATGAGCGAAATTTAGCCCCTAAAATCATCCCTGGAACTTCGAATCCTCCTGTTGCCAAACTTTTACACTAACAGTCATTGGCCATCCATAGGGTGCGATGTGGCACCACTTGATTGGGACATGTGGCGACCCATGATTGGACCACATCATCTGTCATACAACCAGTCACCCTGCCACTTGTCCAACACGTCATCCGTCGTACATCCATTCACCCTGCCATGTGTCAGTCTGTATTACCTAGTCATCTGCCACATGTCAGGCTGTACTACATAATCACCTGCCATGTGTCCATCTGTACTACCACATGTCACCTTCGGATGATGCTACATCAACATGATGACATCACTTGTCACACTGCTAACTTTAACTGTTGACTTTTTGTCTATTTGGGAATTTGATCAGAATGTGATAACTTTCGCATACGGTGTCCGTTTGAGGAAAACAATATATGGCTAGAATCAACGTGACAAGATGGATGTAATGAAATTGGTTTTGTTTGATTCCGAGAAATTTTATTTTTGAGCATTTTTCTGGACCTGAGGATCCTCCTGGATCAGTCCTCCCCACTTGGAATCTTTTGGACCTCCAAAAGTTTGGTATCAGTTGGTAAATAAGTGAGGATACTGTGCCCTCACTTTTTTGTTCTCCATCCACTTGGCTTGACTTTGATTTATGCCCTTCAATCCCACTCAAAGATACTCCACATTTCCCCTAGGAGAAGTACAAACTCTTTTGTCCAAAATGGTGTCATCCTATAACTCATTCATATACTCAAGAGAAACATATTCTATGGAAGGAATATGAACATTCTCTCCTTGATCCTTGATCATATGAGGCTCATACAATCTCAATTTTTCTACATTCAGAACTGAATAAATTTGCATATATGGAGGCAATTCTAACCGAAAAGCATTAGAACTAATTTTGTCTGAAATTTTGAAAGGACCATAGCGAATTGATTTTATCTTTTTACCTTCTCCTTGCAATCTTTCCTTGTTGATGTATAACCATAATTTATCTCCCACTTTGAATTGATGATCAAATTGATGCATGTCATGTATTGCCTTGTATTTGGCTTGCCTTTTCTCCAACTGTTCATGTACTGCCTGATGAATCAACTAGATCTGTTTAATGAATTTTGTAGCCTTGTCCACATCACTATGTCTGTCTATTGCAATGTCTTTCCCAAAGACAAAATCCAAAGGAGATTTTGGCAAGTATCCCAAACATGTTTCAGATGGAGATCTCTGAGTAGAAGAATGTTTGGCTCGATTATACACATGTTGCACATAACACAAATGTTCATCCTAAAGCTTAGGATGTTTGTTGCAATATGCCTGAAGTAGATGCACTACTGTTCTGTTCACCACCTCTGTCTTCCCGTCCATCCGTGGATGAAATGTTGTGCTCTTTTTCAGTCTGGTGTCCATAAGTTCCCACAATCTTGACCAAAATTTTCCCATCAACCTGGAGTCTCGATCAGAGAGAATAGAAGTAGGCAACCCAAAATGAACCCATACATTTTCAAAGAACATTTGCGATGTTTGTTCAGTTGTGACTATATTTTTACAAGGAATTATAACACAAATCTTGTTGAACCTATCCACAACTACATACAAGTAAGCATGACCTTTCCTATACATAGGAAACCCCCCCACAAAATCCATAGATACACTTTCCCATGGTCTAGAAGGAATAGGAAGTGGAGTGTACAATCCTAGATTTCTGTTACTTGGTTTGCTTATTGCTCACATAGTACATCCTTTTACATAGTTGGACACAGTTTCATGCATTCGAGGCCAATAACAAAACCTTTGTAATTGAGCAACTATTTTTTCTACACCAAAATGTCCTGCTATAAGAGAAGTATGTGCCTCCCTGATTACATGGACTCTTTCACTTTCTAGAATGCATAACTTTCCCAAATGATACAAAAGTTTTTCTTTAATATGATAATTCAATTCTTTTTCTCTTTTACCATGACTTAAAGTTGCGTGGACTTCTTTAAAATCTTTGTCCTCAACATATTGTTCAATACAACTTTCATGAGTAATTGAATTGTACTTAAGGATTGTAGCAATTGTACTAGGAGGTATTGATAGCATACCAACAACTTTACTATGAATTCCCTTCTCATATATGATGACCAAATGAAACTGTTGTAAAAACCCTATCCATCTAAAATGCCTTGATTTTTGTAGCTTAGTTTGTGATCATAGATACTGTAATCGTTGGTGATCAATATGTATTATTGTTTTCTTTCCCATTAATTAATGTTTCCACTTTTTAACACTTTGTACTAAAGCATACAATTCTTTATCATAGGTTGGATAGTTAATTATTGTTGTAGTGAAGGTCTCAGAATGATAGCATATGGGTTTTTTGTGTTGCATCAACACTGCCCCCATGGCATAGTCACTTGCATCAGTTTCAATTTCAAAATACTGTTGGGGATCTGGAAATGCCAGAACAGGAGTTGTACTAATATTCACTTTCAAACTGTCGAAATCCTTTTGCTGGCTTCCTCCCCATTGAAATACCCTTTTCACACTTGTCAAATCATGTAAAGGAGCTGCAATTAGAGAGAATTTTGCAATAAACATCCTCCAATACTTTGTTTCCCCCATGAAGCTTCTTACTTCAATTGCATTTTTAGGCCTTGGCCAATTTACAATGGCCTCAAATTTAGAAGGATCAATATTAAGTTCTCCACCCCCCACAATGTATCCCAAATGTACAAGAGATGTTTTTCCAAATTCACATTTTGACAACTTTACAAAAATTTTCTCTCTCATCAATACTGAAAGTATTTGCCTAACATGTTGAACATGCTCTTCCCTTGCCCTACTAAAAATAAGATTATCATTTAAGTAGACTATTAAAAAATAATTAATGAATGGTCTGAATACATCATTCATTACCCGCATAAAAGTAGCAGGTGCATTAGTAAGCCCAAATGGCATCACTAACCCTTCAAATAATCCATATTTTGTTTTAAAATTAGTTTTCCATATATCCAGTTCAACAACTCTGATTTGATGGTAACCACTTCTTAAGTCTAACTTAGAAAAATATACCACATTTTTCAATTGATCTAATAAGTCATCAATGTGAGGAAGAGGGTAATTTTTTTTTACCATGATCTTGATCAAGGCTCGAAATTCCACACACATGCATGATGTGCCATCTTTCTTTGATATCAGGATGATAGGTGACCCACATGGAGAAGCACTTAGTCTGATGACCCCTTGTTCAATCAACTCTTGTACCTATTTATTTATATATGCATTTTCCAAAACTGATAACCTGTACATTCCAATGTTAGGAAGAGGGACATCATGTTGCAATTGTGTCTCATGTTCAGCTAGTCATTTTGGAGGTAATCCTTTAGGAACTTGAAAAATATCATCATAGTCAGAAACAACTCTAACTAAATCATCTTTCAACTTTGTATCACAATATTGAAAAGCATCAATTCCAACAGTGTCCTTTGCTTTTACAACCATTAGTAAATATATTTTACTGACATTTACAATTCTCTTCATTTGCCCTAAGTTGATTAGTGATAGATTCAATTTCTTTTGATGAGCCCTTACAACATATTCGTTTCCATCTTTAGTTAATTGATACGTATTGTCTTCACGATAGAATATTGCCTTTCTATCAAACAAATATGGACTCCCAAGCACAATACCACATATACCAAGTGGAACTACATATAACTCAACCTCATCTATAAATTGTGAAGTGATAGCAAACTTTAGAACACATTGCCTATTCACTTGCAACTAATTATCATTATGAATCCATCCTAATGGATATGGTTTCTTATGAGGTTTAGTAATTAATCCCAACTTTTTAACAATTGTCTCTGATATTAAGTTTACTTATGAGCCATTGTCAAACAGAGTATCAATTTTTTCTATGTTTGGAAATTACTCTTATGTGAAAAAGTTATGTTCATTTGATCTCATCAACTTCATTATCAACTTTTAAAGACTGAACTGAAGAACTTGTACTAGCTTCAGAATTTTTACCTTTGATTCTTGTGATTGTGACCTTGGTCACATATCCCGAATCGGACCCCAAGTATGTTTGAGTTGTTGTAGTAGTCTTTGGCTTCCCTTTATTTCCGAATTTTCCTGGTTTCAATTCTAGGTGAAGGATCCAACAACGATCCTCATTATGTCCTTCTTTCTTACAATGAGTGCATGTAGGTTTTTCCTTCTTCACTGTATTAGATTTCTCCCCTTTAAAATTCTCTTTACCCTTTCCTTTGTTTTTTCCTGCAGCAGGTTTAAATTGTTTTACAAAATCAACATTTACATTCTTTCCTCTAGATTCAAGATGATTCACTTGCACACACACCCCATCTAAACTAGTTGGATTAAATATAAGAATGGTATGTCGTAAATAGCTATGCAAACCACCTATGTACTTAAGAAATGTCTCTTGAGTATCCAACGGTATTCCCAACAATAAATCTCTTTTTCGAAACTCCTGTGTATAACTTTGAACAGTTTGTCCCTTTAACTACCTAAAGTTATGCCATGACATAATATCTTGTTGCATATAAGCTAGAGGATAAAATTGTTTTCATAATGTAGATATAAAATCAATCCATGAAGAGAGTGTCTTACCAAAATTTTTAAGATCTTGTTTTGTCCTTCTTTCCCACCACACAAGAGAAGTTCCTCCCATCTTGAGGCTAGCAAGATGGATCCTAGTCTCCTCATCTATGATTTTCTGTATGCTGCAATATACTTCAATTTGTCTTATCCAATTATCTAACCTTTTCACATTTAGTTCTCCATCATACAAAGGTAACTCAAACTTAACATCAGCTTTAACAAAGGCATGTCAGACTTATGTTTATGTGTATTCTTTTGTATAGTATGTGTCGTAGAATGAGAACTAGTATTTGAAGTAGAACTTGAATAAGAAGGAGAAGAAGGTGGTGAAGGAGGAGGCTTTGGATATTCTCCTTTCTCTTCACTTTTCTCCTTTGTAAGAGGGTCTCCTAGAAAAAGTTTCCTTCTCTCCAAAAAATCATCATATAACACTTTGACCATTTCTGACATGGAGAAAAATGATTTTTCGAACTCGATAGCTCGTGGAGAAGTTTCTCCTTATGTCACCATTTGTTTCTTCCTCAATACTTGTTCTATCTCTAAAATTAATTTAGCCAATGATCCTTCTCCTCTTCGAGTTGGATCTTGTGAGCATCCAATCCTACACTTTTTAGACCTTCCAACACAACCAAAGCTCTGATACCAAAATACTTGATCCAAAAATGAAAAGTGTTATAAACAAATTGACTTAACTTGATGCTCATGGATAATTAAAGAGTTCAACCATCATTAACAATGTTGTAAAAAAGAGAATATAACAACAAGAAGAAATAGAAATATACACAAAGAACTTGTTAATGGAGTTCACCAATGTGTGGCTACGTCTCTGGGTCCGCTTCCAAGTGGAGGATCGCTTTATTGATATTTAATGCTCAAGTTATCTTTACAATTGTTCTTTGTTGTTAAAAATAGGCTTCTGATTTGTTGTATAATACCCCCTTGTGAAGATGCACAGATGCCTCAACTATCTCCTCTCAAAACATGACTTAATTCCCCTTAAAACACGAGAAATGGGCCATTAGCTCAAGCTGCTCTCAAATTCCATGCAATACAAAAGTACCCCCACAACCTCAAAGGGCCTGGTTTATATAATTTTTAGGCTCAGTTATGGAAGCCCAACTTGCCAGAAATATTTGGCCTCTTTTTTGGGTCAAATCCCCCTCCATATGGCCAAAACATCTCCAAAAAGGCCCAATCTGGGAAAAAACTATAATAAAAATCCACTCTTATATTAAAAATAAAATTAAGCCCCCTAAGGTTGGGCGCATGCCCCTTTTTCATTGGTCATATCGGCCATATGGCCAAGCGCCAACCAAGAGGGTGTTAAGTGATCTACCCCTCCTCTGTTATCTCTTGGTCATACAACGAATGCATGGGACCTAGGGTTCGATGGGATGGGACAAGCCCCTGCCAATCAGCCCCAGTCGTTGGTCATACTACTTGGTCACATGGTTTGGTTTGGCGGTCTAGCCCCTAGGCTCTTGCATTTGGGTTATCTTCTCCCTAGAGCTTAAACACATATAAATTCTGTGGATGGCTTAACAAGCCCCATCCAATAGCCTAGTGGTCATACCTCCACAATGAAGTCATAGGAGCCCAAAGAGGTTGCAAGTTCGAATCCTCCTATTTCCAAAATTTAACACCAACCATCATTGGCCATCTATAGGGTTCCATGTGGCACCACTATATTGGGCCACATGGCGACCCATGATTGGACCACATCATCTGTTGTAGCCAGTCACCCTGCCACCTGTCCAATACGTCATCCGTTGTACAACTAGTCAGCCTACCACATGTCAGTATGTACTTCCCAGTCACCTCCCATGTGTTAGGACATACTGCATAGTCACCTGCCACATGTCCATCCATACAGCCACATCACCTACCATGTTTCCATCCGTACTGCCATGTCACCTTCCATGTGTTCATTCGTACTACCACGTGTCACCTTCGGATGATGCCACCTCAGCATGATGATGCCATCATGATGTCACCTATCGTATTGTTGACATCAGTGTTGACTTTGACTATTGACTTTTTTCATGTTTGGTAATTTGATCAAAATGAGATAACTTTCACATACAGTGTTCGTTTGAGGAAAAAAATATATGGCCGGAATCAGCATGAAAAGACGGACATAATGAAATTAGTTTCGTCTGATTCAAAGTTTTTTTTTTATATTTTTGAGCATTTTTCTAGACCCGAGGATCCTCCTAGATCACCCCCTGAACCCCCGATGGAAGGGGCTAGGAATACCTACATATAAATCAAAGAGATAATTAGGCTCCACAACAAACAATCTCCCACTTGGAGATTGATCACAATAACTCCACTATTGTACTACCTACTGGAATATACACCACCTTGGACCTGGAAACTTTTTCATCTTCACCTTCATGCTTGAAGACCAACTGAAACTAATCACAAACTCATTTTCTCTCTAGTTACTCCCTTTCTTAACATGTCTACGGGATTCTGGCTAATATGCATCTTTTCCAACTTCAATTTTCCATCTTCCAAGATGGATCATATGAAATGGTACCTAAGTTGTATATGATTATTATTAGAATGGAAGGTTGAGTTATTTACAATAACAATGGCACTCTCATTGTCATAGTACACCATGTTATTCTCCTACTTCTTTCCCAATTCTTCCATAAACCTCTGTAACCAAGTCATTTCTTTACTAGCCTTTGTAGCAGCAACATACTTTGCTTCTGTTATTGAAAGTGAAACAACCTTTTGCAGTTTTGAAATCCAACTTATTTTTGTTCCACCTACAGTAAATGTTAGGAAATGCAGGGCACTTCCACACAAATTCTAGAAGAGGAGAAGAATAATTTAATCAAGAATGCAAATGACACAAGCAATCACACAGTACACTGAGATTTTACCCTGAAAACCCTTAACTGGGAAAACCAACATTCCTTTGAGTGTTCTTCTCTCTTGTTTTCTTATTAATTTAGAATAAAATGTTACATGTATAACCTTTGTCCACACCTAAGACATAATCGACATCATACCCTCTTGAACAAGAAAGAACAACACTGTAGCCAATTCGACTTACATATTCATGAACAACAACCTATGATTTACACATGAAATAACATATTTTCCATTATCCTTTACATCATTATAACACACCTTTTTGAGTCTCCATTTTGACACGTCTAATGTCTTATATTACCCTCTATCTGAGCCTATTTCACCTATGCTATGTGTATCTAATTGACTGTTTCCTGTATAAATACACCTAATGACCTTGTCCATATGCATAGAGAGGTAACTTATTATTAAGGCATGATTTGTTTAATTTTCTTGAGTTATTTAGATTAAAATGATTGATTATGTATGATCCTAATCACTTGACTCTTAAGAAACATTGATCCAGTACCTCACTATTCTAGTAATACAACTATGGCGTGATTTGGTACCCATTCTATTCCGGTACTACAACTATGGCATGATTCGGTACCCAGTCTATTTTGGTACTACAACTATGGAGCGATCCGGTACCTAACCTATTCTGGTACCAAGTCTCCACGTATTTCGGTACCCACACAACATTGATATGGTACCAACATACTCAACACTGCATCTGGTACCAATATTGCACCTCATCTGGTACTGTCGGGGTGCCTAATCTAGTAATCATGGTTGCAACTGTGTTCGTTCGGTACCAAACCCCTGTTTCCATAATTCACCTGTTGAAGGAGTATGTTGATGGAGATTCCAAGAAGTCAGTTGGATCAAAGTCTGTAAAGTAGTTTTTAAGATCATTATAGACTTCATCACTCATGCACTTCATGTCACGAGGATGAAGTCCATCCCTCGAAATTCGATATGAATTTCCAATTGTAATATTTTAAAAACTATTTGATAATTATCTGTAGATCTTGATAGTAACGACTCACCTTATTTATAAGGGATTTTGTATAGGTGATAGAGGGTGTGTATGTAATAAATCAAGAAGTAAGAACATAATGATACATATTTCCATAATGTACAAGATGATGAACTATTGATTCAATTTACAAGTTGAAGGAATACAAATGGTATGTTGTGCAATTCATGGGTATGATTAAAACATTTTAGCCTGCTATCTCTTTAGAGGTACCTTATTGATTCAACAAGGTCACACCGCCCCAACCAAGGTAAACCTCCCTGTACATGTTTTATGTGATTGTGTGAGTGTGCACATTTAACAGTTGTGTGTTTTCAATGATTTCAAATACATTTTAAAATTTCAGTATAGAATCAATTTCTTTTGAATCGATGTGAGTAATTAGACATTGGGCAGAGAAAATAGTTTCCTTTCTACTTCTGTAGGTTAACCTTTAATTGATAAGAGTCTGATGTGTGGGATTGTTAAGCAAACAAATGTTATTATTTTGATTTTGTGATTGTGGTGTTCTTAGTGGGTACAGGAACCATAGGACTTCATCTCTTACTTTCATGTTCCATAAATGAAGTCTCTCAATCATGTTGGTTGTTTTCTATACTAAAAAGGTTTGATTGAATAGAATTGAATTATGATTGAATCCTATCTAAGAGTGATTAAAAGTTTATTATTGATTACTGTTTTCCATTGCTACAAGGAAAAAGATCTTAAGTTCATCTCTCCATTTCATAAGCCTGGAATGAGCAGACTTGTCAACTAAGAAAGAGTCTTTTAATTGAGTATTTGTTTGAGAAGTTTTATTATGAGTTTAATCTTCTTAGTTTAAAGTCGTGTGAAGCATTTAGAAATTATAGAAACAGATTATTATGCTATTAATTATTTCCATCTTGAACTAGATACAACATACATAGATAGGTTACCTATTCTCAACACATATAATGTAACAACTCTTTTGATTACGAATCCCAGATTGACATATAAATGAGTGTACTATATTGAGCATATTTATACACCAACATTTTGGCGCTGTTGTCGGGGAGTTGTAAATGGTAATAGGTAGAATTTTGGATTTATGATTGGATTGATGAGTTTGGATTGGATTTAAGGACAATCTGAGGGCAGAGAGAAGATGGTAAGATGAGAGGTAAGAACCTGCACATCCACTTTGGTGGGGTTGCTCCAAAGTTTGGTTGTCCTCTTACCTTTGATAGATTAAAAGTTTGTGTTTTTAGTATTAAAATTTATTTTACAAGTAGGTATAGGGATAATAAAGGTATATTTATTTCTTCCAAAATTTCAGAAAAATGACAAAAAAAAACAACAAGAACCCCCCCCCCCCCAACACTAATTCATCTAAAATTCATGTAGGAAAAATTCTCATAGGACAAAGCTCAAAGGAAGTAATTGAAACAATATCCAAAGGCACTAAATCTAAAGCCACTGTTCATATTGAAAGCATAAGACAACAAGCAAGAGGGGAATCACTGGCAACCCCATCAGAAGGAGGAGCTGGAAAAGAAACAAAGGTAGTGATAGAGGAAGTTGCATCTATCGTTGAGGAACCACATAAGGTATTGTAACAGTTAGATATACCAAACAACCCAATGGTTGAACCATCACTTAGTGGAGAGACATCACCACCACCCTACAACTTGTTCGGAGATATGATAGAAGAGTAAGGAAATGTAGCTGATGAAACAGAGACATTTGGATTCCCAACATTAGACATCACCAGAGACGTTGCTATGAACAATATTCCATTGTCCTCACTGCCTCATTTCCATGGTATGTCAACAAAATATCCTGATTCATTTTTTTTTGAATTTGATATACTATGTATAAGTTATAATTACATTGATAATGCACAAAAACTAAAACTCTTTCCAGCTAGACAAAAAGATTCAACACTAAGGTGTTTTATGAACCTAGGAGAACACACTATCTTATCTTGGGATGGTATGAAGGAGACCTTCCTCCAGAAATATCAAGATTACTGTAGACCAAGGGATGCTAGGAATGATATATTTAAGATGCAACAATCTGAGGAAGAAAGCTTGGAAGATTACCTAGAGAGGTTCCTATGCAACTACCAGAAGACAAAGAAATTTTCCTTAGATACAACCACAGTTAGGAATATATTCCTAAAGGGTGTGAAGGATGTCTGCATTGGAGTACTAAACCTCACAAGTTCTGTAGATGTTTACCAAAAACCATTTGCAGACATAACAGAGTATTGTAAAAGATATTCCCACAGTCAAGCAAAAACAAGAAAAAGTGTAAGGGATCCTACAAACATAATTGTTAAACCTACACCAGGAGGTGTTACTAGGATTGAATTAGGGAATCTACTAGAAAAATTCAAAACAAACATCCTAAACAACATCATTTCCCAACTTGATACCATTAAAATTAAAAGAAAACAAGAAGAAGAAAATGTTTCTTTGGTAATTTTCTGTCATCGGTGTAGGAGAAAGTACCCTAAAAAGGAATGCCCCCTTAATGTTATCAAAATTTATGGCCTCTGTACCGAGTATCACCCTACCAATGAATGCCCTTCTTTACTTGGACTTAAAGCCATTTTAAAAGGAGGGGGAGAGCCTCATGAAACATCCTACCCCCCTAAGAGACCATGGAGACAACACAATCCCAATATGTTTGTAGACCTTCCTACACAATATTCACAACAATAATGGGTACCTCCCATGTCTTACCCTCAATGGTCACTACAACACCCACAAATCCAACCTTGGAAGCAAGGATGGAGAGGACCTGCATATGGGAATGTTACCTTTCAAACAACAACCTTTCCCACCTACCCACAATACCCTTCCAATATTTCTCAGTTTCTTACAGGATTTAATCCTCCTTCTTTTCCTCCACCTCCACAGTTGCAACAACAAATTTCACTACCTATGAATCCAAATCTGCAACAACAAATGCAAGCTACACATATTCCAAACCCTCCTTGACCTATCCCTATTCCTAATCCAAATAATAGACCTACACAACCTGTACAAAGCCTTGAAGTACAAACCTTCCCCACTTATGTAATAAATCCTCCTCCATTTAATGGAATTGAATTAAGATCAGGGAGGGTTGTAAATAAACTAAATCCTATTGTGGTTATTCGAGAAGAAGAACAGGTAGATAATCACGTAGTTTAAGAAGAAGAAAAAATAGATAATCAAACAGTTCAAAGAGAATAACAAATGGATAACCAATTAAATGAAGAAATAAACACCCATGTACAACAAGAAACTCCTCTTCACCCTTCCCACTCAACAAAAACACCTCAGAAAACAAATCCTCTTCCTTATTCAGAAATGTTACTTGTGAAGAAATCTGAGGAACCTCTAGGACACAATCTAGAGACTGAACTTAGAAATATATGTGTGAATATTCCCCTACTTCAGGACATCAAGGATATACCTATTTATGATAAGATTGTAAGGGAACTTTGCATTAAAAATCTAGGGAGGAAGAGGAAGGAGCCTTCTGTCATACAGGTGGTTGGACAATTATCAGAGTTTATATCAGAAATGCCATCCAAATATAGTGATCTAGGAAACCTAGTGGTAACCATATAAATTAATGGTGTTTCTTTTCCAAACACACTTATTGATTGAGTGGTAGTAATAAATTTTACGTTGGTTCACACTATAAAAACATTACAATCAAATCACCTAAGATCAACAAAAACTTTGTTGGAGCTCGCAGACAAATCAGTCATCACCCTAGCAGGAAGTTTAGATGATATAACAGTTACCTTGGCTTCTTGGGAATACCCTCTGGATTTCTTAGTGATTCATCCCAAATCCTCCAAACCAGGACATCTAGTAGTAGTTGTCCAACATTGGTTGGCTACTGCTGATGCATTTATTAGTTGTTGGTCTGGAGAGATGACAATTTCCAACGTCACTCAAAGTAAACAACTTTTCCTTTTTCCCCCTGCCCAACCAGCCATTGAATTTCCTCTCTGGTTGGAGAATCCCTATGGGGAGGAGGACTGTACTCAACCCTTGTTGACTCTCGAACATGTAAAAGGAGTTCAAGAGAAAACTGAAGAACAAATCTTAATCCTATTCTTGGCTGATTCATAATGCATTGAATATCCTCAATCTTTCTTGAATATACACATATCTTTAGCTCTGAATTCCAATAAATTTGGCATCCCTCCACCTCTATAGTAGACATCATTTCACAAATAGATGAAAGGAAAGAATCAATAGTTCAGGCTATTGAAATCAGTCCTGGAAAATCTTTGTATATCAATGCTAGCTTAGAAACAGATCAACAACAAAAATTGATATAGATGATTCAAGGGAAATATGGTGCTTTTGCATGGGATTACTCTGACATGAAAGGGATCCACCCAGACACTTGTATGCATCATATTTACACTAATGATCATATCATACATGTTAAGCAACCCCAAAGAAGAATGAACCCAACCTTGAAAGACATAGTGAAAGAAGAACTCCAAAAACTCCTGCAAGCCAACTTCATCTACCCTATATCAAATAAAAAGTGGGTATCTCCATTAGTTATTGTCCCTAAGAAGAATGGAAAATGGAGGATTTGTGTGGAATTTCGATAATTGAACAAGGATACCTACACAGATTAGTTTCATTTTCCTTTCATAGACCATGTCTTGGATACTTTGTTTGGGAATAAGTATTTTTCTTTCTTAGATGGGTTTAGTGGTTACAATCAAATCCAAATTTCATCAGAAGACCAGGAAAAACCCACATTTACCTGTCCATGGGGGACCTATGCCTATAGGTTTCTTCCTTTTGGTTTATGTAATGCCTCTACTGCCTTTCAAAGGGTTGTCTTGGCCATTTTCTTTGATTTGACCCATGACTATGTAGAAGTCTACATGGATGACTTCACAATGTATGGGGATGATTTCCAACATGAATTGGACAATTTGGAGAAAGTACTGGTTAGGTGCAAAGAAACCAACCTTTCCCTCTGATCTAAAAATGAAAAAGGCTTGTATCTTGAAATATTTTGCAAGTTTTTAATTAAGTGTGCTTAGGAAAAAGGATCAATTTGCAAACATATAATTTAGATAAACCTTCACATTCAAGATGCATATAATAACCAACAAATAAAAGTGAACAGTAAACACATAACACAACAAATAATAAAGGAGTTCACCCCTCTCTTGGGCTACATCTCCTAGTCCATCTTTCAATGGATCTTTTATATTATTTTCTCAAAGTGATAAAATTAGTGCTTTGCAATGCTCAAAATGCCAAATAGATGGCTCCAATGGCTCCAGAACATCCAAAAACCCCTAGCTGGGCTTTTTCAACACCTGGTTTGGCCAAAAATTGAAGAAGATAGGCTTCCTGGAAGTTTCCCCTTCAAGCTTGCTTTCTCTGGTTCACAAAAATGCACCTCTGTGTGTCCAACCTAGCCTTTGCGTGATTTTCTGTGCCTAAACCCAGTACCCCGCACATACCTGAAAAATGCATGAATTTGTAGAACGGTTAGGGAACCTAGCCCCCTAACCCCGAAGGTTTTGGATGCGTGGGTTCCCATATGTTCACGTCCCACGCCCAAGCTAGGTGCCCGTTGCAACAATAAGCCATGTGGAAAATGGTGCGTGATGGTAGAAGGGATCCATTTGTAGGCTCATTGAAATCGTGACAAGTGGCAATGTGTGTCTTCTTGATATAACTCCCGCACAAGAATCAACGTTAGGTCCCGTGGTAAGGGTCATATGAATGGGGTTCAAAACGAGGGTTGGGGCTAAGCCCCAACCCGGACCCACGCTCGAATTATAATACATATGAATTCAAATATATTTTCCACCATATTGTTGTTAAGAACCAATGCTTGGCGCGCTGGTTGGGTGGCCATTTCCAAGACTTTGCATTCAGTGGGGAGGTCCAGGGTTCAAACCCCACAGACTCCATAACATATTTTACCAACCACAAAATGGTGCCACGTGGCAGGCCATGTGGCACCACTCTATTGGTCAATAATCATGCCATGTGTTGAAAGATGATTCGCCCACGTTGACCCTCGGTTGCCCACTCAACACCTGCCACATCATCATCTACCATGTCAGCGTACGACCCTACCACATCATCATCTACCACATCAGCGTACGACCCTGCCACATCATCACCTGTACGAATTGTACGGACTATACAGTCAACAAATTTTTGCCTGATTGGCAAATCGAACAGAACACGATATCTCACTCATCCAATGTTTGTTTGATCCCTTTTGAAGTGCATTGGGTTCATGACAATGAGGTCTATGCACCCGTTCGATTTGAAGTGATTCTGAACCCTTTGAATTTTGAGCAAAATTTGATCCCCTGGATCACACCTCCCCATTGGGAAGCTTTTGGACCTCCAAAAGACTACTTTCAATCTATCTAAAGATGAGGGTATAGTTCCCTCACTGTTCCAACCTTAATCCACTTGGCCTTTCTTGGATTTGTGTCTTTAAGACCAATTCGAAGATATTCCACATTTCCCCGTTTTGATGTTCTCATCCTCCTGTCAAGGATTGTGTCTTCATGCAGTTCTGTAAGATATTCTGGTGAGAAATCATCTATAGAAGGAATATGAACATGCTCTCTTTGATCATCAATCAAAGGAGGCTCATACAATTTCAAATTCTCAACATTGACATCTGCATACATTTGCATATAAGGAGGCAAATCCAAACAGAAGGCATTGTTACCAATCTTTAAAATCCACATGGTTAGAATGACACAAAGTTGCATATACTTCTTTAAAATCAA
>JZKD02S0499629.1:343260-381029 GCA_000966675.3 Picea glauca | reverse complement strand
TACAAGTGACAAATTCATCTTCTTTGTATGTGCTCTAACAATGTACTCAACTCCATTTTTAAACAAGTGATACTTGTTCTCATGACGATGAAAGATGGATCTCCTATCATATAAGAATGGGATTCCCAACAAAATACCAAAGATATCCAAGGGAATAACATCAAGCTCTACCTCATCTATAAAATTTGCAGTGATGGCAAATCTAAGTTTACACCTTCTTGTCACCTGAAATTTAGCATTGTCACATATCCAACCTAGAGGGTATGGTTTAGGATGTGGAATAGTTTCCAAATTTAATTTCTTGATAGTGTCTTCAGATATGAGGTTTGCTTGAGATCCAGTATAAAAAAGAGTATCTATCTTGGTATGCTTTGAAACAACCCTTATGTGAAAAAGCTCTATTCTTTCTTTTTCTTGTTGAGTTTCATTGAGATTACTACTACTTGAAGAACTAGTACTTGCAATAGAACCCTTACCTTGATAACCCATGGCTGTAATTTTTGTTTCATCACCCGAATAAGAACCTAAATCATGTTGTATGGTTGCAGTAGTCTTTGGCTTCCCTTTGTTGCCGACCTTTTTGGGTCTTTTTTCAGGATGAAGTTTCCAACAATGGTCTTCATCATGGCCATCCTTTGAACAGTGTTTGCATGTACTTTTTTCTCCCTCTTTCTTAACATAAGAATTCTTTTTTCCATTTCCCTTGAACTTCCTCTTTCCCTTGTCTTCATGACTGAAAGGCATCTTGTTGCCCTCATGAGTTTCATTCCTCCCTCTTGCTTCCAAATGAGTTTCCTGAACACAAACTTCATCTAGATTTGAAGGGTTAAACATGAGTATTGTATGTCTCAAGTAAGTATGTAAAGCTCCAATGTATTTGAGTAAAGTTTCTTGAGAAGACAAATCTACTCCCAAAACCAAAGCTCTTATCCTAAATTCTTGAGTAAATCTTTTCACATTTTTCCTTTTAGCTTGTCTAAAATGTTGCCAATCCATAATAGCTTTCTGCATATATGCTAATGGATAAAATTTCTTTTTAATTGCAACAATGAAATCATTCCAAGAGGATAAAATTTTACCGTGTTTCTTCATGTCCTCTTGTGTTTTGGCTTCCCACCAAATGAGTGCTGCACTATCCAATCTTAAAGAAGCAAGCTGAATCTTAGTTTCATCATCTTGAATTCTTTGTATCCTACAATACACTTCAATCTGACGAATCCAATTATCTAATTTCTCAGCATTGACCTCTCCATTGTACATTGGCAATTCAAATTTAATATCAAGATTTAAAAAAGGAATTTGTGGAGAAATTTTACCATGTCCCTTTGGAGAATTTGGAGGTGGTTGTGAAATGGTAGAAGAAGTGGAAGATGGAGGTGAGGGAGGTGGAGTATCACCATTCCCTCCATTTCCTTTTGGAGTTTTATGACCACTGTCTCCCTTGTCCTTTTAAGGGTTGGAGATTTCACCTTGCAACCTTGCATTCCTTTCTTCCATCAAGACTTTCATCATTTCTCTCATATCCATGAAATCCTTTCTGAGATATTCATCTTATGAAGGAAACTTTTCATGACTCTCTTCATGAGCCATACTTGGTGAATGCCTCCTTGAATCTTGAGGTGATAGTATAGTCTTTCTTCTTGAAAGTTGAGAACTTGGCTCTACAAGTTGACCTTCCCCTCTTGTGAGCTTCAACCTTATGAGCATCAGAAAAAAAAACACTTGCAAATAATCAAGCCTTCAAAAACCTTTGCTCTGATACCAACTTGATCTAAAAATTAAAAAGGCTTATATCTTGAAATATTTTGCAAGTTTTTAATTAAGTGTTCTTAGGAAAAAGGATCAATTTGCAAACACATAATTTATAGAAACCTTCACATTCAAGATGCATATAATAACCAACAAATAGCAGTGAACAATAAACACATAACACAACAAAGGATAAAGGAGTTCACCCCTCTCTTGGGCTACATCTCCTGGTTCATCTTCCAATGGATATTTTATATTATTTTCTCAAAGTGCTAAAATTAGTGCTTTACAATGCTTAAAATGCTAAATAGATGGCTCCAATGGCTCTAGAACGTCCAAAAACCCCTAGCTAGGCTTTTTCGGCACCTGGTTTGGCCAAAAATTGAAGAAGATAGGCTTCCTGGAAGTTTTCCCTTCAAGCTTGTTGTCTCTGGTTTGCCAAAATGCACCTCTGTGTGTCCAACCTAGCCTCTGTGCGTTTTTTCGTGCCTAAACCCAGCACCCCACACATACCTGCAAAACACGCAAATTTTTAGAACGATTAGGGAACCTAGCCCCCTCACTCTAGAGGTGTTGGACGCGTGGGTTCCCATAAGTCCACATCCCGTGCCTATGTTGGGCATCCGTTGCAACAATAAGCCATGTGAAAAATGGTGTGCGATGGTAGAAGGGATCTGTTTGCAGGCTCATTGAAATCGTGACAAGTGGTGGCGTGTGACTGCTTGATAGAACTCCCACGCACGAATTAACATTGGGTCCCGTGGTAAGGGTCATATGAACGAGGTTCAAAATGAGGGATGGGGCTAAGCGCCAGCCCAGACCCACACCCGAATTATAATACATATGAATTCAAATATATTTTCCACCGTATTGTTGTTAAGAACCAATGCTTGGTGCACTGGTTGGGTTTCCATTGCCAAGAATTTGCATTTGGTGGGGAGGTCTAGGGTTCGAACCCCACAAACTCCATAACATATTTTACCAACCAAAAAACAATGCCACGGGGCAGCCCACGTCTGGGCCACGTGGCACCACTCTATTGGTCAATAATCATTCCACGTGTCGAAAGATGATTTTCCCATGTTGACCCTCAGCTTCCCACTCAGCACCTGCCACATCATCATCTGCCACGTCAGCGTACGACCCTACCACATCATCACCTGTACGGACTATACAGTCAACAAATTTTTCCCTGTTTGGAAAATCGAATAGAACGCGATATATCACTCATTCGATGTCTATTTGACCCCGTTCTAAGTGTGTTGGGTTTGTGACGACGAGTCCTACACACCCATTCGATTTGAAGCGATTATAAGAACTTTGAATTTTGAGCAAAATTTGATCCCTTGGATCACCCTCAGTCATGAAAAGTTTAGAATCATGCTCACTAAAGGAATTTTTCTAGGTGACCACATCTATGGTACTGGAATAAGAGTAGACCCTACCAAGATTGACAATATTTCCCAAATTAAAATCCCTAACTCATAGAAAGAAGTCAAAAGTTTTTTAGGGCATGCTCATTACTATAGGAGGTTCATTCAAAATTTTACGAATTTAGTTGCCCCACTATTCAAACTGTTAACAAAAGAGGCTAAACTTTGTTGGAATGAACAATGTCAAATCTCCGTTGAAATTTTGAAAATAAAGTTGTCAAGTGCCCCTGTTTTGAGAGGACCAAACTAGTCTCTTCCTTTTCATATTTGGACAGATGCCTCAGATACTGCTTTGGGGGTTGTCTTAGGACAAAGGGAAGGCCATATCCCTTATGCTTTATACTTTGTCAACAAGAATATTTCACCTACTGAAGTAAATTATGCTTTCACAGAAAAATAATTTTTGTTAGTAGTACATGCCATCAACAAGTTTAGACACTACATAACAGGGTATGAAGTCTTTGTACATATCGACCATTCAACCATCATATTTTTAATGAACAAGCCTGCTACAAATGTTAGATGGACTATATGGCTATTATTACTACAAGAATTTAATATCACCATCATTGATAGGCTTGGAAAAGATAATTTAGTTGTTGATTTCTTGTCTAGACTCATTCATGCAGGTGATAATACTCCAGTAGATGATCATTTTCCAGATGAGAACCTATTTGCTATTTCTACTTACATTCCTTGGTATGAATATGTAGCCAATTATCTTGTAACAAGAAAGCTACCTCAACATCTGTCCTCTCGAGAGAAACAAAGAATTGTCCAGCTAAGTGCCAATTACATGTGGCATGATGATTGCTTATATCGAACTGGACCTCATTAGGTGATCAGAAGGTGTGTTTGGGGGGATGATATGTGGGATATTTTCAAAGCCTATCATGATGGCCCATGTGGAGGCCATTTTTCTGACAAAAGGACAACATACAAGATTTTAGAGTCCAACTACTATTGGCCAACTATTTTTAAAGATGCAAAGAAGTATGTGGCCAACTGTGATTATTGCCAAAGGATGGGAAAACCTACTGCAGTTGATGAGATTCCCCTCCAATATCAGGTAGTACTTGAACCCTTTGAAAAATGGGCTTTGGATTTTGTGGGACCTACTAACCCTATGTCTTGAAGGAATAAGTACACCTTGGTCTACACATATTATGTAACCAAATGGGTGGAAGCTAAAGCTTTGTATTCTGCTAATGAAAAATTTGTTGTAGACTTTCTCTTTGAAGAAATCTTTACTCGTTTCAGTGTACCTCAAGAAATAGTCACTGAACAAGGAACCCAATTCACCTCAAACTTGGTCAAAGAACTTACTGAACAGTACATAATCAAACATAGAAAGTCTTCACCTTATCACCCTCAAGAAATGGGTAGGTGGAATCGACTAACAAAGTGATAGAGGCTATTTTTACCAAGATTGTTCAGTTGCATCAAAAAGACTGGGTTGATAGGTTACTTGAGGCCTTATGGGCCTATAGGACAGCTTGGATAAATACAATAGGCCATACACCTTATGATTTTGTATATGGGAAGTAGGTACTACTTCCCAAAATTTCAAGTAAAAACCTTCAGGACCGCCATGCAATTAGGGATGGATCTGGATGAGGCTAAAAAATAGAGGATATTACAATTAAATGAGCTTGATGATATTAGAAAAGATGCTCTTCAAAGGACCACCCTTATACAAGAACAAAGGACTAAATGGCATGACAAGTTCATAAAAAATAAGTCTTTTCAATTAGGTGATTGGGCCCTCCTGTATGATAGTAGGTTCAAAATTTTTAAAGGTAAATTGTCTACTAGATGGTTGGGACCCTATGAAATTGATACAGTTTATGACAATGGCTTAGTAAATATAAAAACTATTGATGAGAATCAAACTCCCTTTTTTTTAAATGGGAATCGACTGAAGGTTTATCATAAGACTCTATCCAAAGAGGATTTTTTCAAAAATGTTCTTCAAAATTCCAAAATAAAACAGGTAAGCAAGAGGGCTTCTCCTCCTACTGACCCACCACAGTAAGTTCAATTGCATGAATTAATTTGTCTATGTACATAGGTGTGTCATTTGATAGAAATTTTCTTTTTTTGATGTAACTAACAAAAATAAAAGTTGGTTGTGTTCTCATGTAGATAAATGAATAAGGAGGACATCTACCAGATGGAGTTTTCTTTAAGTTTTTCAGACTCCTAAAAATTGAAAATATCGGTGAGCAGGAATTGGCCCGGGCTCGAGAAAAATTCACGGGACAGTATATAGAGTTTTCTTTAAGTTTTTCCGACTCTTTAAAATTGAAAACGTCGGTGAGAATGAACTGGCTCAGGCTCGAGAAAAATCCATGGGACAGTATATATAATTTTCTTTAAGTTTTTCAGACTCTTCAAAATTGAAAAACCGACGAGAATTAACTAATCTGGGATCGAGAAAAATCCACATAAAAGTAGTAGTTAGGATTATTATTTTTGCAATAAAAAATACGTTCCAACAGAAGCAGTGATCATCTTGGTTCCAAAAGAGGAGGGTTCTAAATCTCAATATGTGGTCATCCAACTATAGAACAACTTCTTGTCACAAATCTTGGATTCCAGCCACAAAATTATTTTTCTTTATTTTGATAGAAACTCAAAGTTTCTACATCTAGTGTTGGTATTTGTTTCACCAATATATATATATATATATATATATATATATTTGTTTGTCAATTAAATAAGATAACAAGTCCTCTTCCAGAACACCAGAAAAAACCAACCACTTTTGCAAAATGCAGCCTACAAAAATTTCAGTATAAAAAGGAATACCACCAGGTATTGTGTCAAATTCTCCTCGAGTACTAGAATACAATGTTTGCCTCTGTTCTCATCCGGTATGAAAGGAGAAAGTCTGTGCTTATCTAGTACTGAACCACATCTCTGCATTCATCCAGTACTGATGGTCACCTCTGTGCTCATCTGGTACCAAAGGATAAAGTTTGTGTTCATCCATTATTGTTGGCATAGGGGCAAACCTAGGGTTCAACTCTAACTACTGTCCCTTTTGGAAACACTTGTAAAGCATATGAAGTATCACCCAAGGTAGAGGTAGGGGGGGTTGTAGGACTCATGTGTCTACAACCTAGTTGGGACACAGATCTTTGATTACAACACTTAACAAATAACTTAGCCAATAACATGCATTCGTTCATAAATCCCATTCACATAACAGATTAAACCCTAAATACAGAACAATGCAGTAATTATAAGATCAAACACTTCCAATCGCTTAGCACATAACATTAACTTACATATAGCATTCATTTACCATCAATAGAGAACTAAGCATCCATACATCTAGCTAACATATATAAATATTGGTGCACTAAGCAGATAAACACATAAACAACATGAAAAACACTGCACAAAGCACATCAACCCAGGATATACGTGGTTCACCCTAGTGTGGGGCTACGTCCACCAACTTCTTCTTCGTATTCTTATTTATTAGTCTTCTTCAATATCTTACAACCATCTGCTACTGTGCACAGAGCCATAGAACCAAACTCTGCAGAGGACAAGAGATCTACACGCATCCCACCAGATCCTCCTTCCCAGGATTAGGTCAAGGTACAGAGCCAACTCCTTATTAGCACAAATATTTACATAGTCTATGCACAAATCCTCTTACAATCACTTTCAATTAGCTAGAACTTTACATATTCTTGCACAAATCCAACTTAGACTACTCTCTCTCTAAGCCCTATCTACTTATTTATACATTACAAAAAGGACTAAACATGGGTAAACCCATGGGCCAATATCCCATACCCATTACATAGACCCTAAAAGACCAAAAAGTCTACAAAACAGGTGATATATCATGATCTCATCTCTGTCTGGGAACTTCATCTTCAACCAATCTGACGAAGTCCCAAAAATGGTCAAACATGACCAATGTTCTCTCAAAACTTAGTCAAGGGCCAACATGCCCCCAACACTCACCTTTGACTCGTCCCGAGTCACTCTGAGCTGGGAAAAACTGCTTAGAAGGCCTTGAGATTAGCTCAAGTTGCCTCAAATTTCTTCTTTGCTAGAGCCTCCTACTTGATGAACTCCTGAATTACTTGCTCGGTGACAGGCTCTTCCAGGTGTTGTTCCACTATCGGGACCACCTATTCCAACTGTGAGCCTTGTACTTTGATCTCTTCAAAAAGCATGCAGGCTTCATCCTTCACTGACTAGAGTCTCTGTGTCACCTCCATGAATTTGCTCTGGATGGTAGTGACCTGCTACTAGATTGCGCACTGCTCCTGCGACCTCTTCATCTTATCAACTACAGTAAGTAGCTTCATCTGTTCTTGCACGTTGGACGCCTACTGCTTCGCCTCTTGGAGTTGTGCTTCTAATTTCCTCAGCTTTGAATCTTCTTTAAGGTGCTCATAGGTCTGCGCACTTCGATCAATTAATTGTTTACACTATGAGGTCAATGCCCTGATTCTTTCTACTGCGTTCTTGACAGCTTCTTCCCTCTAATCGCACACTTCTTGTGGAGTGCTCGACACTACTTGTATTTCTAGCTCCATTACTCTTGATTGAAGCTATTGAATGGATTTGGTGAGCTTACCCACTTGCATCTCAGTTGACTCTGGTTCCTCCTATGCCAATCCCGACACAGAGAAAATTTCTCTAGTTACTACCTCTATGACCACAGTCTGCTCTGCAAGCAGCTGGTTTTTTTCTTTTTGCATCTTCTCTTTGTCCTCCTTGAACATCGCCCTAATTCCATCTTTCTCTTGTTGCACAACTCAAAGTTGTTCTAAGGCCTCCTCCTTTTCTTGCTTCATGGCTTTTGTATCATGTTCCATTTCTTCTTGGGCTCGATGAAGTCAAGCTTCTATCGCATCTTCTAACCTTTGCAATTGGGTGGGCTCATTCCCCAATTATACACTTTCTTCTAAATATGGCACAGTAGGCACTGCGCAGCTCGAATAGATAGCTTGTTGGATGTCCTCGAGGTCCTTATATATTTTGTCATACATCGACTCCTACTTTTCTCCCTGTCTCTGCAAGATGTCTTATGAAGTGTCCTCTAGGACTACGATGATGAGATCAATATCATCCATTGTGAGCACATTCTTCGACTGAGGCTTGTTGGTGCATAAATTATTTCTTGCCGAAGGTTTATCCAGGGAAACCTTCCTCTTCTACGATGCTTCTGTTGTAGTGAGGGGATTCTTCGACGATGTTTCTTCGCCTTTTTATTTATTTTATCCTTCTTCCCCTCCTTCCTCTTGGTTCACTTTGTCTCCTCCTCCTCCTGCAAGTGATTCAGGCCTACTTTCATTTGATGTGTTTTCCTCCTGATCAGTTTCTATGTCTTGGACTTCATCCTTTTTCTTATTTTTCTTTGTGCTTCTATGTCCATCATACTTAGACTGGATGACCAAAGGACTTTCGATGATGTTGGGGTCAAAGAGTTTTGCATCTTTGACCAGTACAAGGAATTTTGCTCGCCATTCCTTAGTGATCTTTGCCATGTCTTCATCGGTCAATTTATAGTAGGACCACAACTCCTCCTTACTTTCATCCCCACATGCGGTGATGTAGATGAAGTGTCGGTCTGCGTGGAACTTTTCTAGCGGCCTGTACTGATGGAGTGTATTCAGTGTCATTCGGGGGAATGATTCTATGGCATGATTTAGTTGTATGTAGTAAGAATGGAATACAAGGTTCGACTGCCACTGCTTTGTCATATCGTTTGTATACCACAAGGTAACGAACCTCGTGGCCAATGGTTCTGATGGATCAACTTCTGAGAAGGCTGCTCCTTACGACATTTTCTAGGCGACAAATGCGATTAAAATCAGTAACCAATTGAAATGAAATTCGTATCCTTGGTCCTGCACTTCACAATAGTCCTTCTCCAACTTGTTGATGAGGAAACTCACCCAGTTCATCTGCATTCCTTCGACACACTTCCTTGCAAGGTTGACTATGAACCCTGTGAATTGTGTTAGATGGTTCTTTCTGAATATCTTTCCAGGGATCAATTGGAAAGAAAGGCACATTGCGCCATCCTAGATGGAGGCTACCTTGTATCCTCTCTTCCCCTTCTCTACATTTCCATAGTCTTCTTTTATACACCGGGCTAGGGAGAGATCTGATGTCTTCTTTGAGTAAAAATGGTGAGGGCTCAGTCCCTGCATGCTTATTCTTGTAATGAGATGGATCAACGTCGGATCCACAGTCACACGCTTGTCAAGACAAATATAACCTCCATGGTAGCATGATAGGAGGAGTTTAACATAAGTGTTAACCTCCTGATGTTGGTCGAAGTGGGGGATTTTCATCACATTCAAGATCGTGGAGTGCATGATCTCCTTAATCCATGGCTGGGGAACTATCTTGGGCTTCTTCCCAGTCATCTTCATCAGGTACCTATGCGGTGTGAGCATCACATAGTTATTTCAATCTCTGAGGTTGAAGTCATTGATCTTGAGAGCTGGGATGAGTCCCAACTAGGGTCCAACTGTGCGTATCCCCTTCGGGAGGTGCGCAGTTATGAGCATGTAACACGGGACACTGTCATGACTAACTGCACCAGCTAAAGGCGAGGTGTAGTCGGGAAATATCGACGGGATCTGCTTCGTGTTAGCCAGATCATCACAATGTTTTCTTCTTTTCTCAGTCACAGTTTGGCTAGACCGACATCTAGTCGAGGGGGATGCTTTCAATCTTCCCATTGACGATGCCTGTATTCCTACAGACATGATTTTCTCAGCCATGAGGTCTATCAAAATATCTTCTACAGAATTCTCTAGCGTGCTATGCTTGCTTGACATTCACACTTGTAATCACAGAGATCAAGTAGGTGAACATACAGACAGGGTAATCAAATGGATGATGAGGTCTAGATATCACATCATGGTATGTAATCAATTCCATGTTACCTCGAATATCTTAGTTTTCAAAAAGTAGTCTCGGCGCAACATCTGACAGATTAAATAAACAACGTCGTAATAGATTCCTCCAATAGGTAGGAATGTGTCAATCAATACAAATCCATCCATTATGGTGCGGTCTTAACGGTCCAATGGCGATATTTTCGTCAATCACTGCATTTCTAACCATTTTGGAGCATCATTCTAATAGTCAGGACATGTCCAATGGTCATATAGCTTCACCATGGTGAAGTCTCATTCTGCGCAGTTCTACCATTTCGACGACGTTCAAGTTCTGCAAGCCTGCCTTCTGTGAAGCCTTCTCTAGAACTTCTTGTAGTTTTTCTAACTTTGCTTTCTTCTTATTGAGCTTTCTTTCCTTTTTTCCTGTGATCTGAGTCTCTAGATTCCTCTTTCCATTTTTATTCTTATCTTCCCTTAGTGGTAACTTCGCACTACTAAGGGTCTTTCAAAGGGTTCAAAGGTAATACCTCTTCTCTTACTATTTCCGGGGTGAATGTACTTCTTTCCTGCATGGACAAGTTCTTTAAGCCTTCTTGTGTTCTTTCAACTTTGACAGTTAGTTCTCTGGCCCTCTATTGCTTCGACTTATCCTCTTGTTCTTCTATTAGTCGCATTATTTTTCTGGCTATGAAGTCCCTTAATTCTTTCTTTTTCTATTTTGTAGCTTCCTCCTCTACTTTCCTTCTGATCTAATCTTTCTCAATCCAGGTTTTCCTAACAAAAGTGAAAAAGGGGTGTTGTTCTCAACAAACTTAATGACTTCAAATTCTTCTTCAGTCGATGTTTCATGAGCCATCATAGGTACATTAGTAACTCTTCCACATAGGGTTATCATCTTTCCTTTAAACAAAACTATCCTTCCCAATGAAGGAACCATAGTATGCTTTCCCAAAATTTCCCAAGTGCTTTCTGGTATAATATTCACATGTGTTTCCTCATCCAAGACACAATCTATGTCGAAGTCTCCTATTCTTGTTTCTATGTGATGCTTCGCTTTTAATATCTATGGTAAATTGATGTCTTTGTGATCCGTCAGTGTTTCTTTCAATTGTAATAACATATTCTGTGATTCTTTATGTTTTTATAACACATCCTTAGTCCCTTTAATTTCTTCATAGTTTTCTTGTCTCATGTTCACGTTTTCAACTTTGGCAATTAGTCTAGGGAAATCCTCAACTTTGTGACCAATAGATTTACAACAAAGACAAATAGGACCTGTACCAGGGAATTCCTTAGTAAGATGTCTTGGTCTTATGCAATTATAACACAGTGTCAAACCTCTCTTTCTTTTAAATGATCCCCAACCTTTCCTGTACTGTGCACTGGGATCATAGTGATGGACCTGCAATCTGCAAAAATTCTTTCTAGGTTCTTGTATCCACTCGTTAGTCCAAAAATTATTTCTATGCATAGGAATAACATATCTTTCACTATCTTTATCAAATTTATTTGGATCGATTCTTTCTTCTAAATATTCCCTAGTTTTCAGACTAGGACAAAATTTATCAAACATACCTAGATTCATACTTTTGAAGAAAAAATTTCCACGTATCTTACCTTTATCAGATCACAAAGATTTAAGATCTTACCTCTTTTCTTCAGATCTAGTTCCTTTCTTAGCACAGAGCTTGACAAGTCAAGTAGAATATTGCGCACTACAACAACAGATCTACGCACAGAGCTTTCTCTTTTCTTCAGTTCCCAACAATTGCAGTTTTAGGTCCCGACAACAGAACCATTTGTTGGCATAGGGGCAGACCCAAGGTTCAACGCTTCAACAACGCACCGACAAAACCCTAACTACCATCCCTTTTGACAACACTTGCGAAGAAGATGAAGTCTCACCTGAGGTAGAGGTAGGGGGGGTTGTAGGACCTAGGTGTCTACAACCTAGCTGGGACACATATCTGTGATCACAACACTTAACAGATAACTTAGCCAATAACATACATTAGTTCATAAATCCCATTCACATCGTAGATTAAACCCTAAATACAAAACAATGTAGTAATGATCAGATCAAACACTTCCAATCGCTTATCACATAACATTAACTCAGATCTAGCATTCATTTACCATCAATAGAGAACTAAGCATCCATACATCTAGCTAACATATATAAATATCAGTGCACTAAGCAGATAAACACATAAACAAAAAGAAGAACATTGCACAAAGAACATCAACCCAGGATATACATGGCTCACCCCATTGTGGGGCTACATCCACCAACTTCTTATTCTTCTTCTTTATTAGTATTCTTGAATATCTTACAACCATATGCTACTGTGCATAGAGCCATAGATCCCGAATCCACAGAGGACATAAGATCTGGGCGTAGCCCTCCAGATCCTCCTTCCCAAGATTAGGTCAAGGTACGGATCCAACTCCTTATTAGCACAAATCCTTACACATTTTGTGCACAAAGCCTTTTACAATCACTTGCACTTAGCTAGAACTTTACATATTCTTGCACGAAGCCAACTTATACTACTCTTTCTCTAAGTTCTATCTACTTATTTATACATTACAAAAAGGCCTAAACATGGGTAAACCCATGGGCTGACATCCCATACCCGTTACATAAACCGTAAAATCCCCAAAAGTCCTCAAAATAGGTGATATCCCGCGATATCATCTCTGCATGGGCGCTCTGTCTTCGACTAGCCTTTCGAAGTCCCAAAAATGGTCAAACACGACCAATGTTCTCTCAAAACTTGGTCAAGGGACAACAGGTACTGAACAACATTTCTATACTCATCTGGTACTATTCTCCTCCAGTACTAATGGTCACCTCTCTATTCATCTGGTACCAAAGGAGAAATTTTGTGCTCATCCGGTACTAAGCCACATCTCTGTGTTCATCTAGTACTGATGTTCACCTTTGTGCTCATCTGGTACCAAAGAAGGAGGTCTGTGCTATTCTGATACTGAGCACAACTCTACGTTCATCTGATACTTAGGTGATCTGGTACTGGTAATAAGGTGTTGGTAACTCTGACCATATATTCAAGTTTTGTTTCTCGATTTAAGTGTTTTAAGTACTAGGACGAATAAACTCAACATTTTTTCATTTTATTAAGAAATTAAACTAATTATGTATTAAACATATGTTTACTCTCGAATCATGACACACTCCCTACCATGGACTTCTGTAAATCCTCATCTACATTTCCCTATGAAGAAAACGTTCCTATATACCCAAAATGTTGAGAGTACGAGGTCATTGTGTCTCTTACAGGATCAAATTCATGCCTTACGTTTATCTGGTAGAGAAACATCATAATCACATGATTCATTATCGTGCCATATGCATGACTCGATCCGCATCTTTATGCATGTCAAACCATGATTCCGATGATGTCATCCGATTTCATACTTGTGTGTTTTGGTCATAATGACCACATCTCTTATCATCATTATCTAACACTACCGTGAATATGGTTCGACACCAACTCTCATATGAGTCTGTAAGTTATTCATGGATTCAACCTGTCTTACCTTGTCATCATTACCCTCGATGTGACCGTTGTAAACTGAACTTCAATTTATAAATGCTTCTTTGGATGGGTTTTCCATCTAGATGAGTGTTATTTACCATTTCTATTGTCACACCACCTGCATTCATATTATGATCTCATGCCTTCACATCTTTTGCATATTTATCCTCTTCTGGTACTCCATCACGGTCTGTGATGATCCGGTACTCCATCACAGTCTGTGTTGATCCGGTACTCAACCCTCGATCCTCTATCTGTGCCTCATATGCCTTAAGAATTGTTTTATGCTAGCATGGGGTTCGACATGCATGAGCCTGTATTCCAATTATACAGGGAAACACTAGAATATCAAGCTTGCAGGGAAAGATATGAACATGCCAATTGGGTCCCATTTTTGGAAAATTTTAAAGGCTATCATGAAGGAGTCTCTCTTGCTTTTGTGTAAACATATGATGGAGAAAGTGTTCAGTTTGGAGATATGAATTTAACTATTTCAGAGGCCACCATAGCATAAGCTACATGCCTCCCTTCATCTGGAGAAAAATACTTCAAGGGGGTGATCGTTGACATGAAGCTTTGTCAAAACTTTCTCAGGCCAGAACATCAAGACCCCAATTGTACTAAGGGAATTTCTTGAAGCTGCATCTAAGAAGAATATTGGACAATTCTAATTAGTTTGAAAATATTTCTCACCTGCGAAGGGAGGTATGTAGTAACCTTCCTATACCATTTGAAACTTTTATCACATTTTGAAGGAGGGCCACAAATTGATTTTCCTCACTTACTATGGATGAGTTTAAATAAAATGGTGAGAGGAGTGAAATAAACTTCCAAGAAACCTAAAACTAGCCTCCATCACCATGGCCTATTGAAACTTTTGGTTGTCCATGCCTTGAGGACACAAGGTAGTATTTGGAAGTGACTACTCCAATAGAATTTTTCTTAGGAAGGAATGTCCAAATTTGTAGAGGAACAAGAAGCATAAATACATAGTGAGGGGTCCAACAAAAAGGAAAAGAAAGACAAAGGGAAGAAATTAGGTGGTGAAGAAGCCATTGTTACACCTAGCTCATCCCATCCTATTGAGGTATTTTAGAAAGAGAAGTGTGTTGTAGGGGAGCCTACTACAACCGTAAAGAATAAAGCCTCCCAATCTCATAAAATAAGTCCAACCTTGGTTACAAAAGATAAAAGATAGAAGAGGAAGGACTCTGAGCTAGGTGAGTGATCAGAGAGTGCTCCTGAAGAAACCATTGAGTTATCACCAGATCCAACCAAAAAATTGGAAAATACCCATGACCTCAACATTCAGAGAAAGAAAAAGGGTCAAAAGGAGGATGTGTCAGCATAACGAACTCTAGAAGGTCCCACCACATCTAAAAAGGAGAAGTCTGCCCAGTCTAAAGTACCTAGTCCAACCTCAAGTCCTAAAGATAAAATACCATAGAGTAAGAAGAAAAAGAGGAAGAAGAAATATCAACAGGAAGTTTCACATGATGTCCCTGAGGCAATTGTTGAGCTCCCTCAAGAATTTGTTAAGGAGTCGGAAAATACCTATGAAGCAGTTATTGTGTCTCCTCAAGAACCGGTTAATGAGTTAGAAGTAACTCCTAAAATGACAAGTGGAAGAAAAAGGGAACTCAAAATGAATAAGGATCAAAAGAAACAAATTTTAGAACCTACACCTCAATCTTCTAGAGTGGAAATAGGGAATGATCAGCAAGGGTAGACTCCAAAACCCACACTTCGGTCCTCTAAGATAAAAATCAAATTGACACAAGAGAAACAAGTGTCCAGGACTATAACTGCTATTAATATGAAGAAGAGGAAGTTGTTTGAGGAGACTTCCACCCCCATCAACAAATATGAGGAAGTCTCACTTCCTTTACGGAGGAGCACCGAAATCATGGCCAAGTAGACAACAGTCCCACATGTGCCTCATTTTAAAAAAGAACCCATTGATATTCTGAATTCTCCTGAAAAAGGAAGTGGTTGTGGAGCTACTATTAGTGAAACAAATGGGTTGGTGATAGAAACCTTGAGGGGTCTAAGAAAGGATAAGGAAACTCGAGAGGAGGTGATTAAGAAAACAACCACATCTGGTCCTGACAAATATCTGAGAAAACAACAATTGATAGTGAAGATTGGGAAGCTAAAACAAGAAGTTGTAGAGTACCAAGTATTGGATAGGCACATTAAGGAAGAGAATGCACAATTAAAAGAACATAATTCAACGTTACAGGATGCATAAGAAGAGGTCTCTACTAAACTCAACAAAGTCTTATGGTTGATCCAATACACTAGAGTGATTAAGAAGGAACTGAGGAGTGACGCTTCTAGTTGTAACATCCTATAACCAGAGAAATGATGGGGAATGATTCAATTTTGCAAAAAGTTTTGAGTATCAGTTTTGATGATGTTGCATGAGGACATGCAATGACTTTAGCATGGGGAAAATGTTGAGTCTCCATTTTGACACGTCTAATGTCCTATATTACCCTCTATTCGAGCCTATTTTACCTATGCTATGCGTATCTAATTGACTATTTCCTATATAAATACACCTAATGACCTTGTCCATATGCATAGAGAGGTAACTTATGATTAAGGCATGATTTGTTTAGTTTTCTTGAGTTAATTCAATTAAAATGCTTGATTATGTATGATCCTAATCACTTGACTCTTAAGCAACATTGATCTGGTAAATCACTATTTTGGTAATACAACTATGGTGTGATCCAGTACCCAGTCTATTCTGGTACTACAACCATGGTGCGATCATATACCTAGTCTATTTTGGTAATACAACTATGGAGCGGACCGGTACCCAACCTATTTCGATACCAATGATCCACCTATTTTGGTTCCTGCACAACATTGATCTAGTACCAACATACTCAACACTGCATTTGGTACCAACCTTGCACCTCATATGGTACTACCTAGGCACCTAACCCGATACTCATGGTTGCAACTGTGTTCGTTCGATACCAAACCCCTGTTTCCAGAATTCACCTGTTGAACGAGTATGCTGATGGATATTCCAAGAAGTTGGTTGGATCGAAGTCTCTAAAGTAGTTTTTGAGATCACAATAGACTTCATCACTCATGCACTTTGTGTCATGAGGATGAAGTCCATCCCTCGAAATTCAATATAAATTGCCAAGTGTAATATTTTAAAAACTAGTTGATAATTATCCTTAGATATTGATAGTAACGACTCACCTTATTTATAAGGGATGTTGTATAGGTGATAGAGGGTGTGTATGTAATAAAGAAAGAAGTAAGAACATAATTATACATATTTCCATAATGTATGAGATGATGAACTGCTGATTCAATTTACAAGTTGAAGGAATAAAAATGATATGTTGTGCAATTCATGAGTATGATTAGAACGTTTTAGCCTGTTATCTCTTTAGAGGTACCTTGTTGGTTCAGCAAGGGCCCACCACCTCAACCAAGGTAAACCTCCCTGTACATGTTTTGTGTGATTGTGTGAGTGTGCATATTTAACAGTTGTGTGTTGTCAATGATTTCAAATACATTTTAAAAGTTCAGTATAGAATCAATTGCTTTTGAATTGGTGTGAGTAATTAGACATTGGACAGAGTAAATGGTTTCCTTTCTACTTCTGCAAGTTAACATTTAATTGATAACAGCCTGATGTGTGGGATTGTTAAGCAAATAAATGCTATTATTTTGAGTTTGTGATTGTGGTGTTCTTAGTGGGTATAGGAACCATAGGACTTCATCTCTTACCTTCATGTTCCATAAATGAAGTCTCTCAACCATGTTGGTTGTTTTCTATACTAAAAAGGTTTGATTGAATAGAATTGAGTTATGATTGAATCCTGTCTAAGAGTGATTACAATTTGATTTTCGATTACTGTTTTCCATTGCTACAGGGAACAAGATCTTAAGTTCATCTCTCCATTTCATAAGCTTGGAATGAACAGATTTGTCACCTAAGAAAGAGCCTTTTAATTGAGTATTTGTTTGAGAAGTTTTGTTATGAGTTTTATCTTATGAGTTTAAAGTCGTGTGAAGAATTTAGAAATTCTAGAAACAGAGTATTATGTTATTAATTATTCCCAACTTGAACTAGATACCATAGACATATATAGGTTACCTGTTCTCGGTACATATTGCAATGTCCATTTCCAAATAGGAGCTCCAAAGAGGAGGATTAATGCTCTAAACTGCCCTATTAGACTATAGCTAGGGCCAAAGAGGGGTAAACAGGGTTACTAGAGGTCACTCCAGTCACAGGTGTTATATTCGAAAAGTGACATTGAGCTAAAAAGGGTTAAAAGTGATTTTAAGTCATTATGAGCTAAAAATAGAATTCAACGGTGAATTAGGGTTTCAGTAGTGATTTAGGGTTTTGGAAGTCAACAGTGAATTAGGGTTTCAACATGATTTGGGGTTTTGGAAAGATATAAAGGAAGGGTCAATGACCTAATTCATCATTATGTAGATTATGACTTGTCATTGAGGAGAAGAAGCGCATCTCAGGAGAGATAGTTTAGTGTATTCTAGGAGGAATACACCAGTTGGTTGATTTCGGTGTTGAAAGACACACTCTAGTCACTGGGAAGATCATCCAGGTCTTCCATAATTCTTCATTGATTCTGCGGTGCTCCCATATTCTGGGTATTATATTTTAGTTTCTTATTTTTATTCCGACTAAGATCCTTTTTTCTTTTAATCTAGCCGAGTGTTGTTTTATTTAGCCGTAGTTGCTTATTTGTATTCCGGCTAAGATCCTTTGTATGTTGATCTAGTCGAGTATTGTCAGTTTATTCAGCCGCATTCAACCATTTTGTAATCCATAGAGATATCATAATACAGACTTTGTAGTCCTTTGTCCATTTATTATTTGTATGATCATTTATATGCTGTAAACTTTGATCCTACACACACATTAGCAACGTTTCCTAGACTAGCCAAGTCAGGAACATTACAGTGGTATCAGAGCTTTAGTCCTACTAGCCTATGACTAAATACAATGAGTGTAGCAGAAGACCCAGAGGGCTGTGAACATGTAGGTGACGAATATGTCACTTACAACAGGCATCGGGAAAGAAGGCATAGGCCTAATTTCCCCCCTTTTCCTCCTAGCTTAGAGGAAGAGGAAGAGGCACACAAAGAAGCAGAGAGAAGGGAAAAGCGTGAGGCTGATCACAAGGTAGAGAGGATGCTAGGAGACAGATATGAACGACAAGAGGGTAGTGGAAAGGCCCCCATATATCCAGAGGCATCTTTCATGCAGGTTATCAACGATATGTTAGCTAGTATATGGACCATGTCTCAGTCCTTGGCACAGGTGGTTGATATATTGGCTAGAGTGGGCACCCCAAATACACACGTCCCACATGCAGCATAGGGGAACTAAAGAGAAGGTAGTAGACCCCAGTCACCCTCTCGCACATACACCTCTACGAGTAGGATTCCCAGACCCTTGTTTCCTAGTTTCCAAAGGGCACCCCCATTAGTAGCACCGCCACTGATAACACAGAGGCCACCCACTCATGCCGATGACATTGCAGAGTATAGGAGGGAGTACATAGCATTGGGTTGTGACTTCCATCAAGACATGACCTTAGTCAAGTACTGTGGACTCAGAATCAAGAACCACCCCAGAGAGGCGCAGAGGGGAGGACCACAAAAACATCAGGGGCATAACCTCGATTTCATCCAAAAAATTGGGGAACTCACCATCCCTTCTTTCCACAGATCATCCAAATACACCGCCAGAGCTTGGGTACATAAGCTAGACATGTATTATAAGCTCAACCAGATGACCAAGATAGAGGCCATCAGTTTTGCGACCTTACACTTGGAGGGTGAGGCACACGAGTGGTGGTATCATGGACTGGTGACATTGGGTCACAGTCACATCACCTCCTATAGGGATTTTATAGATAGGCTAATGGACAGGTTTGATAGGAAGGATCCTGAGATACACTTCAGGGATCTATCCCAGTTGAGACAAACTAGCACAGCAGAGGTGTTCATCACATATTTTCAGTGGGTAGCTGTGGCAGTGACAGATATATTAGATCCCAGGATAATCATGCTATGCACATAAGGACTCATAGAGCCTTTGATAGGATGGGTGAAGGCATGGCATACATGCCTCCCACTTTGCAGGATGCCATCCTTCACACTCGAGATCTAGTAGACTCAGTGCCAAAGAATAAAACTTTTTCCAAACCATTTGTGCCTCAGAGGGATCGAGACAGGAAGACATTCCAGAGAGAATGGAAGGAAAAGGAGAAGTTGGAAGATGACACTAGGCGAGATATTATGAGGAAGAAGCTTTTCTTTAGCTGCAGAGATCCTTAGGTCCCAGGCCATAGGTGCATGGGCAAGGGAGAGATTCATTATATTGAGGTAGCAACAGACAATGTGGAGAGTGAGGAGGAGGAGCAAGACAGTGGATCCACTAGTTTAGAGGAGGATTCATCATTAGCAGAGGAGCAACTTCCCCGTAGACCACCAACACCGGCAGGAGCCCATCCTCTAGTAGTCCCACAACTGCTAGAGCATGCTAACAGGAGGAAACCAACAAAGGGAGGAGTCATAGCGACCCTTTCTGGTGTTCCCAGGTATGATACCCTCTGTATCATATGGATTATTTAGGGGCATTGGGAAATCACCCTAATATATGGTGGGGCCACCCACAACTTCATCGACGCCTCACTAGTATCGAGATGACAAATTCAGACAGAGAAGTTTGAGGGGTTTGATATTGCGGTAGCAGATGGCCACATAGTAGAGTGTCTAAACAGAGTTCCAAACTTAGAGATGAAGTTAGGAAACTACACAGTGAGAGACACATTTTATGTGGTTGACCTATCAGACACATATGTGGTGTTAGGAGTTCAGTGGATGATTACCTTGGGAAAAATTACTACCAACTACCAAACCTTGGAAATGGAATTCAGAGATTGGGATGGGAAGAAGGTTTTTCTAAGAGGTATGTTGACAGGAGCACCCAAGATAGTTTCATCCAATAGGATGGAGAGGATATCCAGACATGGGGAGGTAGCATATGCCGCAGAATGCTTGATCACTACTTAGAAAGATTCAAAAGGTCGACAACAATACCACACAGAGATCAATAATTTATTGGGACGACATTAGTAGGTCATTGAGGAAATTCCACCAGGGAGACCACCTGACAAGGGGTTTGAGCACACCATTGAGTTGGAGGAGGGGGGAAAACCTATGATCACCCCCCCCTATCGTCAACCTAGGAGGTTCAAGGATGAGATAGAGAAGGTAATCAAGGAATTGTTGGCAATGGGACACATCAGACCGAGTAGCAGCCCATTTGCTTCTTGAGTTGTCTTAGTTTTGAAGAAGGATGGAACCATGAGGATGTGCATTGATTACCAAGCCTTGAACAAGAAAACCATCAAGAACCGGTACCCTATCCCACACATTGATGAGTTGATGGATGAACTGCATGGGGCAGTTTTCTTCTCAAAAATTGATCGATGCTCTAGATATCATCAGATCAACATCTGAGAGTAGGACATAGAGAAGACGACATTTCGATGTCATTTTGGACATTTCGAGTTCCTGGTTATGCCATTTGGGCTAACCAATGCACTCGCTACATTCCATTCTTGCATGAGCCATATATTCAGGGATCAATTAAGGAAATCAGTCTTGGTTTTCTTTGACGACATCTTGATCTATAGTCAATCATGGCAAGATCATATGAGCCACCTGGATGAGGTATTGAGAATTATGGAGGCACAGTCATTATATGCCAAAGAGTCGAAGTGCAAGTTTGGTATGATTGAGTTTCTTTACTTAGGCCACATCATTAGTGCACAGAGGGTACAGGTGCACCAAGAGAATATCAGGGCTATTCTGGATTGGCTGACACCCAAGAACATGACAGAATTGAGGAGCTTCCTCGGGTTGTGCAACTATTATAGGCAGTTCATCTGGGGTTTTTCTCATCTTGGAGCACTCTTGATAGATCTTACCAAGCATGGGGACTTCATATGGACCAAGAAATCACAGGAATCCTTTGATCACATGAAGGAAGTCATGCGCACTTGTCCAGTGTTGGCACTACCAGACTTCACCTTTCCATTTTTACTAGAGTGTGACGCATCCGATGAAGGGATCGGTGTAGTTTTGATGTGGGGAGGACACCCCATTGTATTCGAGAGACAAAATCTTAGTCAAACTGAGAGTTTGTACTCCATTTATGACAAGGAAATGTTTGCAATCATGCATGCATTGACCAAGTTCAGACAATATTTGGTGGGCAACAAATTCATGGTCAAGACCGATCACAATAGTTTGAAGTATTTCCTTGAGCAGAAGGACCTGAGTGAGTGCCAATAGAAATGGGTGACGAAGGTACAGGCATTTGAATTTGACATAGAGTATGTTAAGGGGAAGAAGAACATTGTGGCCGATGCACTATTGAGGAGACCTGTGGCATGTTCTTTGATGGATATTTCAGCAAATTGAAAATCCCACTTGTTAGTGGAATATTCCAAGAACAAGTTCACTTGTGAGGTAATGGATGGGAAGATACAGGATGACCAGTATAGGGTCATTGACGATATCATATTTTACAAGGATAAAGTCCACTTGGTGCTAGATTCAAGGCTTAAGAAAAAGATCCTCACCGCAGTTCATGATTCACCTCTAGCAAGCCATCAGGGGTTTTTCAAAACCTACAGACAAATCATAGAGGGGTTCTCATGGAAGGGCCTCAAACAGGACGTTATGAGACACGTCAGTGAGTGTGTGACTTTCCAGCAGAACAAGTCATAGCATGCTCTTCTAGTAGGGCTACTTTAGCCACTCCCCATTCCAGAGCAGAAATGGGAGAGTATATCTATGGAATTCATCATGGGTCTACCCAAGGTCCAGGGTAAGGACTGTATCTATGTAGTGGTCGATAGATTGACCAAGTTTTCTCACTTCTACGCCATACCGATAGAGTACAACACAATTCAGGTAGCCGAGATTTTCTTCAGGGAGGTCTTCAGACTTCATGGGTTGCCAAAGAACATCGTCAGTGACAGGGACATTTTGAAGAGATTTGTTTCAGTTGGTGGGGATAGAGTTGACACCTAGCACCAGCTATCACCCTCAGAAAGATGGGCAGATTGAGATTGTCAACAAGTGGGTTGAAGGGTATTTGAGGAACTATGTAGGAGGACAACTGAGAACGTGGGTAAAGTGGTTACATTTAGGAGAACATTGCTACAACACCACCTTCCACATGTCCATTGGTATGACACCTTTCCAAGCATTGTACGGATATGATGCTCCCACTCTGGTAGACTTGGTATTCAGGGAGAGAAGAGCTCCCAAGGCTAAGGATTGGATCATAGAGAGTCAGGAGATTCTCAAGTTGTTGAAAGAGAACCTGCATATGGCACAAAACCGACAGAAGATAAGTGCAGATAGACACATGATAGAGTGCAACTTTGAGGTTGGAGATTTGGTTTTCTTGAGACTCCAACCCTATAGATAGACATCTCTGAAGAAGAGTGGGGTCGAGAAGCTCAAGCCTAGATTTTATGGTCCTTATAGGATCATGTGCTGAGTAGGTGAGGTTTCTTACGAGCTAGAGCTTCCAGAGGGGAGCAAGATTCATAATGTGTTCCATGTGTCTTGCCTAAAAAAGGCAATGGGACAATTCATTAGAACATCATAGGAGCTTCCTCCATTGGATGAGGAGGGACAGTTCGATTTTTTTCTGGAGGAGGTTTTGGAGTTTTAGGAGTGGAAACTGAGGAGCAAGGTCATTAGAGAGTGTTTGATCAGATGGAGAGGGCTTCTAGTAGAGGACACTACTTGGGAGAGCAAGTAGGTGTTGCATCACCTTGGACTGGTATTTCTTGAGGACAAGCAATTTCGAGAAGGGAGGACTGTAATGTCCCTTTCCAAATAGGAGCTCCATAGAGGAGGCTTAATGGTATAAATAGCCCCGTTATACTATAGCCAGGGCCAAAGAGGGGTAAACAGGGTTACTAGAGGTCACTCCAGTCACACGTGTTATATTAAGAAAGTGAAATTGAGCTAAAAAGGGTTAAAAACACTTTTAAGTCATTATGAGCTAAAAATAGAAGTCAACAGTGAATTAGGGTTTCAACAGTGATTCAGGGTTTTGGAAGTCAATAGTGAATTAGGGTTTTAGCATGATTTAGGGTTTTGTAAGCTATAAAGGAAGGGTCGGCAACCTAATTCATCATTATGCAGATTATGACTTGTCATTTAGGAGAAGAGGCGCATCTCAGAAGAGATAGTTCAGTGTATTCTAGGCAGAAGACACCAGTTGGTTGATTTCGATGTTGAAAGACACACCCTAGTCATCGAGAAGATCATCCAGGTCTTCCATCATTCTTCATTGATTCCACAGTGCTCCCATATTCTGAGTATTATATTCCAGTTGCTTATTTGTATTTCGGCTAAGATCCTTTTGTCTTTTGATCTAGCTGAGTGTTGTTATTTTATTCAGTTGTAGTTGCTTATTTGTATTCCGGCTAAGATCCTTTGTCTGTTGATCTAGTCGAGTATTTTCATTTTATTCAGCTGCATTCGACCATTTTTTAATCCACAGAGATATCATAATACAGACTTTGCAGTCCTTTGTCGCGTTTATTGTTTGTATGAACATTTATATACTGTAAACCTTTGATCCTACACACACATTAGCAGTGTTTCCTAGTCTAGCCAAGTTAGGAACATTGCACATATAATGTAACAACTCTTTTTATTACGAATCTCAGATTGACATATAAATGAGTGTAATATATTGAGCATATTTATACACCAACACACCTCTTCATAGGCTTAACAACAGGAAAAACCCTAAAGATTGGCGCCCAAAAATAGTTGTAGATACATGCATATCATTGGCTACAAATCCTAGAAATCGTGATATTTTGTTACAATTGACTCCAAATTAGGTTTACCAGTTGACTATCAGTTGGCCTCCATTTTGTCTCTAGTCATATATATCACCCGCACTTTGACATCTTTTTGGTTGAATTGTCATCGATATCTTTGAATTCGACTTTACTTGGTCAACTCTCCCGACCTTCGACTTTCTATCGATCTACCTAGACTTAGACCTGTTGTTGATCCACCTCAACTTTGAATTGTTGTCGATGCTTTCGATCTACCTCGACTTCGACTGTCAATTGATTCACCTTGACTAGACTTTCACTATAAAGAATATAACAACCCAACATTCTCCCACTTGTTGTCTTCTTTGTTGAAACATGAGATTCTTGAACTTTCGTTCACATACTCAGGGAAACAATGCCCATTGCCTCTCTAGACGAAGAGAACTTCACAACACTCATAGACTTGGTCAATGATCCTGTTATGTTTTCCAACGTGTCTACTTTCTCCAGTAGCACATTGTTACTTTCCACCATGTATCTTAAAAAATGGTATTGTACATTAACATGCTTATTCTTTGAATGATAGGTAGGGTTCTTTGCCAAAAATATTGCACTTTGATTTTCACAACTTACCTTCATAGCTCTCTGCTCAAACCCAATTCTTGAACATAACCTTTGAATCCATACCACTTCTTTGCTTCCATGAGTGGCCTCCATGTATTCAGCTTCTATTGTCGACAAGGATACGACCACCTATCTCTTACTCATCTAGATTATTGATCCACCGAACATATTGAAGACATATCCATTGGTTGACCTCCGTCGATCCAGATCTCTAGCCCAGTCAGCATCGACAAAGACATGCACATCTAATTTACCACTATCACCTCCAAGTTTTCCTTGGTATTATATATCATAGTCCTTTATGCCACAAAAATAACTGAATATTCTCTTGACAATTGTCTAGTGCTCCTTTCCAGGTGTCAACATGTACCTTCTCAACACACCCACTACATGGGCAATGTATGGTTGAGTGCATACCATCGCATACATCAGAATACCAACCACACTTACATAGGGAACATATTCCATGTCCTTTATTTATTCATATGTCTTTGGATGCTATTCAACAGTAATCCTTTCTCCCACAGGAATTGTACCTTCACCAGTTTGCAATCCTTCATGTTGAACCGTTTTAGAATTGTTTCAATATACTTCTTTTGATTCAAACAAATATTTCTAGTAGCTTGATCTCTCTTAATCTCCATTTCCATAATGAAGTTAGTTTCACCGAGATCCTGCATGTCGAAATTGGAGGATAGATTCTTCTTCACCTCCTTTATTGTGTCCATGATTTTTCCAATCAACAACATGTCATCGACATACAAAGATACATATATGAAACACCCACATTCTTCCTTGGAATATATGCAGTGATCATATTTGCTTCTCACAAATCCCAAAATAAGGATGTATGTGTCAAACTCTGGTACCACATCCTTGGCGATTATTTTAGACCATAAAGGGATCTTTTGAGTTTGCAAACCAACTCTTTCTTTCACTTTACTACAAATCCTTCAGGTTGTTTCATGTAGATTTCTTCTTCCAGGTCCCCATGTAGGAACATTGTCTTCACATCCATCTATTCTATCTCCAGATCAAATGCTACAGCTAGAGACATTAGTACTCTAATGGAATTTATTTTTTCAACAGGGGAAAAAATCTCATCGAAGTTGACTCCCTCTACTTGGCAATATCCTTTCGCTACCAGTCGATCTTTGAGCTTCTCAACTTGTCCTGTGACATTCATTTTCTTCTTGAACACCCACTTACTACTGATGAGACTTGTTCCACTAGGTAATTTTACTAAATCCCATGTCTCATTCTTGTACAAGGATTCCATCTCTTCAACCATGGAATCCTTCTAGATCTTACCTTCTGTCAAGTCGATTGCCTCATAAATCGACTTGGGCTCATAGTCAATAGAAGATAACACAAATGTGGAATGAAATTCGGGTGGAATATACATTTAAACTGTTTTTTTTTCTATTTATGACCTCCTTATCACTAGATTCAATTTCTCCACCTCTTCCTCATATTTAGTCGACTCATCTTAATCATATTCTTCATTCCTTAGTTCAAACCACACTGTATGAAGATTATTCTCGATTTGAATAGATTCCTTGGGCTCAAGCTTACCTTCAAATTCTATGAAGACTGCATATTGACTGTACATTTTTCTCCTTGATGCGAGATCCTAGATCTTATATCCTTTCATCCCTTATTTGTATCCAATGAAAATACATTTGACTTCCTTCTTGTCCAGCTTGCTCCTATTTTCCTTTGGAACATGTGTAAATTCATCACAGCCAAATAATTTTAGATGTGTCACTAAAGGCTTCTTACCCAACCATACCTTATTTGGAGTCATGTCGACTAGCGCCAATGAAGGAGACATATTCACCAGATATCTTGCAGTCTTGACTGCCTCCTCCCAAAATTCTTGTGTAACCCCAACACCATTGAGCATGCTCCTTTCCTTATCCATCAACATTCTATTCATTCTCTCAGAAACTCCTTTTTTTGTGGGGTATATGGTGTGGTATTTTTTCGTGATATGCCACACTTCTTACATAATTGATAAAATTAATTTCCACATAATTCACCACCATTGTGAGTCCTTATCAATTTAATAATCTTCTCTATCTAGTTTTCCACAAGATATTTAAAATCCTTAAATCTCTCGAAAACCTATGATTTCTTCCTCAAGAAATATATCCATGTCTTCTTGGAAATGAATATATGAAGGAGACATAATACAAGGATCCACCAAGTGAAGGCATTGTAACTGGGCCAAACAAATCACTATGCACCAATTCTAGAATCCCATTTTCCCTTGTCGCTTCAGATGGGAACCATATATGAAATGTTCACAAAAGTCGACTTATAAACCACATTCAGGAAAAAAATTGACCATACATTTTATTTTCATAGCTCAAAGTCATTTTTCTCCAATGTGTCCCATCCTCTCGTGCCATAGCCTAGTCAAGTCAGTTTGAACCAACTTAGCTCGATTTGAGTCGATTTTTTTTTAAATCAAGTTGAGTTGAGTTGTATTCAAGTTGATTTCAAGAGAAATGTTGTTTTTTCATGCAGTCGAGTCGGCATTCCCTAACATATTATACAGGGTACCAATACTAACTCCTCTCATTAATATCATCGCACCTATGATCATTTTTCACGAATCCTTCTGAAACAGAGTATGCACACCTACATCACTCATATTATTGATGGATATTAGGTTTCTTGCCAAACTAGGAATGTGTAGCACACTTGGATGGGTCCTTTTCCTCCCATCCTGTAGTTTTAGTTGGACTCTTCTTCGTCCAAAAATTTTGGTTATCGAGTCGTCCCCCAAGAACACATAACCCCCATCATATCATTCATATTCACAGAACCATTCTTTATGTGGTTTCATATTATAGGATGATTCTGAGTCAATCATTCAAACATCTTGATCTGACTATGTACTGGTCGACACTAGGTACATATGACCTCTCTTGTATGAGGTCATCTTTCTCTTGCTTTTGATCAGATCTGACACTGACTTATGTTGCCTTTGACTTATAGTCCTTTTTATAATGCCCAACTTTACCACATTTCCATCATCTTTACATTGACTGAACCAAGGATTTAGATCTACCCTTCGACTTAAAATTTCAACCGAAAAATATGCCTTTATCTTTGTTTATCAGTCGACCTTTCACTACCAGAGAAAATTTCGTTGATCCTTCCATGTTATTTATGCTCATTTCTTCTAATAATAGAGAAGCAACCACGTCCTCTATCACTGGTGTGGTTGTATTACTCCCAATATCCACGAATAAGCTATCTCAGGAATATGGAAAAGGACATAATAGGTTGATACACTTCTCCTCATCAGTGATCTTTATATCCACAGACAATAACTATCTTAACATAGTGTTAAATTCATTTAAATGCTTAGTCACCAAACCGACATCACTCATCCTGAGAAAACAAATTTCTTCCTACGAAACAACCTATTTACCAGATATTTCGACTGGTATAAGTTTCCTAGCTTATCCCATAGTTTCTTGGTCGAATCTTCACCCGAGACATTCAACAACACCAAATCTACAAGACAAAGTTGAATTGTACTTATTTCTCTTCTTTCTAGTTTCTACCATTGTTTCTTCGACATTCATGTTGGTTGGGTACTTGGACAGACCATTGTCCATTGTTCTTGATTTACAAGAATATCTTCCATTTTAAGCTTCCAAATCTCAAAATTTTGGCCATTAAATATCTCTATCTCTATTTTGGAACTACTCGTCATTCTTTACTGCGATATTTAAAATAATTTATGACTTACGACTCTTACTATACCTAGGGTTTAGTTCTCATATTCAATATTTGTAGATCAAGATCTAAAAGAATTACACCTCTCTGATAACTCACTTGTTAGGGAAGACCTAATCTATGATACCACATGTCAGGAAATGCAGGGAACTTTCACACTAATCCTAGTAGAAGAGAAGAAGAATTTATTAAAGAAAGAAAATGACACAAGAAATCACACAATACACCAAGATTTTACCCTAGAAACCCTTAACCGAGAAAACCAACATTACTTTGAGAATTATGTTGTCTTGTTTTCTTATTCTCTTCTACTGGGATTAGTGTGGAATTTCCATGCGCTCCTCCTGCTATCTTTATCACCTACCATATCCGAATCAACATATCCCTGTAGAAAATTGTCTAAACCTCCAAAACATAATGCATGAATAACAATAACTCTCAAATACCTAAGAATCCACTTTACTTCCTCCCAATGTTTTTACCTAGATTGTTCATATACCTTCTCACAATGCCCACTGCATGTGCAAAAGTTGGTCTTGTGAAAACCATCACATACATCAAGCTACCAACTGTTGATGAATAAGGGACCTTGGACATGTATTCTATCTCCTCCCATGTCTTAGAACACATTTCCTTAGTTAATTTGAAATGGATGGACAAAGGTGTACTGACTAGTTTTTCATTCTTCATTCTAAACCTCTCCAATACCTTCTCTATGTACTCACCCCGAGACAATGTCAATTTGGAATTTTTCCCATCTCTTGTTATTCTCATACCAAGGATTTTATTTGCAGCACCCAAAACCTTAATTGAAAATGAATTTATTTATTTATTCTTGAGCACATTTATATCCTGCATATTATACCCTACAACAAACATGTCATCTACATACAATAGCAAGATAATATAGCTTCCATTTTCTAGCCTTTTAAAATGAAATATACTATAACCATGTTCTCTCATAAACCTGTCAAACTTCAAATACCACTGCCTTGGAGATTTCTTTAGGCCATACAAGCTCTTCTTCAACCTGCATACTAAATTCTCCTTTCCTTTGACCTCATACCCATGTGGTTGCTCCATATAAATCTCTTCCTCTAAATCCCCATGGAGAAAAGTTGTTTTTACATCTAACTGTTCAATATGAAAATATTCTACTACCACAAGACTTAAAATAGTCCTAATTGAAGTCATCTTAACAATAGGAGAAAATATTTCATCAAAATATATACCTTTATTTTGTGCAAACCCCTTTACAACAAGTCTAGCCTTGTACCGCTTTTTTCATCCATCTTCTTACTTCAACCTGTAAACCCATTTATTCTGCAATGCTCATTTTCGTACAAGAAATTGAACCAAGTCCCAAGTCTGGTTATTTATCAAGGAGTCCATTTCCTCTTTCATTTGTTACTCCCACTTCTTTTTAGTTTCTACCTACATTGCCTCTTCATAACTTTTTGGTTCACCAAAATCAGTCAACAATACATAATACAATGAAGAAGAGTATTGTTCAGAGGGTCTACTTAACCTAGTAGATATTCTAACAACACTTGCAGGAGTTTGAGGTACCTTCTTCTCCTTTTGTTGTACATTTTTATTTTTTGGTACCTTTGGAATTTATTTTTCAGTGATCTCATCAAACACTATGTATTCTGGTTTTTCTTTTTCCTGTTTCTTTCCCTGCAACTGATCTTTGTACAAGAACTTCTCATTGAATATGACATCTCTACTCCTAATTATTATTTTTTATTTTCATAATCCCATAAGCGATAACCAAAATCATTAACACCGTATCCAATAAAGGTACATTTCTTGGATTTTTCCTCAAGCTTTGTTCTATTTTCTTTATCAATATGGACAAATGATTCACAACCGAAAGTATTCAAAAAAGAATAGCTTACCTATTTACCTATCCATTCCTCCTCTAGAATTCTGCCATCCAAAGAGCTTGAGGGCCCTCTGTTTATTAAGTAAACAACAATATATACAACATCTTCCCAAAACTATAAGGGTGTACAACATGCAATCTCATACTCCTTTCACGCTCCATGATTTTCCTGTTCATCCTTTCTGACACACCATTTTCGTGTGGTGTTTTTGGTACTAGTTTCTCTCTATGAATCCCATGGTATGAAAAATAATCATCAAACTCCTTGCTACAATATTCACCTCCATTGTTTTATCTGAGACACTTCAACCTTTTTCATGTCTCATTCTCAACCAAAGCTTTCCATTTCTTAAAAGTGCCAAAAACATTAGATTTTTGTCGAATGCAATAAAACTAAGTTTTTCTAGTTGCATCATCAATAAAAGTAACATACTAATGAGATACAACAAGAGATTATGCCTAAGCTAGTCCCCATAAATCTTTATGCACAATATCTAACCTTTCACTATTCTTTTCCTTCCCGACTCTAAGAAATCTGAGTCTCTTTTGTTTTCCATAAACACAGTGCTCATAAAAATCCAAATCAATTTGTTTAAGATGTGGAAACAAATTTCTTTTGTGAAATATCTGCATCCCCTTCTCACTCATGTTTCCAAGCCTATGATGCTACAATGTTGTCTCCACTTATGTAGAAGCTAAATATATAAAAGAGTCAGTATTGTCAATACATAAATACAATGTACCTACCTTCTCTCCTTTTTCTATCACCAGTGATCCTTTGGTGACCTTCCATGCCTTCTCTGTAAATATAGATATACAACCTTCACTTGCCAACTACCCTATTGAAATCACATTTTTCCTTAGATATGGAACATGTCTTACCTCTTTCAACATCCATTGGTTTCCATTATTTTTCTTTATTTGTACCTTACCCATTCCAACAATTTTTCATGGTGCATCATCACCCAAATGAACCTGTCCAAAATCACCTTGAACATAATCTAGAAAATGTTTCCTATGGGGTGTGGCATGAAATGAATCCCATGAATCTACTACCCAAGAATCAGAAATATTATCTACAGAAAGAATCAAATCATCTTGTAACACATCATATGTTACATTTTCTTCCTAATTTTTCTCTCTCTTTCCATCTCTTTGTTTCTTTGGAGCTCTGCAGTATTTCTTCATCTGTCATTTCTTCCCACAATTTCAACACTCTATCTTTCCCATTCTGTATTTATATCTTCCCTTCCTAGAATTTCCATGGTTCCTTGAGCCCTTTCCTCTATCCTTTTATCTTTCCCTCTTATCCATGGTAAACACATTACCTGATGTCTCACCTGTGATTTTTATNTAGAATTTCCATGGTTCCCTGAGCCCTTTCCTCTATCCTTTTATCTTTCCCTCTTATCCATGGTAAACACATTACCTGATGTCTCACCTGTGATTTTTATCCACATTTCCTCGCTAAGGATAACACCAACAACATCATCAAGTTTTAGAGTGTTTGAACTAGAGATACAGTTATTTAAAACCATGACCAAGTCGTTCCAGCTTTCTGGCAATGATCACAGGAATTAGAAGAGCCCTAACCTCATAATCAAAGTCCACTTTTATAGAACTTATCTTATTAGTAACCATATTAAATTCATTTAAATGATCTGCAATGGACCCACCTTCTGACATATTCATACTAAATAACTGCTTCATTAGAAATACCCTATTGGATGCTGAGGATTTTTCAGAGAGTTTATCCAATGCATCCATCAACTACTTTGTTGTCTTTTCTTTTGTAGTATTGAAATCCATTGACACTACTAGGATCAATTGTATAATTCCTAGTGCCTTTCTGTCAAGAACCTCCCATTCTTCATCCTTCATGGCCATCATCTTCTTTTCTATTCTGCCCAATGGTAGGTATAGATCCTTCTAATATACATAATCTTCCATCTGCATCTTTTCCATAACTGGTAGTTTTGACCATTAAATTTCTTGATCCTAAACTTTCCAACTTCCACCATTTCTCCCACTCAAAACATGAACCCTCTTTTCCTGCGAGTTACCTTTCTCTTTGATAACAATTGTTAGAAAAAAATGATCACAGTAGGGATGATATTAGGGGCTAAATTTCACTCATGGGCTAATTTTCCATGGTTTTTCCCCAAAAATGATTCATTATTTTAAAAATGATTCACTTGGATTCTATAGGAAAAAATTATTTTACCTTAAAAATCACCAAAATTTTATACAAACTATATAAAATCCTTATAAATTTGAATATTTTTCAAAAATATTGTTAAAAAATTTATAGTTGGTGTATGAAGGATTAGTAAGATTTGTCAAGGTTTCTACATTTTAAAATAAAATTCCATCCTTAAAATCATCCTTGATCGTGGAGAAATAAAATAAAACAAATGCATAAATAAAATACAAAAGATACACAATACAATAGAGACACAGATATACATGGTTCACCCAGTGTGGACTATGTCCACTAAAGAAATCGTTAGGTCCTTCCTTTTTATTATCCAAAAAAATGAATGGATACAAACCTACAACACCCTCATTGTAACTTCCTCTTATTTCTCTTGCACTCTCCTCTCTCAGAATACAATAATCACACTCATACACAGTTGTGATATAATTCCCTCATAAAATAGGGTTTCCTTCTAGGGGAAAAAACCCTAACATAACTTCTACCGTTAGATATGTGACCTTATAATAAATGGTCTAGATTGACTATGAAATTACAATATTTAACAAGGTAATTTTTCCAAAAAACATTTCACTTGGGGGCTCCACCCTCGAACTACCGACAAAAAGAGGTTAGGCATAGATGCATATAAATCAAGGAGACAATTAGGCTCCACAACCAACAAGACATGGAAATAAACTTGAAGAAAATGATTCAAGGGATAGAAATTCTATCGAGAATGGTTTGACTCTATCAATACATACCAATATTATACATTGTGATTCCGCAAAGAAATGTGGTACAAACTAAAGACTATCTATGAACGAGATGAAAAAGTTAAGGAAGCTAAACTTCAAATGTTTAGATGCAAGTTCGAACAATTGAATATGAATGAAGATGAAAAAATAGCAACCTAGTTTCTATGAGTCAATGAAATAGTAAACAATATCAAAGTTTTTGGAGATGAGATAAAGGAACAGGTTATTCTTAAAAAGGAATCAAGATCTCTATCGATGAGATTTGATCAAAAAATTTCATATCTAGAAGAAAGAGTGGACCTAGCTACAATGACCATGGATGAGTTGCATGGGATACTCACAACTTATCAAATGAGGACAAATAAAGACAATCTAGTCATGAAGAAAGAAACATTCAAAGAATCCAAGAAGACAAAGAACAAAGATAAACAAAATACAAAGTCAGATTGTAGTTGCAGTGATGATTTAGAGGAAGATAAAGAGGTGGAAAACTTTGTAAGAAAGATGAAAAGAGGAACCGAAAAATACAAAGGTATGCTTCCATTGAAATGTTTTAATTGTGATGGTGTTGTTCATTTTTCTAATAAATTTCCCCTAAAAAAATAAGGAAAGTAATGAATAAGATGACTCTAAAAAGAAAAAGAAGATCCAAAAGGGTAGAAGAAACAAAAATAATTTTTCAAGAAAATCCTTTGCACCAAGGAAGATGGTTCATCAGACAAAGAATAAGATAACAACAATGATACAAAGAGAGTACTGTTAGGATATTTAGACAATTAGGAGTTAGTTAAGATCTACTTGGTCTATTGTGTCGTTAGGTAAAAGTGTGTTTCATAGTGTTTTTCTTTAGTATGCATTAGTATGCATTTGTAGTTAGGAAATCCGATGGTCACAATATGTTCACGACATAGAGTGATTCGACGATTCATACTCTCCTTGATCTTAACGACCATTGATCCCTAGCTTAAAACCCGAGTGGTCCATGATCTCTATTTAAAGAGCATGGAGGGTCATTTTCCCATGATCGATTGTGAGAAACTCTATTGTAAAATCTCTCTATAATATTTTACTTTTGCATTAATAAAATTCTCCAAATGGCTGTGTTGGCTGGGGCCGTGGATGTTTCCCCATAGGGGTTTTACCACATGAAAACATTGGTGTGTTGATCTTTGATATTTTTATGTGAGTGGTTACTGAAGGTGTTCGTCCTCTGTTGGAATACCCGTGTTGTCGAACATGGTATCAAAGCCTGTTTGAAGACCCCCTCCTGTTGTAGATCGAGATCATGAAGTCGAGTTGCCTCATATCCATTTTATGTCATTTTCGTACATTTTTGGACTGATATGACTGTTACATTCTATCCAGAGAACTTATTTCATTTAGGAACACTTTTTGTTTCACTCGAAAAGGTTTCTATTTTCCCAAGATATAGCCATTACAGTTAGACCAGGAGGTATAAATCTTGAATACGCATTTTCAAAATTTTTGCAGAGTAGTATTTTTGTTTTGAATTATTTATTTTTGGGTTGCTACTCTTTTAGATCTGCGTATTCTCTTTTACCCGTTCCCTGTGCGATCTCGAAAAATCAGAAACATATAGGAAAAGGTGCATCTTCCAGGTAAGCTAACCGATATCTAACCCTTGTTGTCATCGAGAAGCGAAATTTTTTTCTTGTGTGAAAAGAGTTTTTTTTTACCACGCTCTCCAAAGTCATCTTCCACAACAACAATAACACTGGAGTTCGAGGACCAACCATAGGCTATGTGAAGCAATGAGGAAAAGCAACAACAGTGCTCTATAACACCCCCATTCCTCCTTCTGAACATTACAATAAGTTTTTCTAGACCATTTGGTTAAAACTTTCCTTATTAAGTAAGAGGTCTTGAGTTCAAGTCTCTCTTTTATTACTTTTTTTTGAAAAAGTTCATGCTAAAATTGTAAAGTGTATTTCACTTCAAGTATAAAAGTGAATCACTATAAGTAGCTTTAATATTTTATTTTAGAGTTATTTATTTTGAATGCAAGTTGTATGTTATAAAGTAACTTCATTGTAAAAATGATCCCCACTTCTCTTTATAAAAGTGGATCACTTCATAAAGCAACTTATACTATCACGTGGTCATTTGGCTATCGTTTATGCCTTTTTGTTAAAAGGGAATAACTCTCACATCCGAAGTCCATTTTCAGTGCCATTTTTTTTTAAACCACATAAATTTTCAATCTCTTTCCATCCATATCATCAATTTCAGTTTTTAAATCCATATTATTAGCATATTTAATATGGATTCTACAAGTAATGTTTTTCTTACCATCACCAACTACTTCCAATGGAAATCTCATATGGAAGATTTATTAAGAAGTAAAGGCTTGTACCGGGTTACCTTGGGAAAAGAAAAAGAACCCACTGATGATGATAAGAAAGACAAATGGGCTAATAGGAGTGAAAAATAACGTGGACTAATCAAAATGTCCATCTCTCCTGATTAAAGAAATTGACGACCCCGAAGAAGCTTGGGAAAAGATTGTATCTATGTTTGGTAAACTCAATATTATTCAAGCACAACAATTAGAAAATCAAGTACTGACCTTGAGTCCAAGTGATTTTTTTTGCCTTGGAGACTATCTATCTAAGTTTAAAACACTCAGAATTTTATGTACAGAATGTAAGATAACAATGGAGGAAGAGCATTTCATCTATCTTATTCTTTTTAAGCTAGGTAGTGCATATTATGTGTTTGTATCTACCTTTTATGCCATGAGAGAGGCTCTAGGGAAAGTTGATCAAAAACCCACTCTTGATTCCTTTTGTCCTGCTTTGATTAGAGAGGAAGATAAGCTTGTACAACTTGGAATGATCAACACTGCAGGTACCTCCAATAAAGCTTTAGTTTACCAACAGAAAGATAAACCCAAGTATCCTAAGAAGCAACATCCTCACTACAACAACAAGAAACATAAGAGTCCCAAATCCACTCAGACAACTTGAGCTCCTAATGGTGACAAAGGAGCAAAATATAAAAATAAGAAGACTGACAAACATTGCAACTTTTGTGATAAATATGGTCATGATGAGTCTAAGTGTTTCAAGAATATAGCATCTTTAGAAGCAGTGATGAAGAAGCACAACATCAATATTGATTCTACTTCTTCTTCTTCTTCTCATGGACATGCACTTTCTGCTTCTGGTTTGTCCTTCAACACAACTTCTACTTCTTCTTCTGATGAGTGGCTTATTGATTCAAGAGCATATTATCATATGGATAAGGATAAAGCCATATTTTCTTCTCTAAATGAATGTAACACCAAGAAAATATTTGTTGATGATGATAGATCTCTTAGTGTTGTAGGATCTAGAATAGTTCAAGTAGATAATGGTCATTTCAATGATGTATTATGTGTTCCAAGTCTTTCTTGTAACCTTCTATCAGTATATCAAATCACTCATTCAGGTGAAGGTAAAACCATAGAGTTTTCACATCACCAAGTTGTAATAAAGGATCTAAAAGGTCCTAAGCATGTTCTTGCAATTGGAATTGCTGATGATATTACTAGGTTGTACAAGTTTGACAACTTTGGGTCATCATCTTTTTCATCAGTTTTTGTTGCTCATAGTGATGACTTGAGCAAACTTTGGCATGAGCAGTTTGATCATCTAAACTATCGCGCATTGCAACAACTATGTAATCAATAGATGGTGTCTGGTCTTCCTCCTGTTTCATGCAAAGATGGTGTTTTTTTCGGTTTTGTTCTAAGAAAACATCATCGGGATAGTTTTGACAAACGTGCCTCTTGGCACGCTTCGTGCCCTTTGTAGCTTGTTCATAGTGATTTGTGCGGTCCATTTTCTTCTCCTTCTTTTTGTAGGTGCAAGTATTTCTTAATTTTCATTGATGATTTTTTCAGACGTACTTGGGTTTACTTCTTAAAACTTAAGAGCAAAGTTTTTGACAAGTTTTTGGCCTACAAGGCCCTTGTAGAAAAGCAATCTGGACATCAAATTCAAAAGTTAAGAATA
>JZKD02S0499629.1:331117-343210 GCA_000966675.3 Picea glauca | reverse complement strand
TTTTTGACAAGTTTTTGGCCTACAAGGCCCTTGTAGAAAAGCAATCTGGACATCAAATTCAAAAGTTAAGAATAGATAATGGAGGAAAATATGTGAACAATAATTTTACAAGTTATTGCACTACACAGGGCATCCAAATGCAACACACTATTCCATATACACCATAACAAAATGGTGTTGTTGAGAGAAACAACCACACATTAAAAGAAATGGCTAATTGTATGATCCAATCTAAGGGATTAAGTCTAAAGTATTGGGCGGAGGCAATCAAATGTGAAAATTGCATAGTCAATCTCACTCCCACAAATGATCTTAAAAATATAACATCAGAATAATCTTGGACTAAAATTAAACCAGATGTAAGTCACTTCCTTGTATTTGGCAGTATAGCATGGGCTCACATTCCTGATGAGAAAAGGAAAGCATTGCAGCCTAAAAGTGAGAAGTGTATATTTGTTGGTTATTCTGAAGATGTCAAAGGTTATCGACTTCTTCAATCACATTGTAATGAAATTATTCTTATAAGAGATGTTAAATTTGATGAAAATCTCTTGGCCTACAAGCCTAATTCGACAGTTGTGCCTTCTTTGGCCTACAATCCATCTTCGGAGTTTGTGCCTTCTTCTGTTACTATTTTGGTATCATCTTCAGATGATGATAGTGAGGATGAAAATCCACCTCTGCCTGCTCACCTTCCTCCAGATGAATCCTTTGAACCTGAAACAACACCAGTTCCACTACTTCCTAGATGGGTCTGTTCAACATGAGAAGTAGTTGGTGGTCTTTTCAGTGATCCTTCATATCAATGTCAAACACGTTCACAGTTCCAGAAAGCCTCTTCTCTGTTGGCTCAAGTTTCAGAGACTCATGATCCAGAGACATTTACAGAAGCTTCAGATCATCCATATTTTGATACAACAATGAATGAAGAGTATCGGTCTTTAATGGAAAATGATACTTGGGATCTTGTACCTCTTCCAAAAGGAAGAAAACTTGTCAAATGTAAATGGTTCTACAGAACTAAGTATGCATTAGATGGAAGTGTTGAAATACAGAAGGCTCGGTTAGTTTCCAAATGATTTTCCCAAGTTGAAGGAATTGGCTATAATGAAACCTTTTCCCCTGTAGCCAAAATGAATTCCATCCTCCTTGTTCTTGCCCTTGTTGCCTCAAATAAATGGGAGGTCCATCAGATGGATGTTAAATCCACATTCTTGCATGGTGATTTGAAAGAAGAAATATACATGGAACAACCTCCTGGCTATGTCCAGAATGACTCTAGCCTTATTTGTCGCCTTACGAAATCTCTTTATGGTCTTAAGCAAGCTCCCCAAGCTTGGTATGGAAAAATGGACAACTTTCTTATTGACACTGGATTCTCTAGATGCCATTTTGATCCTAATGTCTATACCAAGAAAGTAGGAAGCCATCTCATAATCTTTGTCCTTTATGTTGATGACCTTTTCCTTACTGGTAGTAACTCAAAACTTTTAAACCATGTGAAAACTAGCCTTAAGAAGAATTTTGAAATGGAAGACTTAGGTTTTTTGCACTATTTCCTTGGCCTCCAAGTTTTGCCAACCAATGAAGGAATTTTTCTTTCCCAGTCTAAGTATGCTTTTGACCTTCTTCGTTTATTTCACATGGATGATTGTAAACCATCCCCTTCTCCCTTCCAGTATGGAGTCAAGCTTACTGCCACCTATACTTCTCTTGAATTTGATGTAGTTGGTAGCCTCTTATACTTGACTCATACCCATCCTGATATTTCCTTTGATGTTGGTATTGTTTCCCGGTATATGAAAACACCTCATGAAAGCCATTGGAAAGAAGCTAAAAGGATACTTTGCTATGTTTTTGGTACAATTCAGTTCAGGATACATTACAGTTCAGGGGGGACTCCTTTATTGGTTGGTTTCATTGATTCAAATTGGTCTGACGACCCTGATGATTGGAAGTCTACTGCAGGTTATGTTTTCAGCCTTGGTTCAAGACCTGTCACTTGGGCCTGTAAGAAACAAAATTCTATTGCACTTTCTTCAGCATAAGCAAAGTACTAAGCAACGGTAAATGTAGGTTAGGAAGCCTTGTGGCTTCGACAGATCCTTTTAGAGTTTGGATTCAATCAACAACATCTGACCAACCTTTGGTGTGACAATTAGAGTTCCATCAAGCTCTCTAAATACCCAGTTCAACATTAGTAAAGAAATCACATCGAGCTACACATGCACTTCATCAGAAAACTCATTCATGATCAAGTTATTGAAGTGCTCTTTTTCCCTACAGAAGATCAAGTTGCAGACATTTTTACAAATTCTCTTATAGAAGCAAAGTTTTCCAAACTTCGATCTATGTTAGGAGTTCATGAAGTTTTCATTAAGGGGGGATATGATCTAATGCCTCCTTCCTTATCCTATTATGTCAACATTGCAAATCATTCAATCCTATCCCAATTTGTTCTTAAGGGGGGAGGTTAGGCTATTTAGACACTTAGGATTTAGTTAAGATCTACTTGGTCTATTGTGTCGTTAGGTAAAAGTGTGTTTATTTAGTATGCATTAGTATGCATTTGTAGTTAGGAAATCCGACGGTCACGATATGTTCCTGACATATAGTGATCTAGCGGTTCATACTCTCCTCGATATTAATGACCATTGATATGTGGCTTAACACCCGATTGGTCCATGATATCTATTTAAATATCATGGAGGGTCATTTGTCGATGATCGATTGTGAGAAAATCTATTGTAAAATCTCTTTGTAATATTTTTATTTTGCATTAATAAATTGATCCAAGTGGTCGTGTTGGCTGGGGTCGTGGATGTTTCCTCGTAGGGGTTTTACCATGTGAAAACATCAGTGTGTTGATCTTTGATCTGGTTATGTGAGTGGTTATTGAAGGTGTTCGTCCTCTGTTGGAATACATGTGTTTCCAAACAAGTACGTTTTATGGCAGTAGAAGACTCCGACGAATAAGGCTTCAAAGAAGAATGTGAAGAGTAAAAATTCGATTATAGAGAAGAATTGTTATGTGCCATAGAAGCTATAAAGAGGGAAAAGAATAAAAACAAGTCACTCTAGATAGAATTAAAGAAGAAATAAGAATATCATAATTCCAACTCCAAAGAAATCGAGAAGACAATCACAAAGCTAAGAATCCAGGTAGAACAAGACAAGAAAATTGAAGAAGCACTCAGAGGATAGTTATATGAAAAGGACAGGATCATTGAAGAGTTAGAAGCAAAGATAATCACTCTAAGAAAATATCTTCAGAAGAAGGACATGCAGAAAAATAACACCAGGATATTGGATAATATCATTAACAATCAAATACCGTACTATGACAGATATGGATTAGGATATAACTAGACACTGATAGAGAAAGGTTCAAGTTCCAAAATGACAGATAAAGAAGAATAACCAAGAAGCTACACAGAATCCATCAGAGGCCCCTCTAAGAAATAAGAAGACATGAAGACTCAAGAATAAGATTACAGAGACAATGCACCACCTAGAATATTCAGAAGTCAGTATTAGCATAAGCCAACTATAGAAATACCTCAAGAATAAGAAGGATTCATAAGACAAACACCATTCATAAGATCTCCCATTCCCAGGTATCAAACTATTTTTCTTGTTTCATGTTATTTATGTAATAATTTTGGGCACAAATCTGTGAATTGTAGAGCCAATACCAAGAACAAAAGCAACGATGAAGACTATACAAAAAATAGTTATCCAAGAAGATCTTATGAAGAACAAAATAAAAGAAACAATAGATTTGAATCATTGAGTGATGAAGTAGAATGCTACATGTGCAACAATTTGGACATATGGCTAAAGATTGCAGACTCATTGTTTCTCCAAGGGAACCAAAGAAGAATATCAATAGTCATAAGTAGGAACCACAAAGGATATGGATAAGAAAGCATGATCAATTCAACATTGAATAATGCAACCTTTCTCTACAAGATCAACAAAATAAACATGGATTGTGTGTCGATAGTGGATCCTCAAAGAATATGACAGGTGATAAAGATAGTTTTATGACATTGAATAAGGAAAAAGATGTATAAATTTCATTTGGGAATGACAAATTTGCCAGAATTATTAGAAAAGGAACAGTAAATCTTGGAAGTAAGGATGCTACGGTAGAAAATGTTTTACTGGTCAAAGACATGAAACACAATATGTTAAGTGTAAGTCAAATGTGTGATCAAAGACACAGACTTGTGTTTGACTCAAAGAAGTGTGAGATTAGGAAAGAGAATCAGGAAAGTTGGTGGCTACAACTGTAAGAACTCCAAGAAAGATATATGTTCTAAATGAAATCAGAAAGGAAAGATGTTTCTTAGGAAAGTACGATGAAAGTTGGCTCTAGCATAGAAGAATGGGTCACATAAATTTTGATAATTTTGTGAAGGTCAAAAAAAGGGAAGCAGTAAGAGAAATGTCCGAGATCTCAAATCCAACAAATATTTTGTGCAAGCATTGTCTATAGGGGAAAAAACCCAAGACCAAGTTCAAATCAAAGGAGTACTCCACAACAAAACCACTAGATATTGTACATATTGATCTAGTTGGACCAAAAAGAATGAAGGGATTGAAAGTTTAACTATACTTCATGCGACTGGTTGATGACTACACAAGAATGATTGCAACTTTCTTTCTCAAGAAGAAGTCAGAAGCATTTGAAAAATTCAAGACATACAAAGATATGTTTTAAACTAAGACAGAGTTGAAAATAAAGTTCTTAAGATCAGATAATTGAGGAGAATTTACTTCAAAGGAGTTCATGGAATTTTGCAGTGAACATGGGATAAAGAGGGAAATTCTTGGTAGCTAGGACACCTCAAGAAAATGGAGTTCTAGAAAGGAAAAACATAGCAGTAAACGAAATGGCCAAAACCATGTTAATGGATTCCAAGTTGTCAGACGTATTTTGCATACAAGCAGTGAATACAATGGTTCACATTCAAAATAGAGGGATGCTCATAAACAATAGTGATGAGACTCCATACAAGCTATGGAAATGAAGACCAACAAATGTGAAGGAATTCAGAGTTTTTAGAAGCAAATGCTACATCAAAAAAGAAGATGGCAGAATTGAGAAATTTGATTCTCAAGTTGATAAAGGCATACTGGTTGGGTATATACTCAAGCAAAAGGAAAGCATACAAATCCTTCAATCTAAGACTCAACAGGATAGTATAAATCATCATTGTGAATATTGACGAGACAAAGAAAGTAAAGATAAAAGAAAGTAGAAAAGATTCAGTGGAATATGATCACGAAGAATATTTGAAAGAAGAAGTAGATGAAGAATTAGATGAATAAAAAGAGAAGTCAGAAGAAAAGAAAGAATAACAAGATCTTCAAGTACCTCCAAAGACACCTAGCATATGAGTGCAGAAAAATCATCCACCAGAATAGATCATTGGAAATAAATATGCAGGAGTTGAAACCAAAAGAAGAATCCATTCACCAGAAAAACAACATCTAACACTACTATCTATGATTGAGTCGAGCAGTTTTGAAGAAGCCAGCAAGGATGAAAACTAGATCAAAACTATGGATGAATAATTAGATCATATAAAGAATAATGACACATGGAAACTAGTTCCAAGGTCGAATAACAAGAACTTAATTGGTATACAATGGGTCTTCAAAAAAAAGTTGAACGAGGATGGACAAGTTACTAAGAACAAAGAAATATTGGTATGAAAATGATACTCTCAAGTTGTAGGTATATATTTTGAAGAAAAAAGTTTCCCCAGTTTCTAGGATGAAAGCAATCAAACTAATTTTACCTTATGCTTGTTCAAAGAGAATCAAGGTCTATCATATGGATGTAAAGTCATCCTTTCTAAATGGAGAATTGGAATAAAAAGTCTAAATCAAACAACCTAAAGGGTTCATGTTATCAAAAAAGGAATATTATGTTTGCAGTTAAATAAAGTGTTATATGGACTCAAGCAAGCCCCGAGAGAATGATATTCAATACTGGATAGATACCTACATCAACAAGGGTTCAAAAAGGGAAATGCAAACAAAAATCTCTACATAAAGGTAAATCAAGATAATATCCTGATAATTGAAGTTTATGTTGATGATATTATCTTCGGAAGTGATGATGACAGGATGAGTAAGAAATTTTCCAAAGACATGTAGAATGAATTCGAGATGTCTTTTCTTGGAGAGTTGTCTTTCTTTTTGGGTCTCCATATATCTCAGAGCAACAAATGTATCTTTATCTCCCAGACCAAGTATATCAAAGAAATGTTGAAGAAGTTTGGAATGACATATTTCAAACCAATTAGTATTCCTATGCAGACCAGTTGTAATTTAAGTAAGGATGATTATTCTAAATATTCATATAAGAGGCAGTGCATATCGATGATTGGAAGCTTACTCTATGTAACATCTTCCAGAATGGATGTGATGTAGGTAGTTGGATAGGTTTCAAGGTTTCAAGAAGCACCAAAGGAATCAAATGTTATAGTAGTAAAGAGGATATTCATATACTTCAAAGGAACAAAAGAGTTTGGATTATGGTATCCAAAAGGGAAGGATCAATCTCTCGTCTCCTACACAGATTCAAATTGGGAAGGTTATGTTGATGATAGAAGAAGTACAAGTGGAGCATATTTCTACTTGGGTGAGTGTCTAGTATAATGGTTAAGAAAGAAACAATCATCAATATCCTTTTCTACAACAGAAGAAGAATACATTGCAGTAACAACATGTTGTACTCAATTTCTTTGGATGAAGTAGACCTTATAGGATATACAAGTAAAGTGTGATGAGCCCATTTCAAAAATTCATGACAACACCAGTGCCATAAGTATATCCAAGAATCTAATGATGCATTCTAAGATGAAGAACATTCTGATCAAGTATCACTTTCTATGGGAAAATGCTACAGAGAAGAACATAAAGCTAGAGAATGTCAGGACAAAATATCAGATTGCATACATCTTCACCAAACCGCTTAAAAGGGAAAATTTTCAATATCTACCACAAAAGATTGGAGTATTTTATTCCACATAGTGATTGATATGACATCAATATTAATAGAAGAGGGGGAGAGAAATAGAAGTCTTGAAAGAGTTCAAGTAAAGAATTTTTTGAATTATTTTCATATACATTAAAGAGTTACACGGGAAAGAACCATAAAGAAAAATGGTAGTAGATATAGTATAGGCCTATGGATAGGGGGAGAACCCCCATGAGGAGGATTACCCTTTTCCATTGATGTCAAAGGGGGAGAGATAGAAAGAGAAAATCATGAAAATAGGGGGAGCGATGTTCAAAGGGAGAGCATGGGCATAAGTAATATCATGCCTAGTGTTTCCATCAATGCCAACAGGGGATATTGTTGATAATTTGGTTGTCATTGATTTCAACCCTTGAATAATCCTCGAAGGTGTGGTGATGGGACCCAAAGTTGGTTGAGGAATATAGACATGAAGGACAGAGTAAATGCAGGAAATATGTACTCGTCATTTCTTTTCTGATGATATGTGGAATGCCACGTAGTTCCTCACGATTAGGGAGATATGACTTTGTGAAGTTGTAAGCCCTAAAGAAGTGGTCAAGAAGCTCCTAGTTGGTTACAAGTATTTAATGAAAGGATAAAGTTGTTGTAACTAGAAAACTCTAGAATCCCTAGATTAAGGAGAGGATTTACCTATCACAAGTATAAATATACCTCAAGGAGTCATTCACAAGTACACTCACACACTAATTTCATTGATTATCTATCTTGTGAACTAGTGATATTTTTAACAAGGTTGTGACAGAATTTTTTGAGGTAGAAAAGGAAGGTTGAAGATGAAATTCTTGGAGTTGCAAAAAACCCTAGTTTCTGAGGTATCTGTGGGTTATAGGTCAGAAGGGAACATATGTACATGGGCTACAATGGATAAAAGTGAAAATTTATGTGGGTAGTAGAGGAGAAAGTTGCAGATGTATGAAAATCTCATGAAATATTGAGTAAATGTTGGTTCCAGGTCCATGAAGTCTAAAGGAAGTCTACAAGTTAGCATCTCATAGTTTCAGGTCAGCTACAAAGGTATTGGTATCATTGTATACTTTTTTGGATGGTTACTTTTTGTCATGATATGGTGTATGCTTGAGGAATACTTGGTATGGTTGTTTTGGTAGTTGGATATAGTATATCTTGGTTTCTCGATTGAGTGAGGAGCACCCTTATATCTAGTTCATCATATGACATGGTTTTTATAGTTCATACCCTTGAGCTCATGTTGCATGGTGGAATATGCAAGAGGGACGTGCATTGGTTCTTTGAGATACTTCATTGATGATATGGTACATGTATATACATGTTTAATGCTATGGTATATTGTATAGGTTGTATTCATGGTTGATGTTATGGTTTATGATTGATGCATGTTATAGTTCACATGTTGGTACATATTTGATGCATGGTATGGTACAAACAAACAAGTTGGATACCATGATAGGTTGACAGGCTACATGTTGATGTGATAATGGTAGTGATAGTGGAAAAGTTTGTGAAAGTGACAGTAGTTTTAGACTTATATTTCAGGACAACAAGATGAGGCAAGGATAGGTGGTTGTAGCCACCTTCTAGTTCGATCCTGAGAACTTAGGGGGTTGTAGCCTCCTTTTGGTTGTAGCTAGATAATTCAGGGAGTTATAACTACTTCAGGTTGGAGCCTAAAAATAGGTCATTGGAGCCTCCTTCCAGTTGCAGCTGAAGAATCAGGAAGTTGGTGATTCCAATGAATGTATTCTTTTGATATATAAGAAAAACATTATGTGGTTTTATCCCATTTGGGTTTCCACATAAATTATGGTGTACTATGTATCTATTATGATTTGATTTTGTTTGTGATTATATTATTGATGATATATTGAATGCTAATAATAAAATGGTGAATATTTTTAAAGAATATACTCTGGTTAAAAGTATTATAATTTCTCATTACTGATTCACCCCCATCTCAGTAATCCAACACCAACTTGAAGAAGAAAAGAAAACATAAGAATTCATGAAGATCCAGATGATGAATAAAGAAGAAGACTATGAGAAGATTGAAGGAGAAGTTTCCACATTAAGAGCTAAAGGTGTCAACCTCGACAAGAACATTGAAGAGAGGAATTTTCACATCACCAGTAAAGAAAGTTGAAGAAATTTTTTATAGGTTACTAGAAAGGAAGAATGAAGAGAAGTCTAAGAGTTACGTAGAAATCATCAAAGGCCCTAACAAGAAGGAAGTATGTGAGCCCTAAAAAAAGAACATTCCAGAAATGAAGAAAACTCAAGAAGAATATTATAGAAGAGATGGATATCAAAGAAGACCCTCTACTTTTAGGTATCAAATAAGATTCAATTATTTTGAAGGAAACAATAGAAGAAAATATGGTGATCATCCAAGGCATGAATTCAAAAGGATTGTATCACAAAGAAGATCATTCACTCCCAGGTATCAAATTTTATTTTATGGTTATTATTTTATTTGTAATAACTTTGGACATAAAGTTGTAGATTGTAGAGCATATGGAAGAAATGGTCAAGCAAGAAATGTTTATGTGGCCCCACACAATATTTAATGTTACAAATGCCACAACTATGGACACATAGCTCATGATTGTAGAAGAATGATATATACCTCCATGAAATAAAACATTGATATCATATGCAAGACAATTTGGAAAAGAAAGTAAGAAAAGATGATGTTGGTCACTATAATTGCTTATTTAACTAAACAATCAAGTGCTACATAAATTGTCAACCTAGGGAAGTCTATTATTTCAAAGGTAATCACGCACTATATATGCTCAATCTCAAAAGCAACCTAGAGTTGTAGTAAATACATATTAATCACACTTTGCCTTGAACAAACTAAAGTTCTAACTTGAATTACAAGAAAGCAATCTACCTATTGTAGAGTTCAATGTTTAAAGAAATAATTGTCCAAAGAATCCTGGATTACATTAAGAAAATAACAACCTAGAAAATAAATCTTTCAAGACACTGCAAAAGGAAAGACCATCTATTTTGTAACCAGAGAATAGGACCCTATTCCCAAAGCAGGAATCTTCAGCACCTATTTCCGATCACCACACTTTTATGAACTCATTGCTAATTACACACTGAAGACTAACTACCTCTTAACAGAGAACATGACCCTATTCCCCAAGCAGGAATCTTCAGCACCTGTTTCTGATTAGCACACTTTCATAAACTCATTACTAATTGAAATAATTGACATGCACTGAAGGCTAACTATCTCTAACAGAGAACATGACCCTATTCCCTAAGCAGAAATCTTCAGCACCTGTCCCTGATTATCACTCCTTCATAAATTCACCAAACAAGATTGCTAACTAGAATGATTAATAATTACCCAAGCATGAATCACATGAAAATAATGTAACAATAAATAAAGAAGAGATCAGTAAAGTAGTGTTTCAGCATAGCAGAGTTCAGTAAAGTAGTGTTTAGAAAAACAAAATTTAATCAAGGCATGAACAGAAATAACACTAACACACTACAAAGTTAATGGGTGAATCTTGTAAAGAAGGTGGGCCCTCCCTTCTCACAAGATTCCCCTGAAATGAAAGGGACTAGAGAGAAATGCTCAGAACAATCTTTTATTCATCTGTCAACTATATCATATTACAATCTGAAGTAAAACACGTCCTTCTCTGTAAGATCCTTTCTTAGCTAAAAAGAAGATGATCCTCTCTAATGATGATTTCCTCTTATTTAAAGAGGAGAATCCCTTGGATACAATTTGATCAATAAATTACAGGTGTACATCTGAGTCCTATTCTTAGTCAGATCCACTTTCTAAACTGGAATAGGATATCCTAGTCTCCCGCAACAGAATGCTATTACAAGTGTTGAGTGAGGTGTTGTTGTTGCAGCTGGAGTAATAACTTATTTATTTGTCTTCTTGTTACTGTTGTTGTATGATGTTTCAGCATCGCAAATCGTAGGTTGTTTCAGCCACGGGATTTGCGTTCTGACTGTTTCAACAACTTGTTCTCAGGCAACAACGATGGTTAATGCTAGCTCGAGGTGCGGCTGTTGTGGTCAATGTAACAACTTCATTGTTGTTTCAACATCGTAGACCACAGAGAGTGTAACAGCTTTTTTGTAAGTTGTTGTTTCAGCATCGTAGTCCACGGAGAGTGTAGCAGCTTCTGTGTGAGTCGTTGTTTTAGCATCGTAGACCACGGGGAGTGTAGCAACTTCTCTTGTGTGAGTTGTTGTTTCAGCATCGTAGCCAACAGAGAGTGTAACTACTTCTATGAGTTGTTGTTTCATCATCATAGACCACAGACTGTTTCAGCCACAGGGTTTGTGTGCTTTGACTGTTTCAGCAACATACCTCAATGCTAATATGCAGTTCGAACTGTTTCAACACTTATACATTTTTGATCAATGGTTAAGTACGAGAGTAATGTAAAATTATATGCAAAACAAATTAAACATATAGTAAAGAGAAGAGAGTTATATACCTTTGGAAAGATAGGGTAAGGTGATAATGTGAGTTTAAATGTGAGTGAAACAAGGTGTAAAGGTAGCAAAAAGTGTGGGCAAAAAGGTACATTGTATGGTCCTAACATCCCCCCCAACTTAAAAAGTTGCATGTCCTTAGGCAACTTCACTCTGAATCAAAATTTGAATACCGACTCTGATCGTGCAAGTTACTCAAGCAGTAGCTGTGGAAGGTGATGTCTGTTGGATCTCTGAACCCTTGAACGCATTGTAACCTTTGCCAAGTTGTTGTTTCTGTCTTCTTGGGCAACTTATAATGAATTTGATATTTCTCTGTTGGCATCCACAGAATAGGGAAATGAAACTGATAGCCTATCCAGTTTTCATCACATTGTTGAAAAAACTTGATGTAGCTAGGTACCCTGGAGATTTCTATCTCAAGATTAGTGGGGCTGAAGGGATTGTGTTCTTGTCTTTTCCCAGTAGATTGTTGCCAAAACATGTTATTTGCCTGTAGGGCAGCAATCTCTGTGGATTTAATGAAATGTTGACACTCCTGAAACACTGATGTCTATAATTGTTGAATGTGTTGAGTC
>JZKD02S0499629.1:311923-323749 GCA_000966675.3 Picea glauca | reverse complement strand
ATATCTAGATAGTCATCCCTTACTCCTTTTAATAATATAGTTTTAAGAATATCTTTACTTACATTGGGGTGACTGGATCTTTGTAGATTATACTGTAGCCTTTCTACAAAATCCTTCAGATTTTCATCCTCTTTTTTCATCATCTTAAATAGTTCCTCCCTTTTTTCTCTTGTTCGGCAATAGTCCTAGTATTTATTCAGGAATTTCTATTTCATTTGATCCCATGTTGTGATTACATGGCCTCCAAGACTCATGAACCATCTTAGTGCATTTCCTTTCAATGTTGCTGGAAATTTTTACTTTTTTAGCATTGGAAACGTAATCATAAATTATGCATAATATATCAAACTCAAAAAGGAATTCATCAGGATCCTCTGAAGACAAACCATGAAAGTTAGGTAGTGCTGAGAGTGGAATGTTCTTCATGGGGGCTACCCCCCTAGGAAGATCATCAATAGGAAATCCTAATGTGGAGAAAGAGTTTTCATCATTTACCTCTCCTTCAGGACCTRCCTGTTCTTCATGATGCAATTCTTCATTGTACTCATCCATGTTTTCTTATGTCTGATCCCCTGCTGCGCTTTCTCTATCCTCAATGTTTCCTGTTGGTTTCTCGAATGTCTCAGGACTCCAAACTTCTTTCCCCATTTCAAATTTGGCTTGAAATGAAGGCTGGGATTTTTGTTTCCGAGAGTTTGGTCGTTGAGCAGGAGATTCAGAATTTGATATAATTCTGTCAATATAAGTCTTTCTTCCTCATCTTCCTCTACCCCTGCCACCTGTAGGGTCAGTGTCTTTGGGGTCTTCGCGTCCTCTCATGCAATCTTTGTATCTGAAAAATCATAAGTTCTTTCGAAATCTATAATTACCTTCCTCGACAACGACGCCAAAATGTTGGTCACTATAATTGCTTATTTAACTAAACAATCAAGTGCTACATAAATTGTCAACCCAGGGAAGTCTGTTATTTCAAAGGTAATCATGCACTATATATGATCAATCTCAAAAGCAACCTAGATTTGTAGTAAAAACATATTAATCACACTTTGCCTTGAACAAACTGAAGTTCTAACTTGAATTACAGGAAAGCAATCTACCTATTGCAGAGTTCAATGTTTAAAGAAATAATTGTCCAAAGAATCCTGGATTACATTAAGAAAATAACAACCTGGAAAAGAAATATTTCAAGACACTACAAAAGGAAAGACCATCTATTCTGTAACCAGAGAACATGACCCTATTCCCAAAGCAGGAATCTTCAGCACTTGTTTCCGATCACCACACTTTTATGAACTCATTGCTAATTACATACTGAAGACTAACTACCTCTTAACAAAGAACATGACCCTATTCCCCAAGCAGGAATCTTCAACACCTGTTTCTGATTAGCACAATTTCATAAACTCATTACTAATTGAAATAATTGACATGCACTGAAGGCTAACTATCTCTAAAAGAGAATAGGACCCTATTCCCTAAGCATGAATCTTCAGCACCTGTCCCTGATTATCACTCCTTCATAAATTCATCAAACATGATTGCTAACTAGAATGATTAACAATTACCCAAGCATGAATCACATGAAAATAATGTAACAATCAGTAAAGCAGAGTTCAGTAAAGTAGTGTTTCAGCAAAGAAGAGTTTAGTAAAGTAGTGTTCAACAAAAAAAAATTTAATCAAGGCATGAACAGAAATAACACTAACACACTACAAAGCTAATGGGTGAATCTTGTGAAGAAGGTTGGCCCTCCCTTCTCACAATATTCCCCTGAAACGAAAGGGACTAGAGAGAAATGCTCAGAACGGTATTTTATTCATCTGTCAACTGTATCATATTACAATCTGAAGTAAAACATGTCCTTCTCTGTAAGATCCTTTCTTAGCAAAAAAGAAGATGATCCTCTCTAATGATGATTTCCTCTTATTTAAAGAGGATAATCCCTTCGATACAATTTGATCAACAAATTATAGGTGTACATTTGAGTCCTATTCTTAGTCAGATCGACTTTCTAAACTGGAATAGGATATCCTAGTCTCCCACAACAGAATGCTATTACAAGTGTTGAGTGAGGTGTTGTTGTTGCAGCTGGAGTAACAACTTCTTTATTTGTCTTCTTGTTACTACTGTTGTATGTTGTTTCAGCATCGCAAATCGCGGGTTGTTTCAGCCACGGGATTTGCATTCTGACTGTTTCAGCAACTTGTTCTCAGGCAGCATTGATGGTTAATGCTAGCTCGAGGTGCGGCTGTTGTGGTCAATGTAACAACTTCATTGTTGTGTCAGCATCGTAGACCACAGAGAGTGTAACGACTTTTGTGTAAGTTGTTGTTTCAGCATCGTGGTCCACGGAGAGTGTAGCAGCTTCTGTGTGATTTGATGTTTTAGCATCGTACACCATGGGGAGTGTAACAACTTCTCTTGTGTGAGTTGTTGTTTCAGCATCGTAGCCAATGGAGAGTGTAACTACTTCTGTGAGTTGTTGTTTCAGCATCATAGACCACAGACTGTTTCAGCCATAAGGTTTGCGTGCTTTGACTGTTTCAGCAACAAGCCTCAATGCTAATCTGCACTTCGAACTATTTCAGCACTTATACATTTCTGATCAATGGTTAAGTACGAGAGTAATGTAAAATTATATGCAAAACAGATTAAACATATAGTAAAGAGAAGAGAGTTATATACCTTTGGAAAGATAGGGTAAGGTGATAATGTGAGTTTAAATGTGAGTGAAACAAGGTGTAAAGGTAGCAAAAAGTGTGGGCAAAAAGGTACATTGTATGGTCCTAACATATGAATGAAGAATAGGTAAAGGAAGAACAGGTGAATGAAGAACTCCCGAAAATCATACTCTTAGGATTTGCAGTAGTGCAATATCATGATGAATCCACATGAAAAGAGGAATATTTCATAATTCAAGAAGATTTCAGAATTCATATGATAGAAGAGGAAGATTACTCTGCATTAGGGCATATTCCTCCACTTTTCTAATCCATCCGGATTGGAGACTCTGCTATGGGGAAAATCCCCCTATATTGGTTCTAGGTATAGTCATAGAGATAATTTCCCTTAAAATATAGCTCTACCCTTAAGCTACCCCAAAACTATCTAAGTTGAATGACGAGAGAGAGGAAATAGAGTCAATGGGTGCACCTTTAGTCCTTGTTGTTTGCGTAGGCCAATTTTGCTTCTTGCAGCCTCCTAGATTATGGGTCTCCTCCCAAAGGTGACCTACAAATGCTTAGGAAAACAATGATAAAACACATGAAATCTCTACTTATCACTTTCAAGGTTTATATATAGACATACATGCATAAATCAATAAAATCATACAAATATAAGATTTTGGGACAAGGACGAACTCTTTTATTAAGTTTCAAGACAAAAACGATTAAAAACTTTGTCGACAATCGCTCCATGAACCAGGTATGGGCTCCTCTATTGTGGCTCCAAGTGCATCAATCCCACGCTATCTTCTCACAACCAACTTATTAGTTGGGAAAGGAGAAAGGGATGGAAGGGAAGGATGAGGCCAAAACTTAGAATGGGATGCAAAATTTGGGCTAAGAAGGGGAAGGGATTTTGGCATAGTTTTCTTATTCTCTTGTTTGTGTTTTCAAATGACACCCAAATACCTCTTTTTTATGAGAAAAATATGGTTATTCGGTTTGGGGATGGGCTATAAGGGGTAAAATAGTTAGGAAACCCTCGATAGCCCATAAACTCTGCCGAAGTCCTTGCAATTTTTTATTTTTTGCAATTTTTGGAGGTAAATGAGGGATAAATAACATGCAACTCAAGTATCTATGTTGGCTAACTATCATGCAAAATGTGCGTGTACATGGTATATTAGTGCAGTAAGGTGCGTACACTATCCAAAAAATAGTTTTTTAATAAGCAACCTCGGTAGTATTTTGGCAAAGCATGTAAGTGGAAAGGCCAATGTATTGTATGCATAAGTAAGGAATTTTTGAACTATAATAGATGCCCCCTAATGTGTGAGGTCAGAAGAGAAATTGATGGCAAAAATACATTACAATATCTTTACACAGTGGGAAGGCACGGAGTTGAGTGAGCCCGAGACGAGTGTTCATGAGCATGCTATCTACAAAAATAATAATAATCTCTCCAAGGTGGGCATACCCATGCTCGAGATAAAGTAAGCATGGATTCTTATTTGATACCAAACCAACCATACCAAGTATTCCTCAAGCATACACCATATCATGACAAAAAGTAACCATCCAAAAAAGTATACAACCACATAATGCTTTTCTTATTTCATACACTACATATCCATGTCACATACAACCAATAAAAAAAATATAAAGGTCTATATAAAGTGCAGCCACAAAGAATACACAGTGGATCTACATCTTAAGGTCATTTGATGGTATACAAGTACAATATGATATGCATCTTCAAGAAGCATCAATGCCTGCAACTAGAGATGAAGACTTCATGGCTATAGCAACAACTTCAATATATTAAAAATCATAGGTAGGAGTACCATAAGAGTGTAAGACTCACTACCCTTAGGTCTTCAACGTGATGTTGGGGAAAGACTAAAGTATCTCGATAACTAGGAGAAAAAATTCATTGATTTTGAATCCGAAATTGACTAGACTCTTGGGATGGCCAACTCATGAAAGTCAAGAGATATACTATAGAATAGTTGACTCAGGTTGGATAAAACTTCCCTTGGACAAAATCACAACAAAATTATGAGACTCAAGAAGCGTAATATTGACATAAGTCTGTGATATAGGAGGGATCACAAACTCTCCATATGTTTGGAAGAGTAACCAAATGGAGGAGGACATAAATCTATGTAACGAGAAAAGATTCCTAAGGTCATACTAGATCCCATTGGTTGGCAAGAAAATGGAAGGAAATGATTTGTCCAAGGGCGACTATCTTGCTACAAAAAAAAAAATGTCTATCCCGTCCCCTATTTTTGGAATATTTTACTTTTTTGTCTTCTTCAAATTTTTAATGAGCTTGAAAAAGAATAAAATAATGCTACGTTACAAAGGAGGAATGAGTGTCATGGGAAATAAAACTATTTCCAAGTGCATGGAACATACTGATGCTTAGTGCAAGGAGACATTTATAGGATAAGGACACTCGGGAAACATTCCTCCATGGGTCAAGGTGTCAGATCGCAAGGGAAAAAAGTGCTACAAGGCTTGAATTTAAGGAATGCTTTGAAGGTTCAATTAATAGCCACATGAAGCTAGAATTAGTCCAAAGATGCAAGGATGATACATGCAATGTGATTAAGTATGACACAACAAGACTCCTTCCATGTGACATTTTACAAGCCCAGAGAAGGTAAGTTCGATAGTTTTTCACATTTAGAGAGTCTGAAAAACACTAAAAGATGACTCCTGAGTGTTCATTTTTCGTAATTAGTCTAGTCAGTTCGAAAAAGGGTTAAATTTATACCGAAAGGATGTCTCTTCAATACCATTTTAACGAGTGTGATTGAGACAATATTACTCAGCTATCTTTTCAATTCTAAGGAGTCTAAAAAGAGATTAACTATGGACTCACAACCTTTTTCTAAGTTTAGTCTCCTTAGCCTGAAAAAGTATAAAATATAACTTAGGAGAACTCTCCTAGTGAGACAAGTCTCCCGAGGTGTACCTTTTTCCTGGATAATCTATTGGCTAGAAAAATGGTTAAACTTATGCCAAATAGATATTCCTTCTGGACCAATTAACGAGTGTGAAAGGAATAAGGTCACTCAACAATATTTTCATATTTAGGGAGTCTGAAAAGAGATTAAATATGGACTCTGAGAGGGTTCCTTTTTCATAAGTAATCTCCAAGTCCCGAAAAAAGAGATAAACCAAAACCAAGGAGAATGGCCCTTTTTAGAAAATTTAGTCCCTCAGGCTTGAAAAAGGGTTAAACTTACGCTTGAGAATACTCTCCTAGCGAACTGAAGCTCCTAGGGCATACCTTTATTCGTAAATTAACTGTCTAGACCGAAAAATGGGTAAACTATCGCCGGATAGATGTGCCTTCAAATTTGAGTTTGGCGAGTGTGAAGGGAAACAAGATCGCTTGACAATATTTTCATTTTTAGAGAGTCTGAAAAGGGCTTAAAGAAGACTCCAGGGGGGCTTCTTTTCTTAAGTAATCCAGACAAGAATGAAAATAATAAAAAAGGTCTCGTTAGATGTCTCTTTCAAAGTTGAAACGAGACTGAAAGAAAACAAACTGTGCTCATGGGGTGTCCCTCGGGTAAGAGCCAGAAAAGAAAAAGAAGAATGAGTCTTCAAAATGTAATCATGGCAGGACTAAAAGGACTTCCAAGCCTATGGAGAAAAATCACGGCATGGATACCAAAATGCAGCAAAGGATCTACCTACGAAATCCATGTAGAGGAAGTCTCTACCACCTAATTACGACACTTCTAAAGTAGTAGATAAGGTTCTGTGTCGCACGTATGTGGTATCGATCCTATGTAAAAGTGGAAAAGTCAACAATATGAAAAATGTAGGGTGGTGAAAACCTAACTTATATGCAAATGTTGAAAAATGACTTTTACCATAGGATGATATAAGTGTAACCCATCTCAAGAAAACACCAAACCAAAAGAAAATTTTCATTAGAATGACCCAAAGATCTCTCAAAAGGGAACTCAAATAGCTAGCAAGCCAAGAAAGGGGGAAAATGGGACCAAATTAGGGAAAAAGGGCCAAAACATTCTATCAATAGAGGTGGACAACTCATTTTAACCATTGCAATTTGGAAAATAACCAAAAATGTCAAAAACCCTCTTCCTAAAAACACAAATTCAAGGAGCTACGGTGGACGAAAGATCCTCACACTTGAGCCAAGTAAGTATAAACAACCAATATTTTCATTTTTATCCATCCTTTTTTTCTTAAATTATTGTTTGGAAGGAATGCACCCTTGTAAAAGGGTCGGTCTTGCATGTACGTGGGTTTTCCATGCACGACATGCATATGTACGTGAGAAAAGTAACACTTAGCCCGCGTACATACACGACTGTCTTAACGATAGCCTGTGGACACCTCTTTTAATGTTCAAAAAAAGTGAAACAAGGGATAAACCTCTCCAAATTTTGTGCAATAGTATGTATGTCCATTGGAAGGAAAAGGAACATGAGGATCTAGATGTATTGGTGGAGGAGGATCCCGAGGCTATTGTTGTAATACCCCAAGGTCAAGCCCCTGATGAATTGTAATGATGTTTAATGAAGTTTATAGGTTGGTGAGCCAAGTATTTATAAGTTGGAGGCTTATGTTTTTATTAGGCTAGAGAGCCTAAATGCTAAGGCCAATGAGCCTATTTTTGTATATATTATTATGTATATTATTAATAAAAATACATCGTTGTGTGTAGACTAACCACAAAGAAAGAATTATGGGGGAATAAGCTCCACTAGGAAGGGAAAGGGGAGGGGGATGAGAGGCTAGGAAAAAGGGGCTAAGAATGAGGGTTGAACCCAAGGGAATATTATAATATGTTCCTAAAATACTAAGGTTGGACATAATCTATTATCCTAAGTTCCTTTGGGGGAGGAACGAACTCCAAGTGGAGAGGAACAAGCTCCTGAAGAGTCAAGTGTCATCCAGGATGTAATAAAATTTATGTGGGGAAGTCCATCATTGTGGGGGTTCTCTCTCATGATTATCACCATTATTTCCATCCCTTGTCCCATTCACTCACACACTGAGCATGCACTTAGTCAGTCCATTTTCTCCATTGTTGAACTCTCTACCATCGTGAACCTATGTAATTTACTGAGTCGTCCATTTACTTACCTAATTTTGCTACTGTCGTTACCCATTGGACTTAAGAGTTGGACATAAGAAGTAAGTTAAGGCCTGTGGTTTGAAGAGGCAGGTTGTCAATCTCATGGGTTGAAGAAGCAGGTTGTTAAGCTTGTGAGCAACTCTCTCTAAGTGAGATAGGTTGCTCGGGAAGTCATTTCTCCTAGTGGGAGTTCAGTAGAAGATACAAAGCTCTGATAATTCTCGATTCGGCCTGTTGCTAATTCCCTGGAAGGTAAGTGGAGAAGCCGATGGATTGTGGAACAATGAAGGTGTATATTCCCAGGATGGGACAAGCATGTGGGGAATGAGATTCTGTGAGTAGTGGGCATAAGTAGGCTCTTTGGTGGGAATCCTTCCTATTGCATTGTGCAACTTTCCATAGTATCATCCTAGCCCAGGATTTCCTTTACCCTAGGTGGAATTTAGTCCCATCTCTAGGGAGACCCACTATTGATAGCTTGGAGAAGCATGGTCCAAGGCTGGGAGTTTCATGGAAGGTCTGCACGTAGTTGGTGGTATTCTCATAAATAGATAAGTACCAATTCTATGTTAATTGTATGACGTGTATCTTGTACATGTGTTATAATGTTATTATAATTTCTTGTATATGTTGCATGTATGTGTTTATTGTCACTTCTGCTTGAATTTGTGTATGAACATAATGTCTATCTCTATTTAAATTTGCATTATATGTGTGTGTGTGTGTGTGATCTCAAACAGAGCATGCAGAGCCTAGTGTCTTAAGACTGGGGTGCACTACAATTTGGTTTAAGAGTAGTTTGTTTTGAAGTAGTGGCATGTCCACAGCCAGGGTGGTCGGGGGATGTTACAATTTGGTATCAAAGCCCATGGTTTCCACAATGAATCTGGATGAGAAATGAATGTGGAATTTGGAGTCAAAATTCCATAGGGAATTGATGTACAAAGTGCCAAGAGGGTGTTGGGGGAACACCTTGGCTATGTTCTAAAGCTCAGGAGGTATAATAGTTTGATAAACCACGAAAGATGTGGTATTGGGCCATAAAGTTAAATTTGGGCCATTGGATCTGTTAGGAAGAAGGAAGATCCCCCACAATCGTCAGATCTAGAGAAGGTGCACGGAGGATAATTAAAAAAGTCCTTCAGACATCGCCCCTCTGGTCATTTTAAATCTATAACAGAGAAAAATGTTGAAGTTTGGAACTAATATGGACCATCCACTTTCCAGGGACACGTGTCCTCAGATTAAAAAATGTTCATAGTCCGGCAGTTTGGGGGTCCTTGGGTGTTCAACATTGAAATTATCGAAGTCCCGAAGCTATGGGAAATAGTTGTCGGTAGTCGGCAGTTGAAAGTCAGCAGTTCAAGAGTTTTGTAAGTGATCAGATGAGATCTATTGAAGTGTCGAAGTCTCAAAGTGTTGGAGATGATGTTGACTTGTTCGATAGTCGACAGTTTGACAATTTTGAAAAAGTATCGATAAGAATAATTGTCGAAGTCTTGGGTTTTCGAAGTGATGTGACATGATGATGTCACCAGGGGTGGCATTGACTTGTTCGAAAGTTCGATAGTTCGACAGTTTTGAGAAAGTGTCGATGATAGGAAATCCCCGAAGTACTGAAGTGTTGGATATGACGTGGCATGATGACATCACCTAGGGTGACATGGACCTAACTAGGTCTGCCACATGTCACTTTTTTTTGTACTTTTGATAGGCCATTAGGACCTATTGGGACCTTACACGTGTCACTCGATGATGGGGCCATGTGTCACCACTTTTATTGGTGAAAGATGGACTATGTGGGCCCTGGGAGGTTACGCAGTTTGGGAGTTTGGCGTTAGAAAAAAAAATTGTTGGAAGAACTTTCGGACCTCCAAAGTCCTAGAGTCCCAAATTCTAGAAGTTTTGTAGTGACGTGGCTTCATGACGTCACCTGGCATGACGTAGACACAAAATATGCATGCCATGTGTTAGTGTGCTATGTGATTTTGAAAGGTTGATTTTTCCAGTTAGGATTTGACACGTGTCACCCCTCATATTGGGCCACGTGTTCGCTTCACAAAATCTTCCACATAACACCTAGGTGTGTTGTACTAACTAGACCCCAGGGGTTCGCCACTTCATCATTTGGAACGAATGAAGTGAGAGGAAGGAAAAACCATTGAAGCTTCAAAGAGTGAAGTCCTCACTATTCATATAGAGGGGACACACGGTAGTAGATCTCGTGGTCTGAATGATTCAAGGCATAATTAGTTGAGATCAAGGACTTCCAGAGGCCCAAAGTTTGAAATCCATTGTGATCGTTGATCACAGAGGATGTGTGGTGCGAGATACCATAGTATAGAGGAGTAGTACTCTGGATAATTTGAGTTGCATAATTTCTATGAGTCGAAAACTCCTGGAGGGACGAAGTTAATCTCGACCGTTGATCGAGAGATGACATGTGGAGGAAAGAGAGGGGACCTCTGGTGGATTGGCACATCGGGATATTTTTTGAGATGTGATTTGGAAACTGTCAAAGCCCAGAGTCCCAGAGCTCCTATCCACCATAGATATGAGAAGAGAATGTGGACCTTAAATCCACCATCCTTCGCGAGTTCTCCAATTTAGCAGTCTGGGAGATTTATTGTGATGTTCTTTGGAAACCATCGAAGCTTGAGTCCCAGAGATCCTATCCATCATATATCTGAATAGAGAATGAGGATCATAGATCCACTGTCCTCCATGAGTTCACTAGTTCGCTGATCTGGGATGTTTGTGATGTGTAGAAAGGAAAACCTCCGAAGCTCCAGAACCCCAAAGTTTCAAGGCTCCAGATAAGAACCTAATTGTTAGCACTGGGTCACCAGGGATGATTTTAAGGATGGAAATTTATATTAAAATCTAGAAACATGGGATAATATTACTAGTCCTTAATATGCAAAATGTAAAATATTTGGCGATAGTTTTGTAAAAATATTCAAATTTCTAAGGATTTTGTATAGTTTCTATAAAATTTTGGGGATTTTTTAGGTTAAATAATTTTATTCTATGGAATTTGGGTGAATCCTTTTTAGAAAAAATAGTAATTAGCAAATCATTTTTTGGGAAAAAAACATGGAAAATTAGCCCATTTGCGAAATTTAGCCCCTAAAATCATCTATGTGGGTCACAACCCTTGGTCACATGAATTTGGGGGCTGAAGAAGAAGGGCTAGCACCCAAAATTTTGTTTTAAGAATAGGAAAGGGCTTAGAGAAAGAGCTCGTGGTATTTTTAATTGTACGGACCTACACCTAAAGAAGTAAGGAAGGCTTATGAACCTGAAGGAGTGATCCAACAAGGATATAAGAGCCAATTCGACACTGAGTTGGAAGAATCCATGTACAAGATTGCATCACTAAAAAGAAAATTTGTTCAAGTATCCATAACTTTCTTCTAAAAACTTAGAATTGAGCATGGAAATAGGAATATGAAAGGTATTGAACAATAGAATATAATTGTTCACCCGGAAGTTAGATCTAAACAGTCAATTTCTCAGAAAAATCAATAGAAAAGAAGTCGGATATATATTAATGAATCATAATGGTTCATGTTTTCATGAAATTATTAAGAAAAGTTAGCTTGACAAAGTTCTGTGGGTTGCAAATTTTTGCAGAAATAACAGTTGTCAAATCAGAGTCAACACAGAGTGCATAGTGATGGAGGATACATAGGTATTCTACAACCAAGAAGATGAAATCAAAGGGTTGAATTTCCAGTTGGGTATGGAAGGAAAAAACTCCAATGGACATGGAGGAGGAAAGGAGGAATACATAAATTTGGCTGAGACCATCAGAAAATTGCAGGCAAATGTCCAGAGCCACAAGGATGATAATGAGAGGCTTATGAAGGCCAAGGAATAGCAGGAAGACTTCAATATGAAGTTAATGAAAATCCCAGACAAAATTGAAAATAAGTTGGATAAGGGGAGTTGTAATGTCCCCCACCTCTTAGAGAGGTAATGAGGAGACTCAGTGACCTGGGCACCCCCACTAGGTCATAGTCTCACACT
>JZKD02S0499629.1:265093-290488 GCA_000966675.3 Picea glauca | reverse complement strand
CATCTGTTCTTCATAAACAATCGATTGCCATCAATGACAACCTTGATCATCTGCGTCATCTCTGTTGTAGCCATATTTCCAACATCGAGCTTGTCTCTCTTGAAGAAAATCGCTCTCACACACCCAAGAAACCCTCAATGGTGGAAGAAAATAAAAATGACGGAGCAGACGATCCTATCAATCTATTGCTTGAGCAAGCTCTCACGCGATAGAGGGACAAAATGATGGAGAATTTTGCCCACATCCTTCAATGCCCACCGATAGCATCAGGCGCATCTTCATCAAGCGACCACTTTGGAGGCACCTCGCCTTTCAAGATACAAGTTAACTTTGATATTCCTGTATTTGAAGGACAAATAGATGCAGAAGCCCTAGAAAAATGGTTAACTCTGCTAGAAGGTTATTTCTCTGTTCACAATTTTTTCGATAAAGAAAAGATCACCTTCGCACTCCTTAAATATCTCCCTCATGTCAAACATTGGTGGGAAACTTACTGGGAGAAAATTTCCACAAAGGAGTCTGGAATATATGGGGCCGATCCCACTTGGGATTTTTTTGTGGATGCGGTAAAGGAACAATATTACCCTGTTGGCAACTATGAGGACCAGTACATGAGGTGGACCACACTGCGGAAAGAGAGGGGCCAAGCGGTTTTGGAGTTCACCAATACCTTCCATACCTTGCGCACCAAGCTGGGTATCAAAGACTCTGAGCAACATTTGGTTCTGAAATATCGTGGGGCTCCTCATAGATACATCCAGACTAAAATAGATTTTTTAGACATCTCATCACTCGGTGTTGCTTATCGATATGTTGTTAAAATTGAGAAGAAATTTAAGCACCAGAACAAATGGGAATTTGGGTCTGCAAATCCGCAACAACCACCAAAGTATGACAAAGACAACCCTAACAAACAGTCTCCCGAAAACTAGTCCAAGACACAGGAAAAGAAGGGTCACAGGAAGACAAAGAAGGAAACCGAAAAATGGTGTGATTTCCACAAATGCCCCTGGCACAACACCGATGAATGTCGCTCAAAATAGTCATTGGTGGCCGAGATCAAAGACAAAGAGCTAAACCCTGATTCAGAATCTGATTATGAAAATAATGGTAAAGGACAGATCATTGACGCAGACCCCACTACTATTGTTGCGACCGCAGCAATTCAACCAGAAGAACCAACAGATCCTGAAGAGGGGGAGTGCCTTTTTCATTCACAGATGTCGGTGAAGGGGACCCCGCTGCATTTTATTATTGATAGCGGAAGCCAAAAGAACCTCATCTCAACAAAGGTCGTCAAACAGTTGGGATTGTCGACAACACCACACCCTCAACCATACAACATCGGGTGGCTTCAGCAAGGAAGAGATCTTCGTGTCAACCAATAGTGTCGATTGTCATATGACATCCAACCCTTCAAGGATGAGGTATTATGTGATGTTTCCCCACTGGATGTCTGTGATGTTCTCTTGGGCCAACCATATATGTGGAGACGCCATGCTATTTATGAGTCTCGACCCCATACTGTCATTGTTACTTTGCAGGGTCATCTCTATAGAATACCAGAGGTAGTTTCGACTATTGTTCTATCTAAAAAGTGCCACAAGGTAGCATCTCATACTGCAAAATTCAGCTTCTTCACAATCTGTTCAAAAGGAGAACAAAAGGACACTGCAACCACTACAACCTTGCCCCAAGAACCTTCTATCCAACAGAAGCAGGTCGACAAGGCTGCAGCAAAGTGAAAATATTCCGTCTGCACATCGTTCTCTCATGTATCTCGACTTGTTGAGCAGCCTCAACCGCAACAGGTTCATGACATATTTCCACAAATTGAGCAGCGCGACGTCTCCAGCAAGACAAGCAGATCACCAAGATGCAGATTCAATAAATGGTTTTCGCTCTCCCCCGGGAACTCAACGCAATGGAGACCATTGCTTCCTAAGGAGGGAGGATTGATCCAGGTGGATATCAATGGCCACCCACCTTTTCCAAATGGCTCAAAACGGCTTTTTGGCAATTTTGGCAATTTACTATTTTTAGTATTTTTTTCGGGTCCTGAACTTCCGGGGCCATTTTGAGGCCCTAAATGATGTTTTTTTGGGTATTTTGCTCTCGTAAATTAATATCTACAATGCTATTTTTTCTTTAACATTGTAGGCCTCGGATAGATCTTTCCAACGAGCTATCACACGCCTAAAACGAAGATCGTATGCAAAAGTTACGACCCCTGGAAGTTGATGTACTCACTTACCCAAATGGGGCCCACATGACTTTTGGTGCTTCATCTCCTAGGGTTAGGTTTTTGGATGTCTAGGACTTTTGGCATTCCCGTTTATTGTAAAAAAGCCTTCAGAACCTCATTGTAATCATCTTCTTACGAATGCGAGTGGCCATCACATCTCTTCTCAGAGATAAGCTGCCACCATTCTAGCGAGTCTTCCACTCTGTATTTTTACAGTCTCTGTACATTTCTTTCATTAATAGAAATCATGTATTACTATATATCTGTGTTTATGGTTACATATTTGATACATTTATGTTATATTATTGAATATCTGTGATATCTCTGTGCATTTATTTATTATATCTCCGATCTCATTTAGTGCCGAAAATAATCCGGATCAATATGAGCTCAAACAGAGCATGCATAGTGTAGTGGCTTAAGACTAGGGTGTGTTACAATTTGGTTTCAGAGCAGTTTGTTTTGAATTAGTGCCATGTACATGGCCAGAATGGTCGGGGGACGTTACAATTTCCATGCTGAAACAATGTGGTATGTGGAAGTTCTTCTAATGTCCATTAATGAGGGCACAACCCTAATTATTGAACCACTTAATAGAGTATTAGCATCCAGATGCAGATGTGTTCACGCTAGAGGGTCAGTCACTGACTCTGACGAAAGAGGACATATACTTTTTGACTAACCTCTCTGGGAGGGGTGAACTGGTCAACTTGAGGACCTTTCCTCCATGGCCATACAACATAGAGGACTACATTGGGATGTATTGTGAGGCGGGCACTGAGAAAGTAGGATATCAAGTGTCAATACACAAGATCACTAGCCTGAGTCTCCAGATAGTACTATTCATGATTGGGCATATCACGAGATCCATAACACTTCATTAGGCCTCCTGTGCACATATGCATTGTGCAGTTCAGTGCTCGAATGCCACCATTTTTTACTATATCAATACCATGCTTACATGCATGAAGAAACAAATCATTGATTGTCATAGAATAATGAACAAGAACTTTAGGTTCAGGAATGTATTGTGTGCTTTCTTCTTTGAGAGATTTCCTAGCCTTAGCCCGAGGGAGATAGTATGAGTCCATATTGCCTCCTTTCCATCATTGTGCAAGTGGGCAGCTTTGTTGCCTAGACAGGGTGCAGGGAGACTCCAGGAGGATTTTGATGACAAATTTTTTGATTGGTGAGCCCGTCAGAGTCCTGTTATCAAGGAATATCCATATACAGAGATCAGTTTCTTGAGGGATCCTAATATTCCCATGCCCCCTGGTGAGGAGCACATAGAGATAGATAAACACATTTTTAAAGTTATTTAATTTTTAAGTTTTTTAAATATTATCCTTTTTATGTAATGTCAAAGTACTAACTCAAAGATATGTTATATATAGATGTGGGACCAGTGCGACCGGATGACTTTGCCAAGACTAGGCCTCATCCTTGACCAGAGGCCGGACCAACAGGAGCAGGAGGGTCAGCAGCTGTAGGAGGACCCCCAGTCAAAGAGGCTAAGAGATTATTGTGGCTAGTAGAGAGGAACCTAACGACTCTCACTCGTGCATTGTCAATGGAAGAGATAGAGGACCTTCCCTCGGCCATGCAACCACATGTAATAGAGGTGCCCAGGACTTGGGTCCAATTTTTCTGACATCTTGCAAATGTCATAGTTCACTACAATAGGGAAAATATCCCTAGACCATAGTTAGTTTTGGACCAAACACGTGTTGAGGGAACTTTTTGTATTCAATAGTGAGGGCTTAAGACCAACGATGTATATTGGCTCTATTTGAGGCTTTATGGACCACTTTGTACTCATGCCACTATTTTTGGGGATATATTATATATACATCTTTTTGTGTTATGGATAAACATTTTGTACAAATGTATTTACACGTGTATGTGCATGTTTTACTTTTATGTATGAGAAACATGCCAATCTAGTACTTTATTAGCCAATGTATCAGTTAGTTGATTAGATATCCTAGGAACATGAATATAAGTAATATAATCAAAATAATGTTCTAAGAGACGTACCCTAAGGAATCGTCGGTGAAGGTTGGGATCATATACATGGTATGTCCCATTCAACTGAGAAATGGCCAGTTGGGCATATAGATAAACCCGGAGGTGATAAATACCATGTGACAAGGTGTCACGTAGTAACTCTATTACTACATTGTAGTCGAAAACATTATTGGTTGCTTTTCTCAGACAAATACCTCCAGAAGACATCAACTGACCAAAAGGTGTAAAATTCACCCAAGTTGTGGAAGAGAGCCTTTGAGTGTGTCAAATAATACCGTCTGTGAACCTAACATAGACTTCAGATTCACTTGACATCTGCCATAGTGAAAAGAAAACACAATAACTACATGTCCATAAAACAAAAAGACAAGACTGTATAAAAAAATATACATATATACAAGAAGTCACTCAGGAGACTGACCTAAGTGTAATACTTCTTAAGGTAGATCCCATTTCTAGGCTCCAATAAATAATTTCCCTTGAAATCAACCAATCGATAAGCACCCTTTTCTAAGAATTTTTTCACAATGAAACATTTGAACCAGATGGGTTTGAACTTTCCTGCCCCCACGAGCTATTTGTATTGGTTGTAGAATAGGAAAATATCACCTTCGGATAAAATATGAGGGCATACGGACTGATCATATTGACCCTTGACACATTTTTTGTGAGCCTCATTGGCCAAGGCTGCATCTTGATGTTTCTCATGATCGAGTTGCTCGAGATATAAAATATTTTCTTCAAGCGATGTAGTGTCGGGAAGTAGTTCCACTTACAACGTAAGAGAAGGGATTTGGAATTCAATGGGTAATATTGCTTCCATCCCATAGATGAGTTGGAAAGGAAAAAACCTAGTAGCAATTTTGACTAAAGTTTGATAAGCCCAAAGTGTTGAGTATAACATCAAATTCCAATTTGACTTAGAAAAATTAATCATTCATTGAAGAATAGTCTTGAGAGACTTATTAACAACTTCTACCTGACCATTTTCTTATGGGTAGTAAGGTGATGAATGTTCCTGTTTAAACCCTAATTTTGATGTTAATTTGGACAAAATTTTGTTCTAGAAGTGACTGTTGTGATCAATGACAATCTCCTTCGGAATATCAAACTTGGCTACACCATGGTTGAAAATGAAAAGGGCAATTGTTTCCCCATCATTTTTCAATGTCGACATAGCTTCAACCCAATTAGTAAAGTAGTCTACCGCTATGATGATATAACGATGTCCCCTAGATGAAACTAGGTGACATGTAGTGAAATAAATCCCCCACTTGGTGAAGGGATCGACGATAATAATTGGGAACATGGGAGATGGGTCTGCCCGCATCTTCTGAGAGAATATCTGGCATGGGTGACACTTCTTGACTGCCTGTACACAATATTTGATTAACAAGGGCCAAAAGTATCCAGTGTGAAGAATATTTTGGGTTGTTTCCAACCCAAACAAATCCACCACATGCTCCTGTGTGACAGTCGTTTAAAACAATCTATGCTTCTTCATGAATGAGACATCGATGGAGAATGCAACCCACTCCTCGACGATATAAAGTTTCATCAAGGATAATATATTTCTACGTTTGGAGTCGTATTCATAGATTCTCATCGTGAGAAGCAGAAGAAGGGAACTTCAAAGTATGAAGATACACAAGTATATCTCCATACCAAGGGTCTGAATATGCAATAAGAAAAATATCTTTGTTGATCAGTGACTCTTCGAGCAAAATATCACCACTTTCGACCAGAAGTTCTGAGATTAGTTTAGCAAAGGCCAAGGAATTTTTAGGTTTTACCGAAACAAAAGCCAAGTCAAACTCTTGCAGGATGACTATCCATTGACTGATTTTCCCGCTACGACCATTGTTCAAACAAAGTTTATTTTTCTTCTCTAAATCCAAATTCCCATTTTTATTTGGTTACAGAGATGCCTTTAGTTCTAAAAAGGATTCAAAAAGTCTTTCAGGTTTTTCGGGTTTCGGGGTTCGACGATTCACGAGGTATGTTTTTTAATAACAACTCCAAAGTCCCAGTACTGAAATCTCGAAAGAGTGAATGTTTAAAAGGAATTGAACCAATTTAAAGTAATAATTAAAAACGTTAACATCTTTCTAAGCCTTTCACGTGTTCTTTTTCGGCCATCTCAAGTTAAACAACATTTCAAATGCCCCGACATGTTTTTTACGAAATACCTTTTAATCATGATTAATTAAGTTTTAAAACATACTTAACAAATCGTTAATCAGTCGCAATTCGGGAAATCAAAGAGTCAACTTTGTGTCTCCTTAAAACCCCGACTCCTGAAGTCACGAAATTCTTAAAAGCTAATGCTATGTTTATTAAGAAGTAAGAAGGTTTAATGATAATAAATCCCATCGCAATTTCACAATTTGGGATTTCTTGCGTTAAAGAGTTGTCGGAGTCCCGATACTCTAATACATGAAAATTAAAGACTAACCCATGATCGCAATTAATTAAATGGTTAAAACAAGTGGTTAGTGCCTAAATAAATCCCATCGTGGTTTCGCAATTTGGGATTTACTTGTGTCATACCTCTTGGGGACACGATGCTACAAACTTCGAAACATGAAATCCAGAAATAATTAAGCACTTAAACGTAATTAAGTAATTTTAAAACAAGCATTAAGGGTATTAAATAACGTTTTGTGTTTCTCTATTCGGGAGTTTTCGATGACCTTCCTTTCGAAATCCCAGTTTTGAATCGTCGATATGTAGCAGTATCTATAACGAATTAATGGAGATGTTTTTAACATAAAGTGTGTATCTCCAGGCGTACCATCCCCATTAAAGAATTTAATTTTTATCACCTATATCGGTATGCTAAATTTAAGACAGGTTAAAGGTAAATAAAGGTTTTCAAGTTCAAATTTAATTCTTATTTTTAGACTAGGAGCGAGTTCCATTCCGGAGAACTCACGCATTTATTCTCTGCAATAGGTTTTCATTTTAGCACAAACATCATGGCACCCAGAAAAGCGCCTAAGAAGAGTGAGGAGGCAGGTGAAAGCTTGAATCTGGATGGAGATGCTATATCTGACACTACACCGCATGTTGTGGATTTAGTCAAATTCTGGAGGCAGATTTTTGAAACCTTAGACTATGAGATTTAGAATTGCCCCGACGATTTCAGAAATGAAAGGACTGAAAATAAACTCAGAGACATAGTAGATTCTGAGCTTCATAAAATAGCCACACGACCGAGACTCATGCCATACAATGACATGATAAGCTGGGCTTTAGAGAAAACCAACATTCAAACAAGGAGCATTCTAAACAACCAAAAGGTCGTCGTCGGCTTGTTCAGACCCAAGCACATCCAAGTAATGTATAAACTATCCCCTACTTCTAAATACATTTATAATGTCGAATTCGTAGAGGAATTTCAAAGAAAGGAGTGTACAACATTCAATCAAACATATCCAGGTATAATCAAAGAATGGTGGGTAATTCCAGCGTGATTTAGAGCTGATACCCATGGCAGTTATTCCACAACTCTGTTAAACGAGTACATGGTTTATATAGCTTTGATTCTATGTAGACTTTTCGGGAGGAAACACCCTAGCCATTTCCCTACATAATGGGTGCCACTTATACACGAAGTAGCCGAGGGTTACAGTTTCAACTGCGGTAAATTTTTATCAGATAATCTAACTAAGGATATTGCAGAGTACCAAACAGCAAAATCGAAAGGCTAACCTACATTTTTTTTACATGTCTGCATATATTATGGATGTTATCTATTACATGATTCCATTCCCCTTGATTAATTGGAGTTGGAACCTAGCCTATGCGAAGCACATTCATGTTTATCACTCTAATCTATGGGAGGAGAATGTTAAAGGTTTCTTTTATGAAATATGCCACTATGTAGTGATACCTTTGCACCAATTTTTTTATGGTTATGCACCCCTCGTATTTTAGATCCAATCATGGGAAACCTCAAGGCGATTGCATATTGGTTCATTGAAGAGGGTTTCTCCTATGTCAGGGTTTTCGGGTCCTCGATTCCTCTTCACGCACTTCCGAAATTCCTTCTTGATAGACTAGTGTGCAGGGAGGTGGCCTACCAAATAATAATAGGTTGCATCAGCATAGAATTGAAAGCAGCTCAGAAGAAGTTCCAACCACTTTTTCTGGTACAGATTGGGAAGTGTTCACTGCATAACTTTGGTCATTCCAAGGTAGAAGCTACAGCACTAGAAGACATCAAATTAGTAGATCTTGAACTCATAAAACATGATCCTTATAAAATTGTAGGAAATCATCTTGCTCATTGCAATATGAAAATGTATGAACATGAAGATTCTCCCTGTGACGACATCTTTGAGGGAGCTAGAACATATAAGGAAATATTAGACAGAGTTCAGGCATTATCACCCGACCTACAGACCAAATTTCTGACTTTCCAGAAGCACAGGTGAAGTGGTTTGCCAAAGATACTACAAGGAGAATCAACAACCCCTCCTCCATCTCAAGGAAGTATTCCCCCAAGTTTTGGATTAGAGGCTCATGACAAAGGGACTACAAAAGAAAATCCAAAGAAGAATGAAGCGTCTTCACAAAAAGAAGAAGCTTCACAAACAGAGCACCCAAAGTCTGAAATAGAAGCTAGGCTCGAGACACTTTCAAATTCGAGTCAAATGATTCCTCTTTTATCATCAAATATTCATGCTAATATCCCCAAAATAGTAGGAGAAACTCAATATTCAGAATTGGGCAGCCCTATTTCATCATTAACTCCTTTACAGTCAACTTTTGGGACCCCCCATCTGGAAGTCATATATGTAATTGACCTTAATCCTATCTCTAGAGAAGAGATACCTTCCTATGAATACTTTTTTAGTAAGAAGAGGAAGGTTGTAGTAAAATAGGAAACACATCTAAGAGAAGGCACAATGGTGAATAAACACAGAGTGCTCATAGATGGGAAGAACCTAGAAGAGGAAGATTTTGCCACAAAAGTAGCAGGCTCTATGGGAGCTTTGGCAACGACCAATTTATTCTCAGTTGACTCTTTGAAAACAAGGCTGAAGCAGGAAAATCAAATGATATCTCAGTTGTAGGACCAAATAAGGCACACAGAAAATAATATTCGAGAGGAGGTAAATCAAAGAGTTTAACACGCCAGAACTGCTGACAAGAAGGAAATGAGATTGTTGAAGTCTAGTTTAGAGGAAGCGAACAAGCATATGCAAATGAGTCAAGTATGGGTTATTTGGTAGGAAGAGTTAGTGAGACAGCTATAGGATGAGTTGAATTCCATTGAAGGGCAAGTTGTGAATATAACAACAATTCAAGCCCAAGCACTAGAGGTGCAAGAGAAACTACGAGCAGAACAACAAAACATGCTTTCTAAAATAAAAAACGTTCAAAACTACTTCCTGGAAATAAGCCACTCACTGGATAACATTTCTTTCAAGGAGAAAGAGGCTACAACAACTCACACTACTTTACAAAAGGCAGTAGAGTTTTCGGCTAGAGAGGAAGTACCGGTAATCCCAAAGCTGACTATAGAAGAAAAGATTAGGGGAGACATCATATTAAAAACATGGGAGACCAATATTGTTGAAAGTAGGAAAATGGAAAGAGAAGTCAAGAAAGAATGTGAATAAGTGTTTTATCAGCTAGATACAAAAACACTGGGGCATTGGTAAAGGTGATTTTCCTAGGATATTAGGAAAGATCAATGTTGTAAGGCATCAACTGCATATCAAGGAGAGCTGGAATGAAGCCCATCTCAAGATTTCACAATTGAAGTAGCTTGACATCACACAAATGGATAAGTGGATAATAAAGAAAAATCTACAGTTGCAGTTGACAAAGTTTGAAAAGGGAAAGATTAAAGACATGTTGCCTCAAATTCAGAGGAAGTTGTATGTGTTTGAAGCAAAAGATACGACAGAAGCTTCCAGAATTTTGGTGCATTTTCTAGACAGATGCGCCGAGTTTGTTGGACCGAGTGAAGGAAGCACTTCAAATAAATGATGAAGTAGTGCATGTATGTTCATTTTTTTCCAACTGTTAGAAAAGTAAAAAGTAACCGAGAAAAACGGTTCAAATTTTGTATTCTCTAACCATTAATACCTAGGAGATTAGGAGAATACCAACCGTCTAGGTTCATGATTTTATTTGTATAAATACAATTTTGAAAGTGGAACCAAGGGGGGGGGAGGGATTTTTCCTTGGCCGATTGTAGCAGAGAAATTTTTTCACTTTCTAGAATTAATACAAATGCAAATTGAAGACTCCAAATCCCGTCAAGTTTGAGTTATGTGTTCCTCTGTTATTTCATATTTAACATCATTTATTATATATCTTTGATGAATTATTAGTTGCAATTTAGTACAACCTTTATTGTAGTTATTGATTATTTTAGTCATCTAATCATTTACATTTTTTCCTCTGTATCGGCTATCAGCAGGTACAAGACCTGTGAATTACTTAGATTTCTATATCTTACACTTCATTAAAGTTTTTCTTGTCTATTTTTTTTTATCTCACAAAGTGAGATTCTTCCTTGGTTGATGCCTCACATTGTTCCACAGCTTTATGTTTTCTTTCATTTCATGCATGATTTTCAGTTTAACTTAGATAAGGGAAACGACCTTTGATTTTGTTATACTATTAATTCAAAATTTGGGAATTTTTTCTTACATAATCTAAAATAGAAACAACAACCTAAAAAACAACAAATCTTTAAAAATATTTTTCCTCCATGACTGTACATGTTACAAGACAGCCCTATCACATACCCACTACCTAAATCAAATTTTTCTGGTCTTCTGCCAAACCAGAACCCCTAAATATCCATGGAGGCCCATCGTAAGATGGTTCTTTCTCTCTCCTTCTCCGTTCCCATGTGATCGCGGGTCATGATCACGATTCAATTTGGACGCAGTGCCTATTTGTATTTCATGCCTCGGTGCTACAGTAATGTCTAATCGTTCGACTCTGCCACCGTCGAACCCCAACAAGGCTAGCGACCGGCCAATGGGGGCGAATCCCTACAGGGCCAACAAATGGCCAATAGGAACACATCCCAACAGGGGTAGAGAACCGCCAATGAAAATAGGCCCCTTCACGTGGTTAAGTGGAATACATGTGGAAGAAAGGGATACTCGACACGGTAGTCGACATGATAGGAGGGGGGGGGCACTTCACATGCCACACTATTCTGGACCCCCCCCCATTAAAGGAAGAATGGCAAGGGGGGTCCAGAATCCACTTGAGCATCGTTGATCATGATGAGTTAATATCGATCGTTCGAGAGTTGCACGTCCAATTCCAGACCCCCCCCCTACTGCTAAAGGAAGAACAGTAAGGGGGCTCCGGAATGGAACCTCGATCATAGATCTGGATGGGTGGACTCTGGCCGTACAGATTTGCTTGCCGCTTATCCTAAAGCATATTCACATCCTGGCTTAAGTTGACGTCTCATCTCTACATCTAAAGGTCATTACAGACCCTGAGATCCTCCGAAAGAATCTCGTCTGTTCATCGGGGTTTATCATCACGAGAATTCAGACTCTCAATCACGGGACTCCCGAATCCTCAATCCCCAGTTTCCCGATGCAGTTAATCTCTCGACATGTGGCCTCCATCAATCGGACGGCTCAGATCTATTCTGGGGTTTCCACCATGGGAAATCTTGAACTCTTGTCAACAGGAGTCTCGATTTCGCAATTCTCGATGAGTCGATGAGCTGATATGGACCCTTACGTGTTATTCCTCCTGGCTAAACTCTTGGCCCACATGACCACTATCTCACAAGACCGCAGTCTTATCTCCTGTCGGGGTTTCAGACTTTCCACTGTCGAAATGTATTCGTCCTCAGGATTCGCGATCCGTCGAATCCCGATATGTCGAGATAATGACAGTTGGCTCTACGATGGACGCTTTTCGCTTTGTCGGGAGTCCGGGCTTCGCAATTACGAAGTGTATGGGCTTCTTGTCCATGGGATTCCCGATTTGTTGATGGGTTGTCGATCTTGCCCGTGTGTCCTCCTATGATGGACAACTCAGATTGGCTTCGGGATTTTCACTATGAAAAATCCCCGACCTCATTTCATCGTGACTCTCGACTTCATGAGTTCCGATATCCCGATGTGCCATGCCTCTCGTTGGGACTTTCAACATCCTATTCACGAGGGCTTAACCCTCATGCATCTCTGAACAGATCCCACGACTGTCAGGTTTTTCTTTCTAGGATCTAACGGTTCAGATCTATCCCACCTGGTGCACTCTTCCACTACTTCATGGGTGTGGAAAAATCAACGGTCCAGATGTTCTCATGGACCTTGGGGGTCTACAATCCCAATTTCCTTGTTATTCACGAAGATAGAGGAAAAAGGGGCAAGGTATGTAACACCCTTGTTTCTTTCGTCAATCTAATGGTCGTGAATGACCATGGGTCTTCCAACGGGGTCTCGTCCGTCAATCGATACTTATCCCTACGCTGCTACTTCGGGATTTTAGGAGGTTCATTTCTCCTCGCACAGGGATGTTAAGACTTGCTCATTCAAGTCCTTTTTTTTCAGGTTCTTGGTAAACTTCTCCAAGGAGGGAATCTCTGTGAAGGGATCTATTCTGGGGAATCCCCGAAGACAGATAAGGGTAAGCAAATTCCCGTGAATGGGCTGGAAGCCTGACTTGGTTCAACTTATGCATACTTAAATTCATTCATCAACATAAGTCATACGTGGTTTCTTCTGTTATAAGCATATATCTATTATTTCTTATCAAAACACTGCACAAACATTCTTACACTGTAATCGTTCACAATTTCACATTTCTATGAGCATATATGTCAATATATGAATTTCAATATGCAATATGTAAAACACTTATCAAAAATAACACTAGAAGTGAGTGCAACTGCTGAGAGGGGTGCTCGTTTCCACCCAACCGTAGGCGTAGCGACTCCCAGCGGATTTACCACTAGCCACCCCCAAGCTGAGACCACGATGCCATGAGACTGCGTCTCTCTATTTTCCAGTGACTAGGAGTGAAGGTTTCAATCCTTCCTCTCTCCTACCACTCACTCTGCGTAATGCTAGACTTCCCCTCACATCTTCCCCCTAATCGCTTCTACCCCACGCCTTATCCTCTTGCGAGGTTGTGTGTGGCACGATTACCCTCGCACTGGCCAGTCATGATGGCTCTACGGATGGGCGGTTCACCTCCCCATCCCTCATTAATTCCTGAGGAGCCATCTACCTACCAGTCTGTGAGGCATTTAATTCAGAGCCAACGAGCCACTTTTGGTTCTCTGGGCCAGTGGAGTCCAAATACGGTATTAATTCTCGGTGGAAGTTAACGCCACCTTTTTAGGTGCCTTCCACCGCCATCGTGGTCTCTTTTTATGCACATCCCCTCTCAGCAGTCCTGCAATAAATTCAAAATGTTATTCACATTCATTGACCTTTTCCTCAAGGTCCATTTACATCACATATTCACATTTATGAGTTTTCCATAGTTCTTGGCCAGTCCAGTTATATTTACAAGCTGGGGGAAACAGGGTGTTACAAGCCCAATATCGAACTCGGTCTTACAGACCAGACTAGTATTGCTTTAACTCTTTTTAACACCATCTTAAAAAATGCTACCACCTGGGTTGAACTTGAAAGTTCATGGGCAACCATTGAGTAGGACATTAGCATCCAAGAACAATTGGAAGCTAGATGAAGACAACTTAGAAATCATCCATAGCTCCTTTTCCCCTAAGAGTTGCTTTTTCCTTTCTTTATATCATAGACCCTCTTTATTTTCAGATGCCTAGACTTTATACTTTCAAGCCTTAAGTATAAACTCGGGAACAACATCTTTTTGGCGCCGTTGTCGAGGAATGAGAGACAAAATTATTTTCCCTGGGAGAAAGACATTCTCAAGTTTATTTCTTTTATAGTGAACAAATACTGAACACATTATAAAGGCCAAGTTTTATTATTCACTTGGCGACTCCACAATTTAAATAAGATGGCATCCGGTCGAAGGAACACCAGACAAAACTGAGATGATAAGCAGACCTCGTCTGTTTCTGACCCTGAAAAAAATATTGAAACCAAGAGGATTCCTTAAGCAAGTTAATTTGGTTTACCAACCTAAATCCACACAGTAAGGGCTAATATTCCACTTAAAACCATAAACCCTAAATTATTTCTACCCAAAACTAAGACTGAAGCTCATTCGACTACCTTCGGTGTAAGAGAAGGTGAGACATATACAGTAAAGTCTGTCTCAATTGATATCCCATTATCTCTCAAAATAAACTTCCCAACCTCACAAAGTCTAGAATACTATACCATACACTCAGATTCAACTCCTACAGGTTCTCCTATTTATATATCTTTCAAGTCAGAGGAACCGAGTCCCCATGTCCCGTTTCCCCCTTTTCCAGTTTTTTCGTCTCCTGATAAATGGTTCTCGGAATATTTTTTCCTTCATCCTGAAGAATCCAAAGGATCAATATACATATTTGAAAACCCTCTTTATAGCGTACCAGTTTCCTCTCCTAGAATATCTATGGCAGCTGCCAGAGGAGGAGGAGGGGGCGGTCAAGGCCCACCCCCACCCCCTAGGATTTTCGCTAAAGTAGTTGCCAGATATGCTCCTTTAGTCCTCCTAGTACCCCTTCATGACTTACATGAAAACTACATGAAAAACCTACCTAAGTTTATGGGGGAGGGAAACTTAACCGCAACCGAACATATAAATTTCTTTGATCAATTCGCAGATATTCTCAGTCTCGAGCATGAAGACATAGATTCACGGCTTTTTGTTAAAAATTTCAAAGGACAGGTGAGAACCTGGTTTCGAATTTTTCCCGCAGGTTCGATATTATCCTACGACGCGTTAGAAAACTATTTTCTTAGATAATTGGGTGAAAGGAAAGATCACTTATATTATTTAACTGAGTTTGGGGCTTTAAGGAAGAAAAATTTAGAAACTGTTATTGAATTCATCCAAAGATTTAATAAATTATATAAAAAGATCCCAATCGAAGTTAAACCTTCCCATCCTGCAGCAAAGGTAACTTTTGTAGGAGCTTTTGAACCTGATTTTTCACTATTATTGAGAGAAAGTAGAGCGACCGAACTTACCTGAATGCAAGACAATGCCATAGAAATTGAGTCAAATATGATGGCTTCTGGAAAATTAAAAACAAAAATGGAAATGGGAAACAAAGAGATTAAACGATTTAGGGAACAAGGAGGACCCTCCAGATCTAGGAGGTCTACACACGACAAGATGGATGATATGGCAAAGATAATTAAAGAACTGTCAAATAAAATTTCAAAGATGGAACTAGATCAATATAAAGCAGATCAGTTCTTTAGGAGAGAATTCAAGAGGAACCCCAATCCTCAAATACAATAAAGACAAATTAAAAATTAAGATCAAAAGGTTCAAACTCCTTTAAAAAACAAAATTTTTACAGGTGGTAATGACATACAATAATTTGAGGACTTAGAAGAAGATATTGATAATCTCAGTGAAGATTGTTATCAACCTCATTTAACTAGACAAGATTATGAGAGGTCTTTAAAAATAGAACATCGATCTAATGAGGATAGAAATAAAAATAATATAGAGGATCTTGCTTTCTAAGGAATCGCCAATACTATAATGGACGAGCTCCAAAACAAGTATAATCTAAGGTCTAAAACTCAAAACATGACAACTACCCAACCAAAGAAAATCCTACCGAGAGGCAAAGTATTTGAACCAGCTCCAAAGGAAACTGAAACACATAATACCAGGATAAAAGGAGTTGACCCACAAGGTGCCAAAATTAAGACAATTGAAATACAGACGGCAGGAACAAAAACAACTAAAAACAAATAAATACAAACAAATAAAGCTGAAAAGAAGGAGACCGCAATACCAATTAGAGAGACTGAAAAAATTATAGGAGGTTTCAACCTAGAAAATGAGATTAAAAAAATCAAAATACCAATATCTCTAGTTGAACTGGCAAAGAATATTGATTACTGAAAACAAATCACCAAAATGATAAACTTTTCAGATATGGGAAGTCAATATGATGTTATAAATTTGGAAGATGATAAGCCTAATATAATTTTTGGTCCGCATTTTGAAGGGGCCAGAGATATCGTTGCTCCTTTCTACATTATGCTAAACATTCATGATCGTCTGCTACATAATTGCATGAAGGATTCTGGAGCCTCACATAATGTGATGCCCAAGGCTATTATGGATAGACTTGGCCTCAAAATTACCAAGCCATACAGAGACCTGTATTCATTTGATTCAAGAAAATTTAAATGTATGGGCATGATTAAGGATTTAGTGGTAAATGTTGCCCAAATCCCAGTAAAAAGTGTTCTAATGGATGTGGTTATTGTTGATATACCTACGAAGTATGGTATGCTATTATCCAAGTCTTGGGGTGCTAAGCTTGGAGGATCCCTTCAACTGGACATGACATACGCCACGATTCCCATCTTCGGAGGGCAGTTCACCTGAGTATACCGGGAAACACGGCTAGCATATACGGTAAGTGATCCTCATAATCCTAGAAATTACCATATTTATGTCATTGATCAGGACCTTGGAAATTGTATTTTTTCAATTGATGAAGATATAGATGAATGTGCTGAAGATTTCACAGAAGGAAATAAAACAGAAAAGATAAAAGAAAGTGTATATAGTACTGGAATCTGGAAAATGTATTTCGACGGTGCTTCATCATGTGAAGGAGCAGGCGCAGGAGTACTCTTTGTAGAACCTGAAAATCATTTTATTATTCCTTTCTCTTATAGACTACAGTGGGACATAGACTACACAAATAATGTATGTGAGTATGAACCCTTGGTTTTGGGATTAGAAGCCGCCAGAAAATTAAATATAAAAAAATTGGAAGTCTATGGAGATGCAGAATTAATTGTGAAACAAGTAAATCGATAGTATCAGGCCAAACACCCTAGATTGAGATCTTATAGAAACTGCGTCTAGGATTTAATTAAAAAAAAAATCTCGTCAGTTAATGTTCATTACATTCTCCGTACAGAAAATCTTCAAGTTGATTTGTTAGCCAAAGCAACCTCAACTTTTTCACCTCCTACAACTTTAAAAATTAAGTATCACATAGAGATGAGGCACAGACCCTCCATACCGAACAATATACAACACTGACAGGTGTTCGAAGATGATGAACAGATCAAAAAATTCCTCGAAATGGTGGAATACTTTGCTAAAACGCACATCAACCAAGAAAACCAGAACGATCATACTTGGATTATGCAAGAAGGGGAAGATCCTCAAGAGTTCCAAGATAAGATCGCAAATCATCGTATGTTAGTACTAAAAAATAATCAAATCCCTAAAGGTCTAATTCCCCTAGAAAGATTATTTGACCATAATGATATACCATTGAAATCTACATTGCAGCCTTAGCCAGAGGAAGTCAAAGATTGCGATATAGGCACTAAAGAAAAGCCTAGAATGGTAAAAATATCAAAATATCTTCCTCTTGAGATGGAAGGCAAATATGCAGATTTACTCAAGTAGTATAAAGATGTTTTTTCCTGGTCTTACGATGAGCTAAGAACTTATGACACCACTGTGATCGAACACAAGATTCCTTTAAAGACAAGTGTTAAACCTTTCAGATAGAAGCTCAGGCAAATCAATCCCATATTATTTCCCATGGTCGAAAAAGAAGTAAAAAAACTCGTGGATGCAAAAATAATTGTACCACTCAGGTACCCTAAGTGGGTAGCCAACTTGGTCTCGGTCAAGAAGAGAGGAGAAATCAGACTATGTGTAGATTTTAGAAATTTAAATAAATCATCTCTTAAAGACAATTATCTGCTACCCAAAATGGACCATGTTTTAGAAAAAGTAGTCGGAGAAAATAGGATGTCCATGATCGACGGTTTTTCTGGCTACAATCAAATTGCTGTCAACGAAGACGATAAAGAAAAAACAACCTTCACGACCCCTTGGGGTACATTTATGTATGAAAAAATGTGATTTGGTTTAATGAATTCAGGTTCTACCTTCGAGTAGGCTATGGATATTTCCTTCATCAGTGAAAGAGATAAATTCATGGTTATTTATCTAGATGATCTAACCATTTTTTCTAAATCCGATGAAGATCATCTGATACATCTCAAGCAAACGTTCGAGAAAATTCACAAATTTGGTTTGTCTTTAAATCCCAAGAAGTCTCACTTTGAAATGAAAGAAGGTAAACTCTTGGGCCATATCGTATCTCGGGACAGAATTAAAATTGATCCTAAAAGGGTTGAATCTATTGACACTATAAATATTCCTGGAAATGTAAAAGAAATCTAGTCACTTTTAGGGAAAATAATTTTTTTGAGATTTATCCTGAACTTTGCTAAAATTGTGAAATTTATTACAGATATGCATAAGAAGAACAATGAAGTTAAATGGACAGCCGAAGCAAAAGCATCATTTTCACACATCAAGAAAATTTCAGGTGAAACACCTGTACTGGAAAGCCTTGATTATCTCAAGGAATTTTTTATCTTCCCGTTTGCATCCGAACACAAAATCATAACAGTACTCCTACAACAGAACAAAGAAGGTTTCGAGCAACCAATAGCATTCTTCAGTAAAATCCTCAAAGACACAGAATTGAAATATGACATAATGGAAAAGCAGGCATATGCTATGGTGAAGGAACTAAAGGATTTCAGAACCTATGTGTTACACTCCAAGATAATTGCATATGTACCCACCAGTTCTGTTAAAGACATATTGGTTCAACCTGATAGCAATGGGAAGAGGGGCCGATGGCTTGCTAAGATTCAAGAATTCAATTTAAAAGTGAAACCGACAAAGCTCATAAAAGGAAAAGGTTTGGCTAAGCTACTAGCCAAATCAAATTTCATAGTGCTAGGTATAAATAATCTACAAGAGTATGAAGGATGTATGGATATGGATGAACTCGACGACCAAATAGCTACAACCAGTATAGAAGAAAATTTTACAACTTTAGTTTGGTACAAAGATATAGTATATTATCTTCTGACTTTGAAATGCCCAAGTGATATGACTCCATATAAGGCTATAATGTTTAAAGTGCATGCGGTGAAGTACTGTATTTCAGAGAGCCAATTGTATTGAAAAGACCCTCTAGGATTTCTACTAGTTTGTCTAGTAGAATCAGAGACCGAAAAGGTCGTAAATGAATTCCAAAATGGAGTGTGAAAAGGACATCATGCATGGAGAGGAACGGCTTATACAATCATGAGAGAAGGATATTATTGGCCTAAATTATTCGTAGATGTAAATGCCAGAGTCAGAGCCTGTAATCCATGTCAATTATTTGCAGGCAAGCAAAAACTCCCAACTCTACCTCTGGTCCTGTTTAAAACTGAAGCTCTGTTCCAACAATGGGGGTTGGATTTTATAGGCGAAATTAATCCACATTCCAGTGCACAACACAAATGGATCCTGAATGCTACAGATTATTTCACCAAATGTGTAGAATCTATTCTGACTAGGAAAGCCACGGATTTAGTGGTGATAGACTTCCTGGAAGAAAACGTATTATCTAGATTTGTTTGTCCCCAAAAGATAGTTGTAGATAATGCTCAGGCATTCAAATCTATGGCAATGGTCAACTTTTTCCAAAAGTACAATATTATATTGGGTCACTCCACGACATACTACCCCCAAGTCAATGGGCTAGCTGAATCATCAAATAAAAGCTTAATTACCATAATTAAGAAGGTGTTGAACGAAAATAAAAAATCCTGGCATGTGCATTTGAAATACGCCTTGTGGGAAAATCAGATAGGCACCAAGAAATCGATTGGTACTTCTCCATTTCAAATGGTTTACGGGACTGACATGGTATTACCCATAAACCTGGCTCTACCTGTGATGAAACTTTGGCAAGATGAAAAAGAAGAACCAAACCATGTCATAAGAAGAATAAATCAACTGATTGAAGTTCAGCAGAATAGGGATGAGGTGGACAAAAGGTTGCAGAAATATCAAGAGAACATGTAAGCATTATTCGATCATAAGGCTAAAGATAGGGAATTCCTCCCTAGCGATTTGGTTTTGAAATGGGCTGCTAGGAGGGAAGACTCAACAAAACATGGAAAATTTGATCATATCTGGTATGGACCATTCAAAGCCACAACTTCTGAAGGGAAAAACTCATTTATGTTAGAAACTTTGGATGGTAAAATCCTCAACACCCCTATCAACAGGCGTTATATGAAGCACTATATGCAATAAAAAATTTCCAAAATTCCACTGTATATACCGGTTTGTGTTTCCCGGTTTTATAGTTTTTCGTTAAGTTTTACTTTCACCGCAAATAAAGCAGGTTAGTGATATCCTAGAAATAGAGATATAAAATATTCAACACATTGAATTCTATAAATCTTAAAACCCTGACACTCTTCATGTTGTCTTCTTGCAGGATTATGGTCTAAAGCCCAAATGTCAAACAGAAGAAAACAGATGGTCATGTATCAGGAAATTGATTCGCTCGAAATAGGTGATAAAAAAATAATTTACTAAGATGAGAACGAAGTGGTAAGGAAAAGGTATGAATTTCTGAACTGTCTAAATTTCAAATGAATATCACCTAGGTGCAACAACGTTCTCATGAGTATGAACATATTTGTCGAAGGTATCATCAAAGAACAAAATTTTCTATGGATCATAAAGGATTTCTCTGGATAAGATAAGAATAAGTAAAATAAATAGGAGAAGTAAAGTAACCTCAAAAAAAAGGGGGGGGGTTCTAAGAGTCAGGATTGAGTTACCAAAACTATGTTTATGAAATCCAACTCTATCATCATGTTCCAATCTGTGGTATTCTCCCCTTGACCCCAGATGCCTTGCCATGATTTCCACAGAGGAAGGAGAGGTTACACTTTAGCTCTGAAAGTTGACAAACAAATATTTACAAGAAAGGCAAGTCCTCACAACTCCTCAAACTCTTATTGAACAAATATATGTATAGGATAATCCTAACTCTCTTAGTTCTTTTAACAGGTTCTAAAAAAATTTAGTCTTGATCAAAAGAAGGTCCCTGGAAATAAAATTCCCCCATAATTTTTCCTGCAGACTAAGATGTTTTGAAGGTCGAAAAGAAACTGATCCAGAGTAATCAAAGTGATTTGACAGACCTCTGTTGCAAAATTATACACATATATCACCCCTGGTATACTTTATACTAATTGATTTCCCCCACTTCATGTCAAAGAAAATACAAGATCAATGGTGAAAGGAAATTCAAAAAATTGATTGCCCCGAGGTAGTCCAAAAAAAAAGAGATGATGAAAGGAAATTCATAAAATGATTTCCCTCATCTCAGTATTTAAATGCAAAGTTACAATTTGAAGTGGTGAAAGGAAATTCAATAAAGGGAATCAGATAACTTCATTGGGGTACTGAACAGGCTTGCTGGAAGTGAAACAATGTCTAAGATATTTGTAAGGATGTTATACATGAATTATATTGTACTCTGGTAATTAGTTTTCTTTGAAGCTAGATCTACATCCCAAGTTTGCACAAGACTCCCTGATTAAAAACATTAAAATTACTTCACCTTGAGGAAAGCAAGATCAACAAAACCTGTTAAAATTCCTAAGGTTGTTTGGATTATCCTAAGAAGACCAAAAATCAGTATCAGGGAAGAGGAAGTCAAATGGCCTAAAATTAATATTAGAGAGTGATTAGGTTTCGAAAGATTTCAGAGATAAGGATGAAACCGCCTTTTTCCTCTACACCCTTCTTCTGAACAAGTTTTGCAGAAACAAACTAATGACTCCATTTTCCCAATAAAGGCACGTGGTCTACTATTCTTCTCGTCCCATAGGGAGACAATATCCCTAGATGGAGCCTATGTTGAAACAAAGTTGATTTTTCTTCTCTAAATCCAAATCCCCATTTTTCTTTGGGTACAGAGTTGCCCTCAGTTATAAAAATGAGTCAAAAAGTCTTTCGAGATTTTTGGGTTTCGGGGTTCGGCTATTCACGAGGTATGTTTTTTAATAACAACTCCAAAGTCCCAGTACTGAAATCTTGAAAGAGTGATTTTTTAAAAGGAATTGAATCGATTTTAAAGTAATAATTAAAAACGTTAATGACTTTCTAAGCCTTTCACATGTTCTTTTTCGGCCATCTCAACTTAAACAACATTTCAAATGTTCCAATGCACTTTTTACGAAATACCTTTTAATCATGATTAATTAAGTTTTAAAACATCCTTAACAAATCGTTATTCAATCGCAATTCAGGAAATCAAAGAGTCAACTTTGTGTCTCCTTAAAACCCTGACTCCCAAAGTCATGAAATTATTAAAATCTAATGTTATGTTTATTAAGAAGTAAGAAGGTTTAATGATAATAAATCCCATCGCGATTTCATGATTCAGGGATTTCTTGCGTTAAAGAGTCGTTGGAGTCCTGATACTCCAATCCACAAAAACTAAAGACTAACCCCTGATCACGATTAATTAAAGGGTTAAAACAAGTGGTTAGCACCTAAATAAATCCCATCGCGGTTTCACGATTCAGGATTTACTTGTGTCATACCTCTTGGGGAAACGATGCTCGAAACTCCAAAACATGAAATCTCGAAAGAATTAAGCGCTTAAACATAATTAACTTAATTTTAAAACAAGCATTAAGGGTATTAAATAACTTTTCGTGTTTCTCTATTCGGGAGTTTTCAATGACCTTCCTTTCGAAATCCTAGCTTTGAATCATCGATATGTGGCAGTATCTATAACGGATTAATGGAGATACTTTTAACATAAAGTGTGTATCTCCAGGCGCACCATCTCCATTAAATCATTTAATTTTTATCGCCTGTATCGGTACGCTAAATTTAAGACAAGTTAAAGGTAAATAAAGGTTTTCTAGTTCGAATTTCATTCTTATTTTAAGACTAGGGGTGAGTTACATTCAAGAGAACTCACACATTTCTTCTCTGCAACAAGTTTTCATTTTAGCACAAACATCAAGGCACCCAGAAAAGCGCCTAAGAAGCATGAGGAGGCAGGTGAAATCTCAAATCTAGATGGAGATGTTATATCCGACATTACGCCACATGTTGTGGATTCAGTCAAATCATGGAGGCATATTTTTGAAACCTTGTACTATGAGATTCAAAATTGCCCAAACGATTTTGGAAATGAAAGGACTAAAAATAAACTCAGAGACATAGCAGAGTCTAAGCTTCATAAAATAGCCACACGACTGAGACTCATATCATACAATGACATGATAAGTTGGGCTTTAGAGAAAACCGACATTTAGACAAGGAGAATTCTAAACAGACAAAAGGTCTTCGTCGACTCGTTTAGACCTGAGAACATCCAAGCAATCTATAAAATATCCCCTACTTCTAAATACATTTATAATGACAAATCCGTAGAGGAATTTCAAAGAAAGGAGTGTATAGAATTCGATCAAACATATCTAGGTATAATCAAAGAATGGTGGGGAATTGCAACGAGATTTATATCTGATACCCATGGCATTTATGCCACAGCTTAGTTAAACGGATACATGGTTTATATATATATGATGATATGTAGACTTTTCGGAAGAAAAATCCCTACCCATTTCCATGCAGAATGGGTGCCACTTATACACTAAGTAGCTAAGGGTTACAGTTTCAACTGGGGTAAAATTTTATCAGATAATGTAATTAAGGAGATTGCAGAGCACCAAACAGAAAATTTGAAAGGCCGACTTGCATGTTTTTATGACGCAGGGGCACGCCACCCAGGCACGTCCTTGCGCAGGATCTTATTCTTCTCGACCCGAAGAAATTGATGGTTCTTCTATTTCCCTGTCGGGAAATCTGCACCCACAACACTCTGTTCCGAGGTCCCCCCTTTACCATTGGGAGATCCGCTAAATCTCACTCTCTCGCGAGTTCGTGACTTCAAACCTCCAACTTTCCTTTCAAATCTTGTGATACCCAATCCGGCGATACGTGTATATCTCCTTCCACGTGCAACCGTGGGCTAGGCTTAACGTTAGCGCCTCTCGCAGCTTCGCGATATCGCAACCTCGCGGCCTCGTCGATTGAACCGTTTTCACCCCCCTAGTCCGCGATTCCTCGAGATGCGCAATCTCGCCTTATTCTCTGCCATGCGTCCACAAGAATCGTGGCTCCTTGGTGCTTCACGACTCTGCATCCACACGAGTCTCACTCCTCGGCGCTTCGCGGCTCACGAATCCTTTGTGCCACCTGTGTTCCACTCGCGCTCCACTATGGCCCACGCTGCTCCAGCTGTCGGGATATCGCTATCTCGCAACCTCGCGATCCCCATGCCAAATTCTTGAACCTTTTCTTACGAGGTTCCGAGATACTATCCCTCGCCCAGATCCAACGGTTCTCCTGTGTTACGGATACAACGACTATCCTCCTCTCGCTTCCTCATGACCTCATGACTTGGAGTACCCAAATGTTGGACTCTCAACCTGCGAGCTTCCGAGCTTGTGAGATCCGTTGATCACTCACCACCTGTCCTCCTCAGATGGACAGTTGCGATCTCCTCGCTCCTTTGTCACCTCGCGTCCTCGCATCTCGCGACTTTGAACACCCAATTCTCAGGCCTTTACCCTGCAAACTCCCGAGTTCGCGAGATCACCGATCTCTGCCACTTGTCCCCTCATATGGATGTCTCCAAATATCTTGCCACTTCGCCAATTGCGACTTGGAGTACCCAATACTTGGGTTTTCAACCGACGAACTCCTGAGTTCACGAGGTTTCCCGATCTATGCCACCTATCCTACGTAGATGGACGGCTCACAGCCTCTCACTACTTCGCTACCTCGTGACCTCGCATCTCGCAACTTTTGTCGCCAAACACTTGGGCGTTCACCCTGCGAGCTTCTGAGATAGGGAGATGTCTAAATCCTTGACACCTGTCCCTTCAGATGGACGGCTACAAATCCCTCACTACTTCGCCACTTGTGAAGTCGAATGGATTCCTTTTCGCTCCTCCAATGCCCGAGTCTGCGAGATGAGAATCTCTTGACACGCGTCCTCCACAATGAACGACTCTGGTCTTATCGCATCTCATGATTTCGCTACTCTGGCTACACAACCTTTGGGCTTCAACTCC
>JZKD02S0499629.1:238911-262684 GCA_000966675.3 Picea glauca | reverse complement strand
GGATCACATACTCTATCCACTGGCTTCTGTCTCTGAGAACTGGATTCTCAGCTGCTTCATAAGCTTCCTTAAAATCTAGATCATCTGCATACATGTTCTTAAGATCATCAAAGCCTGGCGTCCTGACTTTGAATTCCTGCAACAGCAAACATTTCCTGCTCAAAGCATCAACAACTTTGTTAGCAGTACCAGAAATATGCTTTATCACAAAAGTGAAATTCTGCATGTATTCTACCCATTTAACATGCCTTTGATTCAACTTTTCCTGCTGAGTCACAAATTGTAATGCATGGTTATCACTATATAAAACAAATTCTTTTGGAATCAAATAGTGCCTCCATTTCTTCAATGCCTGTATGATAGCATAGAATTCTTTATCATACGTGGAGTATTTTTATTTTGCCTCATTCAGCTTCTCGCTGAAATATGAAATCGGACTGTCTTCCTAACTCAAGACCGCTCCTATGGCAAACCCGCTTGCATCACATTTCACCTGGAATGTCTTCTGAAAATCTGGCAACACCAAAATTGGTTGCTCTGTAATCTTTCGTTTCAACAAATTGAAACTCTTCTCAGCCTCTTCCATCCAGTGAAAAGATATATGTCTTTTCTTCACTTTATCCATCATTGTTGCGCTAATTCCACTGAAATTCCTGATGAACTTCCGGTAGAAACTAGCCAGTCCATGAAAACTCCTCACATCAAATACGTTCTTCGATGATGGCCAATTCTTGATTACCTCCACCTTATCTGTATCCATCCTCAACTCATTTGCAGATATAACAAAACCCAGATAAATGAGTTATGTCTTCATGAATGAGGACTTCTTCATGTTTATCAACAACTTCTCTTGCTGTAGTCTTTTCATCACAATAGTCAAATGCTTCATATGTTCAGCCTTTGTCTTGTTGAAAACCAATATGTCATCCAGATACACGATGACAAATTTGCAGATGAAATCCTTTAGGACTTCATTCATCAACCTCATAAAGGTACTTGGTGCATTCGTCAAACAAAATGGCATGACAAGCCATTCATACAAACCTTTGTTTGTCTTGAATGATGTTTCCATTCGTCACCTTCTCTCATACGAATCTGATGATATCCACTCTTCAAATCTATCTTTGAAAAAAAAATTGCCCCACTTAAGCAATCCATCAGATCATCCATCCTTGGCAATGGGAATCTATACCTGATAGTTATGTTATTGATGGCTCTTGAATCAGTGCACATCCTCCAGCCTCTGTCTTTCTTCGAACTGAGTACTGTTGGAATAGCACACAGACTCAAGCTTTCCCTGACCAAGCCTTTGTCCAACAACTCATGGACCTGTCGTTTAACCTCCTCATTCTCTTGCGGCATCAATCTATACGCGGCTTTTTTTGGCAAACTAGCTCCTGGTATGAGATCAATATGATGACTCACACTCCTCATTGGTGGCAATGAATGAGGTAATTCGTCCACCACAATATCAGTGAACTCTTCCAGCAGTTCCTGAACTTCCTCTAGCAAATCGTCCACTCTTGTGCTAGTCAGAACAATCCTCGGCTTTCTGACCACAAAGAATTGTGGATCCTCCTTCTTCTTAACTTCTATAAGAAGTTCCTTCCCACTCATGAGAAGTACGCTGCTGCTCACTTCCAGCTTCACCTCTTTATCTTCAATTGGACACAACATGTGAGTCCTCCCATTCTTCTTCAGGGTATAGGTGTTCATCCTCCCATCATGAATTACATTTCTATCATATTTCCACGGTCTACCCAACAATAAATGACAGACATCCATAGGAATAACATCACATAAAATTTTATCATTATATCCTCCTATCTTGATGTCAACTAAGCACTATTTAGTGACATTTACCTGATGTCCCTTTTGTGGCCATGAAACTTTGTATGGACTTGGATGATCAGTTGTCTCCCGCTCCAACTTTTCTACCATATCGATTGAAACGAGATTATCAGTACTACCACTGTCCATGATAACTTTGCATACTCTATCTTTGGTCTTGCAAGCAGTCCTAAAAAGACCGTTCCTCTGCGCTGAGTTCTCCATCTCCTTCTCTGGTGTCAAAAGAACTTTTCGCATCACCAGCGATCTTCCGCCTTCAACGTACTCTGCTTCAACATCTCGCCTCTGTGCCTCGGCGATGTGAGTCTCTCCAGTTTCTTTCTTTTTCTCTGGACATTCGAATGACTTGTGTCCATTCTTTCCACAAGCATGTAATTAATCCACCTCTTCCTCTTCCTCTACCTATGGTATGAGGAAACCTATTGTTATCAACATATCCTCCTTTTTTTTCAATTTGTTGTCCTCGCTGCTCAACATATGGTCTTCTCTGTGAGGTCCCACCTCTTTCAACCTTTTCCTGAGGTTTCTCCCATTCCTCCTTGGGCTTCTGGTATTTATCTTGGGCAATCGATTTTCCTTTGGGCTGACTCCTGCCTCTACCCCTCTGATTTTGTTTACGTCTCAATGTCCCTTTGGCTTTCAGAGCCAATTGGTAAGAATCCTCCACCGTTCAGATGGTTGCCAAATTTAATTCATCCTGAATTTCATACCTCAGGCCATTCAGATACCTAGCCACCTTTTCGTCATTGCTTTCGCGATGACCTGCCCTGATATTCAACCTGTAGAATTATTCAGTATACTCTTTCACTGTCATCAATTTTTGTCTCAGGTTCTGCATCCTCCTGAACAAAGAAATTTGATAATCCCTGGGAATGAATTTTGCCTTCATCTTTGCAATCATCTTGTCCCAACTCTTAATTTTCTGTTTGCCTTGACAACGCATGTCAGCTTGCAGTTCATCCCACCATAATGTTGCATGTCCTTTTAATCTTGTGACGGCCTATCTGACCTTCTTGTCATCTTCGATATCTTCATAATCGAAGTAAGTGTCAAAAGCTCTAATCCAGTCTAGCAGCTCTTCTGTATCTAGACTCCCTTCATAAGATGGAATGTCCACCTTTGTTTTTGAACTCATCCGAGTGATAGCCTTAATTAAACGCTCATTGGTTGCATCTTCTGTTGGGATTTCTTCTCCTCCGTGTCCAACATCCTCTTAATCCTCGGATTCACTGATATCTCCTGCATCAACGTTTCGCCTTTGTGACATCTCCATGTCCTCCATTCTGGCACGAAGATTTTTCACTTCTCTCTCCATGTCTAGATTATGTACTGGTCTATCTCTTTCTCTGGACATTTCCCTTTCCTCCTCTGGATCGGGTGATTGTCTACCTCTTCTCCTTGGCGGCATGGTGTATTCTCCTTTTCCTCTACTACAGAAAGAAAATAAACTTTTCGAAGCTCTGATACCACTTGACGCAGGGGCGCTCCACCCAGGCACGTCCTTGCGCAGGACCTTCTTCTTCTCGACCCGAAGAACTCGATGGTTCTTATATTTCCCTGTCGGGAAATCTGCACCCACAACACTTTGTTCCGAGGTCCCCTCTTTACCACTGGGAGATCCGATAACTCTCTCTCTCTCGCGAGTTCATGACTTCAAACCTCCAACTTTCCTTTCAAATCTTGCGATACCCAATCTGGCGACACGGGTACAGCTCCTTCCACATGAAACCGTGGGCTAGGCTTAATGTTAGCACCTCTCGTAGCTTCGCGATCTCGCAACCTCGTGACTTCATCGGTTGAATTGTCGAGTTTTCACCCCCCTAGTCCGCGAGTCCCCGAGATGCGTGGTCCCGCCTTATGCTCTGCCACGCGTCCACAAGAATCTCAGCTCCTCTGTGCTTCGTGACTCGGTGTCCACAAGAATCTCAGCTCCTCGGTGCTTCGCGACTCGGTGTCCACACGAGTCTTGCTCCTCGGCGCTTCGCGGCTCGTGAATACTTTGTGCCACCTGTGTTCCACTCGCGCTCCACTATGGCCCACGCTGCTCCAGCTGTCGAGATATCGCTATCTCGCAACCTCGCAATCCCCGTGACAAATTCTCGGACCTTTTCTTACGAGGTTTTGAGATACGATCCCTCGCCCAGATCCAACGGTTCTCATGTGTTACGGATCCAACGACTATCCTCCTCTCGCTTCCTCACGACCTCGCGACTTGGAGTACCCAAATGTTAGACTCTCAACCTGCGAGCTTCCGAGCTTGCGAGATCCATTGATCTCTCGCTACCTGTCCTCCTCAAATGGACGGCTGCGATCTCCTCACTCCTTTGTCGCCTCACGTCCTCGCGCCTCGCAACTTTGCACACCCAATTCTCGGGCCTTTATCCTGCGAACTCCCGAGTTTGCGAGATCACCGATCTCTGCCACTTGTCCCCTCATATGGATGGCTCCAAATATCTCTCTGCTTCGCCACTCATGACTTGCAGTACCCAATACTTGGGTTTTCAACCGGTGAACTCCTAAGTTCGCGAGGTTTCCCGATCTATGCCACCTGTCCTACACAGATGGACGGCTCACATCCTCTCACTACTTCACTACCTCGTGACCTTGCGTCTCGCAACTTTTGTCGCCAAACACTTGGGCGTTCACCCTGCGAGCTTCTGAGATAGCGAGATGTCTAAATCCTTGACACCTGTCCCTTCAGATGGATGGCTACAAATCCCTCTCTACTTCGCCACTCGTGAAGTCGAATGGCTTCCTTTTCACTCCTCCAATGCCCGAGTCTGCGAGATGAGAATCGCTTGACACGCGTCCTCCACAATGAACGGCTCTGATCTTATCGCGTCTCGCGATTTCGCTGCTCTGGCTGCACAACCTTTGGGCTTCAACTCCCAAGTCCCAGATACACGATATCACGTGTAGATCCTACGACTCCTGTGACTCGGAATCAATGGCCCTGCCTCTCCTGAACTTCGGATCTCTTCGAAATATTCTCACCATAACCCACTTGCATCTCTGAGAGATATGACGATCCTCGAAATCTCACGAAATCTCTTCAGAATATTTTGATCGCCTGTTCTCCCTGGGTTACTCCTCGAAATATAAAGGGTATCTCTCCATGAGATTCTTTCGCCGTTTCTCCAACATGCGATGCTTCTTTCTGACTTCAAGTCACACTTGTTCTACGCTGAATCTTCAATGACTCAGAGGTCTATCCCTCCTGAGCTTTTCTAAATTACTTCAACCTCAACGAGGTTCTTTGCACGCACTCCTTGCGGCAAGCCTGCGAACACTTCAACTGTTTGAGMTTCCTTTGACTCTGCGTATACCCTAGCAGCAGTCCTTCAATACTTCTGGCTCAGTGTCATGACTGAGATTCTCTTTAGCCTGCGCACTCCTTGCATGGMTTCAACAAATCGCGTTCACTTATGAGCGAATTGAGAACAAGAKTTTAACTCCTGAGCCCTCTGTCAATGCACTCCTTGCGAACGACTCAACTGCACTCCTTGCAGGAATCCTTGCTCAAAAGAGAAAACAATTGTAACTCACTTCACTCCCTCTCARATTTCAATCCTAACACATGAAATCACAAACACATCATAATAAAAAATGCATAACAAGAAGTAATATTCATAAGCAGAGCATTCCACACACATACACAGAGAATAACACAATAGCCATGAATCTGAATCAACTTCTTCTATTAATTCAAGATCTGTACATGGGTGTTCTTCTACAACTCTCTACTATTATCCTCTGCTCTAGACTCTTCTTCCTCCTGTTGCTTAATGAACTCTCCTACAATGATACAAATGAGGGTGTCTATATTTGGTTTTCCCTCCTCTTTCGAGAACTATCTAATCTAGTATTCAATTCTATCTACCTTTCAACTACTACTATAAATGCCTCTGTCTATCTCAGACGAGAGCRTATGGCTCAAGGTCTGATTACGTTCTTACCAAGGTGCTTAAATTAAATGATCTCATTTAAGTTGGGCGCGTCAACTTCAAGAGAGAATTTTAAAATTCAAAACTTGTGCTAGATGTCTTCCAGCTGGCTTCCTTCTTCCACGTTGGTTTTTGCTTGTCGTGAGGGATGCTCCTGCATCATTTTACATGTCTTCATATATTGTGGATTCTATATATTACATGACTCCATTCCCCTTGATGAATTGGAGTTGGAACCCAGCCTGTGCGAAGCCCATTCATGTTTATCACTCTAAACTATGGGAGGAGAATGTTAAAGGTTTCTTTTACAAAATATGCCACTACGTAGTGATACATTTGCACCAAATTTTGTATGTTTATGCAACCCCTCGTATTTCAAATCCAATCATGGGAAACCTCAAGGCGATTGTAGATTGGTTCATTGAAGAGGGTTTCTCCTATGTCAGGGTTTTCGAGTGCTCGATTCCTCCTCATGCACTTCTGAAATTCCTTCCAGACAGACTGGTGTGTAGGGACGTGGCCTACCAAATAATAATAGGTGGCATCGCCACAGAATTGAAAGCAACTCAGAAGATGTTCTGGCCACTTTTTCCGGTACATATTGGGAAGTGTTCATTGCTTAACTTTGGTCATTCCAAGGTAGAATATGAAGCATTGGAAGACATAAAATTAATAGATCTTGAACTCAGAAAAAATAATCCTTATAAAATTATAGGAAATAAACTTCCTCATTGCAATATGAAAATGTATGAACATGAATATTCTCCCTGTGTCGACATGTTCAAGGGAGCCTGAACCTATGAGGAAATATTAGACATATTTCAGGCATTATCACCCGACCTACAGACTAGGTTTCTGATTTTCCAGAAGCACGAGCGAAGTGGTTTGCCAAAGATACTACATGGAGAATTAACAACCCCTCCTCCAACTCAAGGAAGTATTCCCCCATGTTACAGATCTAAGGCTCATGATAAAGGGACTATAGAAGAAAATCCAAAGAAGATTGAAGCATCTTCACAAAAAGCATAAGCTTCACAAATAGAGTACCCAAAGACTAAAAAGGAAGTTAGTCTCGAGACACCTTCAAAGTCGACTCAAATGATTCCTCTTTTATCATCAAATATTCCAGGTGATATCCCCAAAATAGCAGGAGAAACTCAATATTCAGAATTGGGCAGCCCTATTTCATCATTAACTCCTTTACATTCAACTTTTGGGACCCCCCATCTGGAAGTCATATATGTAAGTGACCTTACTTCTATCTCTAGAGAAGAGATACCTTCCTCTAACTAATATTTTAATAAGAAGAGGAAGGTTGTAGTAAAATAGGAAACACATCTGAGAGAAGGAACAATGGTGAAGAAACACAGAGTTCTCATATATGGGAAAAACGTAGAAGAGGAATATTTCACCACAGAAGTAGCAGGCTCTATGGGAGCTTTGGCAACGACCAATTTATTCTTAGTTGAATCTCTGAAAACAAAGTTGAAGAAGAAAAATCAAATGTTAGCTCAGTTGCAGTACCAAATAAGGCACACAGAAAATGATATTCAAGAGGAGGTAAATCAAAGAGTTGAACATGCCAGAACTGCTGACAAGTAGGAAATGCGATTGTTGAAGTCTAGTTTAGAGGAAGTGAACAAGCAGATGCAAATGAGTCAAGTACAGGTTATTCAGCAAGAAGAGTTAGTGAGACACCTACAGGCTAAGTTGAAGTCCATTAAAGGACAAGTTGTGAATATAACAACATTTCAAGCCCAAGCACTAGAGGTGCATGAGAAACTACAAGCAGAACAACAAAAGATGCTTTCTAAAATAGAAATCATTCAAAACTACTTCCTGGAAATAATCCACTCATTGGATAACAGTTCTTTCAAGGAGAAAGAGGCTATAGCAGTTCGCATTTCTTTTCAAAAGGCAGTAGCGTTTTTGGCTAGAGAGGAAGTACCAACAATCCCAAAGATGACTATAGAAGAACAGATTGGGGGAGACATCATATTAAAAACATGGGAGACCAATATTGTTGAAAGCAGGAAAATGGCAAGAGAAGTCAAGAAAGAATGTGAATAAGTGTTTGATCAGCTAGATACAAAAACGTTGGGCATTGTTAAAGGTGATTGTCTTAGGCTATTAGGACAAATCAATGTTGTAAGGCATCAACTGCATATCAAGGAGAGATGGAGTGAAACCCAGCTTGAGATTTCAGAATTGAAGCAACCTGACATCACCCAAATGGATAAGTGGCTAATAAATCCAAATCTACAGTTGCAGTCGACAAAGTTTGAAAAGGGAAAGATTGAAGACAAGTTTCCCCAAATTGAGAAGAAGTTGTATGTGTTTGAAGCAAAAGATACAACAGAACCTTCCATAATTTTGGTGCAATTTCTAGATAGATGCGTTGAGTGTTTTGGACCGAGTGAAGGAAGTTCTTCAAAGAAATGATAAAGTAACGCATGTATGCTCATTTTTGTCCAACTGTTATAAAAGTAAAAAGTAATCGGGCAAAATGGTTCAAATTTTGCATTCTCTAACTGTTAATATCTAGGAGATTAGGAGAATACCAACCGTCTAGGGTTGATGAATTTCTTTGTATAAATACAATTTTGAAAGTGAAAACCAAGGGGAGGGATTTTTCCTTGGTTGATTGTAGCAGAGAAATTTTTTCACTTGCCAGAATTAATACAAATGCAAATTGAAGACTCCAAATCCCGTCAAGTTTGAGTTATGTGTTCCTCTGTTATTTCATATTTAACATCATTTCTTATATATCTTTGATGAATGATTAGCTTCAATTTAGTACAAACTCTACTGTGGTGATTGATTATTTTAGTCATCTAATCATTTACAGTTTTTCCTCTGTATTGTCTATCAGTAGGTACAAGACCTGTGAATTACTTAGATTTCTATATCTTACGTTTCATTAAAGTTTTTCTTGTCTATTTTCTTCTTCTCTCACAAAGTGAGATTCTTCCTTGGTTGATGCCTCACATTGTTCCACATATTTATGTTTTCTTTCATTTCATGCATGATTTTAAGTTTAACTTAGATACAAGAAATGACCTTTGATTTTTTTATACTATTAATTCAAAATTTGGGAATTTTTTTTTCATAATCTAAAATAGAAACAACCTAAAAAACAACAAATCTTTAAAACTCTTTTTCCTCCATGACTATACCTATTACAAGACAACCCAATATCGAACACGGTCTTACAGACTAGACCAATATCACTTTAACTCTTTTTAACACCATCTTAAAAACTGTTACCACCCGTGTTGAACTTGAAAGTTCATGGGCAGCCATTGAGCAGGACATTAGCATCCAGGAACAATTGGAAGCTAGACAAAGACAACTCAGAAATCAGCCATAGCTCCTTTTCCCCTAAGAGTTGTTTTTTCCTTTCTTTGTATCATAGACCCTCTTTATTTTTGGATGCCTAGACTTTATGCTTTCAAGCCTTAAGTATAAACTCTAGAACAACAACCACTATGATGGTGGTCTTGTGAATTAAGATGTAATGATGGAACCGTTGGACAACATGAAAAAATTCCAAAGAAAGTTTCTTAACATGTGTGTAGTTGAGATCCAGTCCAACCAAGCCTCCAATAAGATAGTGGATAACATGCTCTTCGAGTGCGTCATCTTCTTGGACCAAGACCATGCCGATAGTAGACTCTACGGTATCCAAATACAACAAGAAATCCTTGCCATAATCCGGAGGATTGAGCATAGGGGAAAACATCAGAGCGTGTTTCAATGCTTCAAAATAGCGTTGAGTTGCTTCATCCCAAAAAAATGGAACCCCTTTTTTCAAGAGATGCATGAAACCTTTAGTAATTTAAATATATTTAGCAACAAAACACCGAAGAAAATTGGCTTTCCCCTATAGACTTTGAAGCTGGGGGATTGTGCTTGGGGGAGGCAATTGAACTATTTCCTCAACCTTCAGAGGATTGACCATGATCCCTCTAATTGACATGATAAAACCTAAAAAGTGTCTCGATGTCACACAAAAACTAAACTTGTTTGGATTCAGGTGAATCTGATAGTAATGATGCCTCTCAAATATTATTTGTAAATGGGCAGGATGATCGGATCTTTTATGAGAACGTGATGCCAGATCATCAAGATATTCCTTGACTATGTGTTTGAGGTCATGGATATCAGATGCAAGAAGGTTTGGAAAATAAAGCAAGAAAATATTAATTAAGAACAAGTAAAGGAAGAACAGGTGAATGAAGAACTCCCAAAAATCATACTCTTAGGATTTGCAGTAGTGTGAGATCATGATGAATCCACATGAAAAGAGGAAGATGTCCTAATTCTAGAAGATGATGAAGAGAAAGATGTCAAAATTCATATGATATAAGAGGAAAATTACTCCGCATTAGGGTGGCTTCCTCCACCTTTCTAAGACATCCATCTTGGAGACTCTGCTATGGGAAAAATCCCCCTATAATGGTTCTAGGTACAGGCAGAGAATTGAATTCCCTTAAAATATAGTTCTACCCTTAAGCTACCCCAAAACTATCTAAACTGAATGAAGAGAGAGAGGAAAGAGAGTGAATGGGTGCACCTTTAGTCCTTGCGGTTGGCATAGACCTCTTTCACTTCTTGTAGCCTCCTAGATTGTAGGTCTCCTCCCAAAGCTAACCTACAAATGCTTAGGAAAACAATACTACAACACATGTAGTCTCTACTTATCACTTTCAAGGTTTAGATATATACATAAATGCATAAATCAATAAAAGAATACAAATATAAAATTTTGGGACAAGGACAAACTCTTTTATTAAGTTTCAAGACAAAAATGATTACAACCTTTGTCGACAATCACTCCATGAACCAAGTCTGGGCTCCTCCATCATGGCTCCAAGTGCATAAATCCCACACTAGATTCTCACAACCAACTTATAACTTGGGAAAGGAGAAAGGGTTGTATAAGGAGAAAGGGCTAGAGGGGAAGGTTGAGGCCAAAACTCAAAATAGGATGCAAAACTAGGGCTAAGAAGGGGAAGGGATTTTGGCAGAGTTTTCTTATTCTCTTGCTTGTGTTTTCAAATGACACCCCAATACCTCTTTTTATATGAGAAAAATATGGTTATTCAGTTTGGGGACATGCTACAAGGGGTAAAATGGTTAGGAAACCCTCAATATCCCATAAACTCCACTGAATTCCTTGCAATTTTATATTTTTTTCAATTTTGGGAGGTAAACGCGGGCTAAATAGCATGCAGCTCGCGTATGTATGCGAGCTAAATAGCATGCAAATTGTGTTTGTACACGGGATAACTAGCATGCAACACGCATGTGTGCGTGGGATATTAGTGTAGCAGGGCACACACACTATCCAAAAAAATAGTTTTTAAAGAAGAAACCTCAATAGTATTTTGGAAAAGCATGTAAGTAGAAAGGCCAATGTCTTGTATGCATAGGTAAGCAATTTTTGGACTATAATAGACTCCCAGAAATGTAAATGTTTAAGAGGGGGAGTCTAAGCAACAACTCTACATATTAGAGAACTGTCTTTCAAGTCGTATGAAGTGTTTGTATATTTTTGAAAGGCAGTTTCAGAGTGGTTTGATGATAGAAGTGGAGAATATCATTTGATAGTTTGAATGGTTGAGGAGAAACTTTTGGAACACATTCCCATGCAGATATCATATGATAGTCGTGATTGTATAGAGGATTCCACATATGTATTCAGGAAGGGATACATTCAATACAGATTGTTCCAGATATGTAGAGTAGACAGTTTATGGCATATGGACAAAGATGGGTTTATGAGATCATTGGTAGGTCTAGAGAAATATATGAAAGAGGATGAAATCATATTGAAAACTAGAATCAATTATTCATAGGAAGGCAAGCAGTGAAAATCACAATAAAACAGGTGAAGAGAAACCATCAACATAAGCCATAAAGTCAAAAGGACAATGTTGAAAAGTATGGTCATTGATTTCTAAGAAGTGAACATGACAAGCTACGAAGATATGAAGTCAAGTAAAATTGAATTTTTTTTATATATGTCAAAGAATTACAAGAGGAAGCACCAATGGACAAGAAGCGCCAGAAGAAAGGAAAGAAAACATGTACAGGAAGCCCCACATTGATCTACATGGAATCTTTCAAAATAAGACAGGTGGAGAGAAATTGTCAGAAGTAGTTACCTTTATGTCAAAGGGGAAGAGAAATAAAAAAAGAAAAAGAGAAAAGATCAAAATCATGAATATAGGGGGAGTGCATGAAGTCATAGAAATATTGTTCAGAGAAGGTACACTATCAAGGGGGAGTCATTATTTGATATTGATATCAAGAGATAAAAGAAAGATCAGAAGCATGAAGACAGGGGGAGCAATCCCAAATATAGTTACCATTTTCCATTGATGTCAAAGGGGGGGAGAAACATGAGGAGATAAAGATCGGGAGCATTGGTCATAGATTGATTATGAGTGTTTCCATCAATTCCAAAGGGGGAGATTATTGTAAAGTTATTTTTCATTTATTTCAAACCTAGATGAGCTCTACAAGCATTGATGTCAACCAGTTAAGCCCATTACCCCTTAATTGGGGCATATTACATTAGTAATGTTACTTTATTTATGTTGTCTTGGTTCCATTAGTTGTAATTGTACCTCCTAGTCTCCTATATATACCAAGGAGACATTTTCATTTGGAATCATCTTGTATTTGGACATTTATGTGGGTATAAGGAGGTTGCCCCCTCAAAGAGGCTTATTATATGAAATTATCTATTTTTCAAGGTGTTGAGTACTTATTCTGAGGTTCTTATATGCTATATTAATATTTGGTTCTTAACATATGGTATCAGAGATCAAGGTCTTGGGGTTTCGCTGCTACATCTAAGACACCTTGGAATTTTTGCTATAATTTTTTTTCTACAATGTTTCAGAAAAAACACCTTGGAGGATATTTAGTAGACGGATCAAGGTACATTGGTTTACAATTTCAACTCCATAGGCCTTATACTTTCGGATATAAATATTGTGTAAGATAAGGTTCTGGAATCATCATGAATTGAGTTATTGAGGAATTTTCGCTATAAAATGTTTTCTGTAACATTTCAAACTCGTAAATCCATAGGATATTCACATTAATTATTAAATTATATGTGATAAACAATTCATCTTCTGGGTCATCTTACATTTGTAGATGCACCTTGTGGAAGATAGGGTATATGACTAGTCCTATTGACTAGTATCAATAAGGTGTTCTAGGTAAAACAATCATAAATTATTCCTCGAGTATCCAAATTGAGTGAGACCAGTTGCATTGGATAGAAGGCAGTCTACAGTATTTCTGGTATGATTTTCAGAATTCTATATCAATTATTTTGTGTGGGGCACACTATACAAGTGAGATCTCCTAGAAAGTCCAAAAGTAAGCAAGTTGTGGGGAAATTACCATAAATTCCACTTAAAACATCCAATTTTTATCAGACCTGTGGCATTGCAGAGAAGAAATATCATAGAACTACAAAAAATAAAGTTTCATACCTAGAAGGGTTGAAATTTTGGAGATACAACAAAAGAAAGATTGTCTAGCAGAACCACCTCAAAATCAAGGTTCAAAAGTGATACTTTGCCAACATGCCACCAAAAAAGGGAAATTCTACACCAAATAAGCCTCCAAACAGTCCTACTTGGACTCTTGATGAAGGTGAAGAAATGCGTAGGGACATAAATGATTTACAAAATAAGACAGTGACAAAATATAAACTGCAAGGGATGATGGATGGTTTAAAAAGGGAGATTATGGAAGGATTAAAAAAATTCCTAATAAAGAAGACACCTGAAAGTGAAAATGTATCCCATGAAATTCATGATCAGGACATAAGGAAGATGAATCAAGAATGGAAAAAATCCAACTTTGGGTTGAAGACCAACCACGTTCCTAAGATCGATATAAGGAAGTTTTATGCCAAGGAACCAATCACATGGATACTTCAGATAGATAAATTATTTGATCTACATGATGTGCCACATACACAAAAGGTATGAATTGATTCTTTATATTTAGAACCCAATCAATTTGTGTGGTATCGATGGAATTTTTATCACAAATCACTTGTCACTTGGACAATTTTCACAGAAGAAATGATAGCACACTATGAGGATACAAGGAGAAATAACTTCTTTATCCAATTGATAAATCTCAAGCAAAAGGGTTAAGTTATGGAGCACATTGAGAACTACCAAATATTGAATATAAAGGTAACAAATATTCCAGATGATCACTTGACTAATGTATTCATAGGAACTTTAAGGGATAACATTCAACATGAGGTTCATTTTTGGGAACCCAAATCATTGGAGAATGCATTTAGGGTGGCAAGAAATGTTGAAAGTAAAAATATGGCTATGGCAACTAGAAGGACCACTCCTAAAATCTATCAAGAGAATAATGCTCCTTCTTATAAAACACCTCAACGTACAAGGTTGACACCTCAAAAATTGGAGGAAAGAAAAGCAAAAGGTTTATGCTTTAATTGTGACAACAAGTACAGTAAGGGACATAAGTGTGGTGAGAACAAATTATTCTACATAGATTGTGAAGAGCAAAAAGAACAACAACAAGAACAAGAACCATCTCAAGATCAAAACATAGAAGAAATTTCTTCTGAAGATTTGACTCCCACGATATCATGTAATGCATTGGTTGGAATTAGCACTCCTCAAACCCTCAATATCGAACGATATATCAAAAAGAAAAAGGTAATAGTCCTAATTGATTCTGGTAGTACTCATAATTTCATTCATTATAAATTAGCTAAAGCTCTCAATTGCTTTGTATATCCAGCACTAGAGTTTCAAGTAATGATTGCAGATGAAGGAACTATCAATTGCCCAGGAAAATGAAATAAGATCAATCTTAGTATGGGGGAATATGTAATGAATTGTAACACCCTGTTTCCCCCAGTCTGTAAATATAACTTTATTGGCCAGGAACTATGGCAAACTCAAATTGTGAATGTTTAATTGGTGGACCTTTATATAAAGGTCGATGAATGTAAATCCTATTATTTTTTTGGATAATGGAAATGTGTTGCATGACTGCTGAGAGGGTGGACGTGTTACGAAAAGAGGCTATGATTTCTAATAAAAGGTGGTGGAGGGAACTCAGAATGGTTGCGATAAACTCCACCGAACCAGTACCATACTGGATTTAATGTTGCTCATATCAAAACAACTCTCTACCCAGAAATGAATCCCCATCAGACTGGTAGGGCCTCCTCAAGAGTTAATGAGGAATGGAGTAGACTTACCATTAGATGGCTTTCATACCTGACCACAGATGGGGGAATTCAAGCCACATGCAACCTTTCCGAGGGAGGCAATAAGGAGGAGTGTGATGGGCAAAGGGGGCAGCCTGCGAGAAATGCAAAGACGGAGAGAAAGAAAACCTCTCGGGTTTGAAAGAGGGAAACAATGGAAAATTGAGTTCTGATTATAGGAATGGATACTGAGGGAGGAGAAAGAGAGTAAACTTAGTCCTCATCTATTCCTGTATAGGGAGAAGGAGAGTAACCTTTGTCCCTAACTTTCGTTGAGTTGGAAGTAAGAGATTGAATATCAAAGCATCGTGGCATAGGCTCGGGGGTGGCCAATGATAAATACATTGGGATTGAATGAGCCTATGGTTGGGTGGAAACGAGCACCCCTCTCAGCAGTTGCATCATGTCCAGTGGTTCTGATAAGTGTTTTTAATCCTTTTATTTTGAGTTGAATATCATGGACACATGCTCATGTTTATATGTGTATAAAGGGCTTCTGTATGTTATGAATTCTTGAGAATTAGATTGTAAATAATAAATTCATGTGTATACTTATGCCATAGTTGGTCTCTGTATAAGATGAGTAAGTCCAAAGTATGAGTTGGTTCCACTAAGAATATTCCCCCTACCTAATTCTCTTGGTATTTTGGTTTAATTCTTTGAGGGTACTTTCCCCATGGAATTTCATCATGTTTTAGAGTCAGAGAAAGCTCCTCGACATGGCTACCGCTACGGTAAACCCATGAGATTTCCCTGCCTCAGTGTCATAGCCCATAACTTGACGAGTTAGGAAGGAACTACATTCAGGTTAGCAGCCTAGAAATGACTATCCAAGAACCCTCTGAAGGATCATGTGATCCGGGCTTGGAAACCCGATGCAAGAAGGAGTTACCTCTCGACTGTTCAGAGTCATGGGAGATTGAAACTCAAAGAAATGAAATTTCGTCACCCAATTTCAGAAAGGATAACGAGTCCAATTAGCGAAAAGGGCGGATCCTTTCGTTTTCTATACGAACGGATGACATCCTTTCAGGAGTATCCCAAGTCTGTCAGGACCAATGGATCTAGAGGAGAAGAACAGGAATTAATACCTCGACCCCTTCCATCTTCACAAGTAGCAAAGGAATCAGGACCGTAGATCCCAGGATCCATCGGGATTTACCTCGACCGTCCATCAGAAAGGACACATGGAGGGTGAATGGCATCTCACTGACTCACACATCAGAAGAGTCAACAGGCAGATCTCTAAGGATTCACAAAATGCGAAATCCTAGTTTCAATCTAGGCCATCGGTCATCCCTACATAATCGCGACCATCCATCGTAAGGGGATAGGTGGCAACAGATATGAGTAATCAGATTCTTAGTCACCAGGAGATTAGCGCAGAGGAGTTGTCAAAAGTCCTAAAATCACTCCAATTGTTGGATCTGGAGTGGCAAGTGGCGAAAGATCTAGAAGCCACCGGGATTTTGGAACCATAGGTGCATGAGGGTGGCGAATGAACTATGGAGCACTTCCAAGAGAGAGTGTCGAAATCATGAGAGTCGTCAGATCGTGATAAGTTGCAAGGTGGATAAAGAGAAATTTCATTCAGTGTGTGTAAGCTAAGGAGGATCCATGGTTGTTGGATCTAGATCAACAAGGACCATCCATTTTGGAGGACGCATGGCAAAGATCCAGAAGCCACCAAGAATTTTGTCACCAGGAAAGCGGGAGTGAAGACTTCACCACAACCCCGAAAGAAAATTGTCAGTTTTAAATCTTGGTCATTGATTTCTGGAGGTATGGGAGTCGTTGAATCTAACACCCAAACCATTTCAGGGATTTGAAATCGGGATTTGGGAGGTGAAGACTCTGCAAAACTCATGAAAAGAAGAAAGTCAGGATTTGATCAGGGCCATTGAATTCGCAGAGAGTTCTAGACCGTAGGATCCAGGTCGTCGAACCCTCATGGATCATAAATTGAGGAACGGTGGAATGTTTTCCGCAAATTCACCGAAAACACAGGATCGTGAGGCATGTCTAAGAGTTGGCCCTATATTCCAAGCGGAGGGTCATGTGGACAAATGATCCAAGAAACCTTAGCCTTGGTTTCGGGTTTCGGGGATTAGGGAACCAAGGTTCCTTGCAATAGAAATCCTGAAACGCGATCCCTGGTAGCACCTCCTGGTGTTAGTGTGTGGTCAGGATGAACGGATGCATGGACAAAGGCCAAAGGCAGAGATAGAGTCCGTTAAGCCATTCTGGGTTTTGGGGATTGAAGGAGTCAAAGGGACCCATGATGGGAATCGCGAAGTCACGAAACCCGAAATACCTTTTCGGGAAAGACTGTGGTCACCGCCAATGGTCACATAGTTGAAGAATAAGGGAAGGGATAGCCTGCGCTAGGCCCCGTAGGAGTTTAGGGATTTTGTCAATTGAGAAAAGCCAAAACATTTATTTTTGGTGTAGTGGGTGTGTGACAAATTGGTATCAAAGCATGGTTACAACACTTGGCCTGATTGGGCTCATGGAAGAGTTGCTTAAATAACCCTATATGGGTACTTTCCAAGGAGTGACACCCTATCTTACCTCTTTCTTAAGAGGATTCATTTAAAAATATTATTAAGGAAAGGAGTGAAACTTTCTACTGCATGTGTACATTAAGAAGTTTTAAACTATGTATTGTTCATGGACTAATAAACTATTAGCTAACTATATGTGTTTTGGCAATGCTTTAATAGTCAGTAAACCATAGAAAGACACCAACCCTAAAGGATGATGACATGCCGTGAAGTGGGGGAAGGCTCCCACAATAGAGACGAGGAATCTAATGAAAGGAGGACAGTGGAAACCCCTTCGGATCTGGATGAAACTGTAAGAAGTATCAGGGCCAAGCTACATAGTTTCAAGGCTGACAATGAGAGACTGATAAAGGAGAAAGAGAAACAAACATAAATTAATGAAGTCTTGCTACAAAGATTATCTGACATGCATAGACAACTGCAACATGAACCCGCAACCAGCCATGCGGACTGACGACACAAGAAGAGAGGTTAGAGTCCACCTGACACCCAAAAGCATGTCTCCATAAGTGACCCCGCTGGGAGAAGTACCACGTAGAAGGTCCAACCTGGAGGCAGGGGACACTCATTGGGAGAATCCTCTAGAAAGGAAATTGATAACTCTGAAGGGTCCTCTAGTAGCAGGGCTAGATCGCATTCTCAGAAGAAAGGAATGAAACAGAAGCGTTACAAAACCTGTAATATACTAGATATAAAATGTATGAAGAACAGAAATAAAATGCTAGTAATGGCAGAATAAAAGAAATATAACCAGAACATTCACCACAATAACACTAAAACAATATGAGAATAATAACAGAAATAACACTTTGAATCTGAAAGCAATGTTCGTGGGCCTCTTCGAGGGGGCAACCTCCAGTTGAGCAGAGCTCTATTACAATAATATCCAAKATAGGGTTCTCATACCCTCGACTCCTATTTATACTAAAAAGAAGCATCTAGAGGAAGAACCTTCTAGAAGTGGAAGATTCTATTAGGTCTTCTTACATCTGCTTTAATCTATTTTATTCGAAGGCCTTATTAATATTGACCTTTATTATATCTGAATATAGTTTTCTACCTATGTACGGGTTAGGACCCTAACATGTCTGCCCCATTAAAAACAGCCTTGTCCTCAAGGCTTGAGATGAGGAAATTGTTGCAGAATGGTAGCTGGTTCCCAAGTGGCGTCTGTTGGAGTTGTATCTTTCCACTAGACTAGCACTTCCTTGATGGTTCTCTGACATAGGTGATGCTCACGCTGGTTCAAAACTAATTCTGGTTGTAGCCAAATGGATCCTTCTTCAGCTAACTCTGAAAGGTTGGTTTGAATTGTCACTTAGCTCCAATCACCTTCTTTAAGCATGAAACATGAAAAATAGGATGTAGCTTCGAATGGTTGGGCAAAGTTAACTGATAGGCTACCTGTCCCACACTCTTGAGAACGGTATAAGGACCATAAAATTTGGGCGCTAGCTTCTGACAATGCTCGACCTTGAGGGAAGTTTTCTTGTAAGGTTGCAGTCGAAGAAACACCTGATCGCCTTCTGCAAATTGACATTCAGATCGACCTTGATCTTCTTGTTACTTCATGTGATTATGTGCCATGAAAAAATTCTCTTTGAGGGTATGGAGAATAGCCTCTCGAGCTGTAAGTGTTAGGTCAACCGCTTGGACCTTCAAGGCACCCGGTAAGTATGAGAGAACTGAAGGTGGATTCTATCCATATACCACTTCAAAAGGAGTCATGCATGTAGCTGTATGGTATGAAGTGTTGTACCACCATTCAACTAGGGGTAACCATTGAGCCCATTGATTTTCCTTTTCCAAGGAAAAATAACTCAAATATGTTTCCAAACACTTGCTGAAAACTTTTGTTTGGCCATCAGTCTGGGGATGATAAGATGTGCTGAGATGAAATTCAGTTCCTTGTATCTTGAATAGTTCTTGCAAAAAATTGCTTGTGAAAGTTGGGTCACGATCAGAAACAATAGAGTGTGGCATGCCATGAAGCTTGAAGACCTTATCCATGAAAATTTGAGCCACCATGGATGATGTAAACGAGCGTTGAAGGGCGTAGAAATGAGCATACTTGGAAAGGTGATCAACAACCACCATGATGACAGATTTATTTCCCAATTTGGGTAAGTCAGTAATAAAATCCATAGAGATATCCTTCCAAATAGAAGGTGGAATCGAGAGTGGTTGTAGTGTGTCCGGAGATTTGACTATTTCTCCCTTGTTGTGTTGACACACATCACATTCAACTACAAAATTACGAATGTCATATTTCATACCATCCCCAAAAAAGGAACGTTTGACCCTATCATAGGTTTGGGTGAACCTGGAGTGCCTTGCTATGGGTGTAGCATGAAGCTCAGAAAGTACTGTGGATTTAAGCTTGGATTGTTTACTTAAATACAAATGGCCTTTGTATCTAAGTTCATCATGGAGCCAAGAGTACCTTGGGGAAGCTGTAGCATTGGACTAAAATTGTTGGATCAACTGTGAACTTTTGGGATCTTGTAGCCATTCCTGGCGAACGACTTGGAGCCAATATGGTACAATGAATGAAAGAGAAAAAAGGGATCCTTCATCTTCATATTTTCAGGAAAGTGCATCCACAACCACATTGTCTTTTCCTTTCTTGTAAATGATCTCATAATCATATCCAAAGAGTTTAGTCACCCATTTTTGTTGTTCTAGAGAGGAAATGCGTTGTTCCATAAAATACTTGAGGCTTTGATGGTCTGTCTTAATTTGGAAATGTTGTCCCAATAGATAAGGGTGCAACAGATCAACGACATGCAGAATAGCCAACATTTCCTTTTCATAGATGGATTTGACCAGATTTCTTTTAGATGGTTGCTTGCTAGTAAAGGCAAAAGGTCTACCCTCTTGCATCAGGACAACACCAATTCCTTTCCCCAAGGCATCACATTCCAACACAAAGGTCTTTGTGAAATCAGGAAGGGAGAGGACTGGAGTGGTGCACATGGCCATCTTCAAGGTTTGAAAATCTTGAGCAGTGGCTGGAGTCCAAGTGAAAGAGTTGTTTTTGAGGAGAGCAGTGAGAGGTGCTGCAATCTTCCCATAATTCTTAACAAACTTGCAATAATACCTTGTTAAGCCTAGAAATCCACGCAATATCTTAAGAGTATTTGGGTGAGGCCATTATTGCATAGCTTCAATCTTTTTAGGATCCACCCTGACGCCATCTTTTCCAACCAGATGACCCAAGTATTCCACTTCTGAGGCGCCAAAATCACATTTAGACTGTTTCAGGAAAAGTTGGTGTTGAGAGAGTAGATGGAGAACTCGATCCACATGAGCAAGATGGTATATCTAGGTTTTTCTATAGATGAGGATATCATCAAAGAAAACTAAGACAAAATGGTGAAGAAAAGGACGGAAGACATGATTCATGAGGCTTTGGAAGGTGGAGGGGGCATTTCACAAGCCAAAGGGCATGACCAAAAACTCATAGTGGCCCTCATGAGTTCAAAAGGAAGTCTTGGGAATGTCTTCCTCTTTCATATGTATCTGGTGGTAGCTCGAACGAAGATCAAGTTTAGTGAAGAATTGGGCGCCACTCAATTTATCCAGGAGGTCATCAATGATAGGAATGGGGAATTTGTCTTTGATGGTAATTTTGTTGAGGGCACGGAAGTCAGGACACATTCTCCAAGAAAATTCTTTCCTCAGGACCATGACCATAGGAGAAGAGTAGGAGCTCGTACTAGGGCGGATAACGCCTGCATTAAGGAGTTCCTGGACCATTTTCTCAATTTTATTTTTTTGGGAAAAGGGGTGATGATACAGACGGATATTGGGAGGAAGGCTTCCGGGTACAAGGGGAATGGAATGATCATGAACACCATGGGAAGGAGGGAGTCCTTGGGGAGTGGAAAAGACCAATTGATGTTTATAAAGGATGGCTTGGAGGTCTTGCGTGACCGAGGGTGTATTTGTTTCTTATATGGCATGGAGTTGGGCGATAACACCAGAATGACCTTTTTTTAGCAAATTTTCCATGCAATGGGAACTAATGATCTTAGGTGAACTAGAGGTGATTCCTTGAAACTTATATTGGTGGCCCTCCTAGTCAAATTGCATGGTTAAGTCATTAAAATCCATGAGAATGGGACCCAAAGTCCTTATCCAATCTGCACCCAACACAATATCAGAACCTCCCATGTCGATAGAAAACATATGGGATTTCAGGTGCTAGTCACCAATTTGGAGACACACATTTTCACAATGCCCTCCACATTTCATGGAACCACCATTAACAATCATGATTTGGAAATTACTGACTGCATGGATATAGCAATGATTTTCTTGGGCAATGTGGCAATGAATAAAATTATGGGTGCTGCCACTATCAACCAAAATGATGACCTTTCGATGCTTGATGTAACCGATTATCTTGAGTGTTTGGGGAGCGGAGAAGCCGGTGAGAGCATTGAGGGAAATGACCAGTTCTACTTTGGGAGGGTCTGAGGGAGGGGTTATGTCAGTGGATTCAAGTGACTCAAACACAAAAGGATTTTCTAAATCCTCTTCCGAAATATCTTCAGATATGGCCATAAAAATCTTTTTTTCTTTACACTTCTGGCCTGAGAAATATTTTTCATCACAGTTATAACAAAGGCCTTTGAGTTGGCATTCATCCATTTCTGCCCTGGTCAATTTTTGTATCTTTAGTGGAGCAAAGGGAGTAGTGGGATTTACTGGTTTAGGGCGAAGGATAAAGGAGGGTTTTCGATTTTGAGAAGATATAACCTGTTGTGCTTCTTTAGCTCTTTTAGTAGCCTCCACCCAACTCTGAGATTGAGCCATGAGGAAATGGGCCTAAATCTCATCCTTGAGGTCGATGATAAAACACTCTCGGAAAAAGGCATCAAACATGCCCTCTGTTCTAAAATCTAGGCACTCAAAGGTAGCTATAAAGTCTTCCATTGTTCCTAATTGTTTCAACTTTGTCAAACAGCCCAAATGGTTGGTATCAGTGTCAAAGCGTTCATAAATCTCTGCCACAAAGTGTGTCCAAGCAATATACCCTTGACGAGAAGTTTTTCTCCATTACCACCATTGCCAATGTTCTTGATCTAGATGGAGAACACCATACCGAAGTTTGGCCAAGTCATTTGTAATTCTGTATAAAGAGAAATAATGGTCCATTTGCGTTACCCAACCAGTGGGGTCTGAGCCATGAAATTTGGTCACATCCACCCGCGAAAGGCATAGGTCATGTTGAAATTGATGGTTCTGAAAGTTATGGGAATGAGAGGAATGGTAACCTTCAGTATGTAGAGGTGAGGAAGAGGAAGAGTTATCTGTAGGGATATGTAGTTTGGTGCAGAGTGTCGAAAAGATTGATTCAAGCTAACTGGTGAGGTCTTGTTTGATTTCCTCCATTGAGGACTACATGGTTGTATTGATGGCGACAACATTGGCACTGAGTTGTTTCACTTCGTGTTGGGTCTCGATGAGACCATATTGCAAGGTGTTGAAGCGAGCTTTCAAGTCTTGGCTATGGGTATGGGTCATGAGGATGGGGGAACTAAAAAGGGGTGGGCGGGGTCAAAAATTTTGCCAAAAAATGATATGGATGAATGTGATAAGGGGGAAGAGATGAGTACAATGGAATAGGTCTCAAATGATGGTGAAAAAATTTCCAGACCTTTTTTTTTTTTTTTTACACCTACGGATTTATACTCCGATCTGAAGAATACTATAGAGAGAAAATTCTGAAATGATTAACCAGAAATAAATTTGTATTTACTTGGAAACCCGAACACAGTTGTGTGGCAATAGATCTTGTCTATTTTAATTTTTTTATGTTTCTGTCCCCAAGGGTTAGGTATTCAAGGGTTCTATAGACAAGGGTTTTCCCTATGCTATATCTCTTTGATATACGTGCAAGGTCCAACAGTAGTACTTGGCCTAATATCTCAGGGAAATAACTAAGGAGGATAGACCGTACCCTTAGTTGTACTACCCGACTACCCAGGTACTAGAGAGTATCTTCCCGAGTGTTGTTCTAGGTGACACTATAGTAGTCAGGTCGTCGATCGGTTTATCTAAAGAGGGCTTCAGATAATCTAGGCCGATCCATACACAGGTGTTTTCTGATG
>JZKD02S0499629.1:211313-230693 GCA_000966675.3 Picea glauca | reverse complement strand
CAATCCTTGGGGTTTATTAGCAACAAATGAATAGAGTACAACTCTACAAGAGCACCAGATCTATATGCAAGACTTAGCTTACATTCTCAGCACCAACTGAGATGAGGCAACAATCCTCAATAGATACCAATCTATCAACAAGTACGTGACCTATCAGTAGTGCAGCCCGCGTGTGCACGCGCCCTAGCTCACTACAACCCGCGTGTGAATGCAGCCAGTGTATAATGTAACAAGTGTATGCTTCTGGGAAACTAGGGTTTTTCTTTGCTTCACATGCTCAGATCCTCTACAACCTGTAATCACTTTCTCTTCTACTGTCCAAACGGATCCACAGCCAGTCACAACACATCCAAGCTCTCCAATAACTTGCTCATGCTCCACAATAAATCAATATGAATGTTATATACCATAGCAATCATGTCACTACTGAATCACAAGAGTGTTTCTCACTCCATCCACCAAATCAACCAAATTGAGCCACATCATAGAAGCCATACCAAGAGTTCCCTAAGTATTTACAACATATCAAACAATAGCATCTATCAAGACAATAATGTAACCATACCAGTGTCTTAGTGATAGATCTGAGGCCATAGAATGCAGATCTGGAACTTGCCTCATCATCCAAGAGCTTGGCACCAGCTCAAACACAAATCTCCATGAGGTTATTCAGTCCATGCTCCCTGTACATAGTCAGCCTCCATGTACACTCACCCTATACATAGCCATCCCACATGTACATGCACCCTATACATAGACATCCCGTGTGGGCATCGAAAAATAGGGTTTTCTGTGAATCCGAGACATTTGTCGTCAAGATCTTCGACATTGCCGAAACTTTGATGCGTCCATGAGATCCTCCTCTCGCTCTCTTCCTCAGAATTGATCTTCAATCATTCTCAAGAGATCCACACCAATAAGATTCTCTCACAAGAAGCTCTCCATCAATACTCCAAAAGATATTCACAAGAAGCTCTCCATTGATCCACAAGGATTCTCACCAAATGTACATTTTACAAGAGATCATAGATTCTTATTTATAGTTTCATATTCTAGGTCACTTAACCCATTTTAGGTTACTTAACCCATTTCTAGGTCACTTAAACTATTTTCCTTATTTTAGGGTTAACCACTTTCCATGAATAGAAAGTTCTCCAATACTTTATCATTTAAATATTCCTTCTTGATTTTGTCACTTCATTTTATTATTTAAATAATCTTTCTTGATTTTGTCACTTTACTTTATCATTGAAATGATGATTTCTTATTTTCAAGCACTTTGACCTTTTGGGGCTTCAAGCCATCATATGGGGGTCCTTCAACTTCATAGAGCCATAACCCTCAAACTGTGAGGATTTATGTAACATTCCACATACCACCGAAAATGGCATGTTAAGCACTATCCATCTAGGATATTTTCACCAACAACTTCATTGATCTTCATCTCATTATTATACATGCAAGAATGGGTCCTCCAACCATTCTTCTAGGATAACCCAATCCATAAAGCGTCTTCCCGTGAGGGATTTCACCATAAGGGGACCACTTTGGAGTTCATCCATTTGTGCACCTTATCAATCATGATAAGACAATAATGATTAATCCTTGCATCAATTCACCACTGCATCATATATATCAACTATGCATCATGTATCAATGACAACTCATTGATCCATCTTCATCAATGCATCATAGCAATGATCCATATTTATCAATTGGTTTCCACTTGGACATATATCATTCTCATCAAGGGAATCATATCAATAATCCATCAATCATCAATCAATCAATTGCTTGACATCAATCAAACCAAACCATTTACATCAATGACATATGATCCAACAATCTCCCAAATAATCAAACCATTGGCATCAATGAAAACATGATCCAACAATATCCCCCTTTGGCATCGATGGCAATACCAACATTGATGTCAACTCCAATTACCAACTATTGATGTCAACATGTAGACAAGGCATGCTCTTCATAAATACTCAATGTGACTATCTTTCCACATCAATCACTCCCATCAATACAATCACATCAATGTGATTATCTCTCCCCCTTTGACATCAATGGAAAAGGGCCATTCTCCTCTTGGGGTTGCTCCCTCTGTCTAGTTGTCACTGAATAATGTCTCCCCTTTTTAACAAGGAATATTAATCTGATGTAATGCTGAAAATACATCGAACATACTCCCCCTGTGGCCATCACCCCTCCTAGAATTATGCCTCTGTGCTCTTTCTTCAAATAAAGGTCTCTTTTCTAGGTATGTATCTGATAAATATCTCCTCCTAGAATCATGGGAAGAAGAATGACTCCCCCTACGGGTATGTCTCCCCCTATCTTCTCTGCAACATGAACAATATCCTACCATATGACGATCCTTGGACATGTTCATGCATCAAACTTGTGATATACCATTCATCATGAAACAAAATATATTTCAACAATGAAATAGAGAATCATGAACAATATATCCACCAAGTGAATCATGTACCAAAATGTTCCCACCATGCACAACACCCATGTACATCAACAATGTGCCAAAAGATATCATTAATGAAATGTAGCCACCATATGCCAACATGTGCATCTACCAATATGCCAACATGTGAATCCACCAATATGCCAACCATGTGCATCCACCAATATGCCAACCATGTGCATCTACCAACATGCCAAATAATGTATCATATCACTTATGATATGTCTCCATCATGAGCCAAGTGCCACAATCATGTATCAAACAAATACCAATGTTGTGAAAATCAAGTAATACCATATATGAGTGTACTACCACAAAATGATGAGTCCCATATGTGTATGCCAAGTCCTCCATAAAACATGTGCCAATCATCCTGCTAGTAAGAGCCTCTACCAATGTACTAGAAATGTACCAATCATGCATCCAGGGATGATTTTAGGGGCTAAATTTCGCTCATGGGCTAATTTTCCATGGTTTTTCAAAAAAAGAGATTCGCTATTTTAAAAATGATTTTCCCAAATTCTATTGGATAAAATTATTTTACCTCAAAAATCGCCAAAATTTTATAAAAACTATATAAAATCCTTAGAAATTTGAATATTTTTACAAAAATATCGCCAAACATTTATAGTTGGCATATAAGGATTAGTAAGATTCGCCAAGGTTTCTACATTTTAAAATAATTTTCCATCCTTAAAATCATCCCTGCATGCATCACACATAGATCAAGCCATGATGTACAACATGATCACCTCATCAACTCACCAACCATATGTCTCAACATGTAGCCCAATCCATATGAAAAATGCATGCACCATGATATCAGCACATGCTTCCAATAATACATCATAAGATATACCAGCCATGTACTCCAACAGATCAACATCAAACCATACTCATGGGCTAGTGTCATGCACCCAAGATTTATTTTATATCATAACCTTGCGTGATCTCACCATGAAAAACCTACAGCAAATAGTGTCAAAACCTGTAATAAACAATATCGGACCCTGCAATACAGAGTTATATCATCACATCAAACTCCAAGCCATGTGCATTTCCCCTTTTCCAAGGCTTTACAACATATACGTGGCCTACTGCACCACAGAGCGCGTGTGTACGCGACCTATTCAAGATCAGCACGCATGTACACATGACTGTCACCACTATTACCTGCGTGTGCCTTAGTAGATGACACTTTTTAACTTCCCTTCAATCTTTGATTTTGATCCAGTTGCTCTGTCTTCTTCACCCACTTCTATAGATGACCCTTCTCTTCAGAACTTGAGCTCTAAGTATCCATGTTTTCAAATATATCTCCCTTTCTTACTTCATTTCTTCTTCTAGCCATGCTATGTGAAGTCCTCATCATGGACTTTCTTCTTGTGTTCCAACACTGTTGGGATTTGTGGCCAAATCCACTACAGCTGTAGCATCTCATAGAGTTACAGTGAATAGAAATATGTCCTACTTGATCACATCTCCAACACCTTGTGGTGTTATAGAATCTTCCATTATATCTCCTCTCATAAGATCTACATTCAAAAGATTTGTGACCATATTCATTACATGAATAACAATGCCCATGAAAAATACTTTCATACCTTTGCTTTGGTGTCCAAAAAATGGCTTCTTGATGTCTTCCTTGCTTTGTACTTTTGAAATTTTATTTTCCTTGTGTAGATCATTTCTTTGCAACATTATCTTCTTTCTTTGATGGACATACCTCATGCTTCTTTGAGGTTCTTTCTTCATCATGTTTATCTTCTCCTTTGTATCCAAGACTTGATTTATCACATGATGGTCTTTGACTTTCCAAGATCTCATCCAAGATTCATGAGCTATTCAAGAATTTGTTTTACTTCTCTACCTTCTTTCTAAGGTCAACAAGTTCAACTTCTAATTTGCAACATGAATCTTCCTTTTCATTTATTTGAATCTGTTGTAGGAAAATCTCCCTGTGGACAGGTAGATCGCCTCTAAGAGCTTGACCCTAACTCTAGACAGAAAATGCTTAATGTGGACATTGACTTCCTTTCAAATCTATCTAAGCTAACACATGGGAAGGAAGGATAACATAAGTACCTCTTTATCGACGTTTGTCCCTGCACGCTCCTAGTTGCACTTCGATCCTTTGCTTCTCACTGAATGTTGTGGACAAAACAAGATATGACCACTTCCTACCCTGTTGATATTAGCTTGAAAACAGATTTATCAGTTAATGATAAGTTCATGTAACATTAGACACAAACTAGAAATAAATAGGCCAAGTGTGTCATATTGATGAGAATAACAACAACAGTACTTACAATCGTAGATGCGAATGCGACAGCTTTGTCGAGTCCTCTTCGTCTAACCCTTGCCTGAAAGATCCACAACCTAGACAACAACAACTTCACTGATCACTCTCCTTTGGCTGACTGTGTATTTTCTCCAAGATCATAAGTTTCATACCAGCATTTCTTCCCCCTTTCCACCATCATAGAGCCTGCTTATATAGGTTAAGAGGAGCTTAACCTCTTGAGTTATCTTTAGAACAAGTTGAGAACTTCCTCCTCAGATCAGGGATCTCTTGATGAAACCAAGAATTCAAACACAACTGCCTCCTAATCTCGAAAGATCCTCCCCTTATTCTCCTCAATGGACCAACTACTGCCTCAGATTAGGCAGCGCTCCCTTAGAAGGGGCATCGGAGCATTGTAGCGCTCCCTAGTAAGCTTTTGGGGGGCTCCAGTGCTCCCAAGATGAGCAATGCTTCTTCAAAGGAGGCAGGGGAGTGTTATAACGCTCCCTGAAGCCTTGTAGGGGAGCGCCAATGCTCCTAGAGCTGATATAGGGGAGATCTCCCCCTCAAAACCTTTGTTTCAGAGCTCTCTTCAGGTGTCAAGAGTTATTTGACTTCACAAAACCAGTTCTTCTTCTTCAAATCAAGCACATGAGATGTTTTAAGTGTCTCCTTAGTGTCATCGCCATGGCAATATGCTCGAACATCATTTGTGACACTTGTGACCAACTTGCGACACTTGCGAAAGTTGTAAGGAAGATGTGACACTTACGAAGATTGAGAGGAACATGCGACACTTATCCAGCTGGAGACATACCCCCCAAGCTTCAATTCATTCACCAACTTTGAGGTTGTCACCAATTTCTGTGCTAGATGGAGAAAAAGGATACAAGTGGATGAAATGAAGGTTCAAAAATGAGACCTAAAGAAAGACTTGGCTCGACATCTACGAGATATGGTGAAAGACTCAACTTGAAGGGAGAGGTGATTGTTTCATTTTTTAACGAGCTTGACACAGTAAAAGAACTATGCTCAAGGTTCCAGGTTCGATCCCTAGATTGTTGTTTCATTTTTTAACGAGCTTGCTAAAAAGAGGAAAACTATGCTCAAAGCCTTTGTTTCATTTTTTAACGAGCTTGCCACAGAGAAGAGGAACTATGCTCGTGGCCTCTATTTCATTTTTTAACGAGCTTGCCACAGAGAAGGGAAATTGTGCTCGTGATGCCCCCAGCATGAAAGCTAGTGGCCTATGTTTCATTTTTTAACGAGCTTTCCACAGAGAAGAGAAACTATGCTCGTGGTTGCTTCTTGATCACGGCTTCCGAGAGGATAATGCTCTGGAAGGGTACCATGTCAAGGGATAAGACTCGGTCATGGATTCCAAGAGATCTTCGGTCATTGTTTTACTTCTCTACCTTCTTTCTAAGGTCAACAATTTCAGCTTCTAATTTTCAACATGAATCTTCCTTTTCATTTATTTGAATCTTTAATAGTTCCTCTATTCTTTTGGCTTCTTCAATTTGGGTCTTGAGATGGAAAATAGTTTCAAAACTTTTACTAATCTCATCTTCTAGATTCATATCTTCTTTTCCAATCCTTAGTCTGGTGATCTTTTCTTCCTTTTCTTCTAATTTAGTCTTATTTCTCTTTCTTGTTCTTTGATCATTTTATTTAACTTCAAAATGTGCCTTAGACTTCTCCTAAGAAACTTCTTAGTGTTATCTGAAAGATAGTTATAGTGCGTATAAAAGTGATCACTCCTATACATGTATAAACCCTCTTCAATTTCCTTTCGAAGTTCTAATAGATTTCCTTCTATTCTTTTTATGGGATAAATACCATCAAACTTTACACAAATTGTTTCTACGTCTTCTTCTTCACTTGTAGAGAAAATTTCATCATTTTCATTGAAATCAAGGGTTATTGAGTGTTCTTTACCTTCATTTGAAGTATCTTCACTTTCTTCCTTTTTTCCAACATCAACACATAATTCTTTGCCTTCATCTTTAAGATCTTCCTTTGTGCTATCATCACTTGATTCTTTATCTTCACTTGAAATGTTTTCAAAATCACATTTAGAAATAATGCATTCAAGATTTTTTGATGATTCTTTACCTTTGATGATATTGATGGAGTGGTCTTCAATTTCTTCTTCTTCTTCCTTGCTTTGATATGTCTTCTCTAGCTTTAGCCATAGATCCTTGGCAGAAGTGCATTGTCCCATGTTCTCTTTGATATGGCTTGAGAGTCCACTAAGAATGGTCTTGAGAGCCAATGCATCATTCTTCTTTCCTTCCCTTTGAGCTACAAACTTTGACTTGTTCTTCAACGAAACATATCCACCAATGGTTGCCTTTCAAATAGTTGCTCCCATTGTCTTCAAGTACACTCTCATCTCTATTCTCCAAGTAGAATAGTTTTCCTCATCAAGGATTGGTATTTCATCATCCATTTGTGTGTCTATGGATCTCCTTCAATCTTGTTAAGGCTTGTAGCAAAGTCCCACTCTGATACCAATTGTTGGACACACCTACCACACTTAGAGGGGTGGTGAATGAGTGTGGGGATCTTTTTCCCAAAACTTCCCTCTTGCACTAAAACTCATCAATTAGCATTCAACATTTATTCATTACCCAATGTTGTCATTTATAATGAGTTATATGTAGGCACATATCATCAACATATATGAGCAATATATCATCAACAAGTCATCACCACAATGAACAAAAAGAACACAAGATGTATGTACAATTTTCTTTTCATTACGGACTACAGTCATTGGGGTTTATCAGCAACAACTAAATAGAGTACAACTCTACAAGATCACCAGCTCCATATGCAAGACTCAACTTACATTCTCAGCACCAATTGAGATGAGGCAACAATCATCAACAGATATCAATCTGTCAACAGGTGCACGACCTGTCAGTAGTGCATCTTGTGTCTGCACATGGCCTGGATTACTACAACCCGCATGTGAATGCGGCCAGTGTATAATGTAACAAGCATATGCTTATGAGAAACTAGGGTTTTGCTTTGCTTCACATGCTCATATCCTCTGCAACCTGCAATGACTTTCTCTTCTTCTGTCCAAACTGACCCGCAGCCAGTTAGAACACATCCAAGCTCTTCAATAGCTTGCTCATGCTCCACGATAAATCAATATGAATTATATATACCATAGTAATCATGTCACTACTGAATCACAAGAGTGTTGCTCACTCCATCCACCAAATCAACCAAATTGATCCACATCATAGAAGCCATACCAATAATGCCCTAAGCATTCACAACATATCAAACAATATCATCTATCAATATAATAATGTAATCATACTAGTGTCTTAGTGATAGATCTGAGGCCATAGAATGCAAATCTTGAACCTGCCTCATCATCCAAGAGCTTGGCACCAGCTCAAACACAAATCTCCATGAGCTTATTCAGTCCATGCTCCCTGTACATAGTCAGCCTCCATGTACACTCACCCTATACACAGCCATCCCGCATGTACATGCACCCTATACACAGACAGCTCGCATGGGCATCATAAAATAGGGTTTTCTGTGAATCCGAGACTTTTGTCGTCAAGATCTTCGCTCCGACATTGCCAAAACTTTGATGCGTCCATGAGATCCTCCTCTTGCTCTCTTCCTCATTATTGATCTTCAATCATGCTCAAGAGATCCACCCCAATAATATTCTCTCACAAGAAGCTCTCCATCAATACTCCAAAATATATTCACAAGAAGCTCTCCATTGATCCACAAGGATTCTCACCAAATGTACATTTTACAAGAGATCCTAGCTTCTTATTTATAGTTTCATCTTCTAGGTCACTTAACCCATTTTTAGGTTACTTAACCCATTTCTAGGTCACTTAACCTATTTTCCTTATTTTAGGGTTAACCACTTTCCATGAAAACAAAGTTCTCTGATACTTTATCATTTAAATATTCTTTCTTGATTTTGTCACTTTACTTTATCATTTAAATGATGATTTCTTCTTTTCAAGCACTTTGACCTTTTGGGGCTTCAAGCCATCATATGGGGGGTCCTTCAACTTCGTAGAGCCATAACTCTCAAAACGTGAGGAGTTATGTAACATTCCACATACCACCGGAAATGGCATGTCAAGCAATATCCATCTAGGATAGTTTCACCAACAAATTCATTGATCTTTATCTCATTATTCCACATGCAAGCATGGGTCCTCCAACCATTCTTCTAGGATAACCCAATCCGTAAAGCGTCTTCCCGTGAGGGCTTTCACCATAAGGGGACCACTTTGGAGTTCATCCATTTGTGCAGCTTATCAATCATGATAAGACAATAATGATTCATCTTTGCATCAATTCACCACTGCATCTTATATATCAACTATGAATCATGTATCAATGACAACTCATTGATCCATCTTCATCAATGCATCATAGCAATGATCCATCTTTATCAATTGGTTTCCACTTGGACATATATCATTCTCATCAAGGGAATCATATCAATGATCCATCAATCATCAATCAATCAATTGCTTGACATCAATCAAACCAAACCATTTACATCAATGACATATGATCCAACAATCTCCCAAATAATCAAACTATTTGCATCAATGACAACATGATCCAACATGAACTACATAAAAGACCATATAGTGGTCACCCAGGGTACCAGAAGACGATCACGGCCACCAGGAAACAATTCTATTGGTCGGGACTGAAGAAAGACATAACTAAGTACTTAGCTAAATGTCTAGAATGCCTATAGGTTAAAGTAGAACACTGGCACCCAGCATGATTATTACAACCTCTACCAATCCCAAAATGGAAATGGGAGACCATCTCCATGGATTTCATCACCATATTACCAACATCGACCAGACAGAATAACGCCATCATGGTAATGGTGGGAAAATTAAGCAAGTCCGCTCACTTTATTCTCGTCAAATCAACTTGAAAGGAAATATATATTGCCAAAATATTCATGAAAGAGATATTTCGACTACATGACATGCCTAAGGAAATCGTCTCTGACAGAGATACGAAGTTCACTTCAAACTTTTGGAAATCCTTAATGGCTAGTCTGGAGACCAAATTATTGTTTAGCACATCCTATCATCCCCAAACCAATGGACATACAGAAAGAGTGAACCAAATATTAGAAGACATGCTAAGGATGCATGTAATGCTTCAACCTAAAAAGTGGGAAGATTACCTGCCACTGGTGGAATTCGCCTACAACAACGACTACCAAGAATCACTGAAGATGAGTCCTTTCGAGGTCCTCTATGGTAGGTCGTGCAAAACTCCACTTAGTTGGAGTAATCCTGTGAATAGAATTACAATTGGACCCAACATGTTGAAAGAAATGAAACAACAAGTGATTCAGATAAAACAAAATCTGAAAATCGCACAGAATAGAAAGAAAAGTTACGCCGATAGAAAGAGTACCCCCAAAGAATTAAAGATGGGAGGCCATGTCTATCTCAGAGTTAGGCCCAGAAAGAGTTCCCTGAGGATGGGGGCTTGTGTCAAGTTGGCACCTCAGTATTGTGGACCCTTTGAAGTTCTAAGTAGAGTGGGACATGTAGCCTATAGGCTAGCATTCCCTTCCACAGTAAAAGAACATAATGTTTTCCATGTTTCATTGTTGAAAAAATATGTACATGATTCTAATCATATAATTGAATGGTCTGTGATCTAGGTGGAACCAGAGGGATAATTTCTTATAGAACCCCAATGCATACTAGACAGGAAGGAAACAACACTCATGAACCAAACCATTGCACAAGTCAAGGTGCAATGGAAACACTTTGGCCCAAATGAGGATACCTGGGAAATGGAATATGCCATGAGGCATGCATTTCCGATTTTGTTTTCTCCTGTACATACATATCATATTGGTAGATAGAACATCAAGGATGATGATTCCATTAAGGGGGAGGGAATTGTAACACCCGGTTTCCCCCAGTCTGTAAATATAACTTTATTGGCCATGAACTATGGCAAACTCAAATTGTGAATGTTTAATTGGTGGAACTTTGTATAAAGGTTGATGAATGTAAATCCTATTATTTTGTTGGATAATGGAAATGTGTTGCATGACTGCTGAGAGAGGGGATGTGTTACGAAAAGAGTCCATGATTGCTAATAAAAGGTGGTGGAGGAAACCTGGAATGGCTGCGATAACCTCTGTTGAACCAGTACCATATTGGAGTTAATGTTGCTCATATTAGAACAACTCTCTACCCAGAAATGAATTCTCGTCAGGCTGGTAGGTGGGAAGGGCCTCCTCAAGAGTTAATGAGGGATGGATAAGACTACCCATTGGATGGCTTACGGACCTAACAACAGATGGGGGGATTCAATCCACACGTAACATTTCCGAGGGAGACAAGAAGGAGGAGCGTGGTCGACAGAGGGGGAATCCTACGAGAAATGCAGAGACGACGAGCAATAAAACCTCTCCGGTCCGAAAGAGGGAAACAATGGGAAATTGAATTCTGATTACAAGAATGGAGACTGAGGGAGGAGAAGGGGAGTAACCTTCATTCTCATATATTCCTGTATAGGGAGAAGGAGAGTAACTTTCATCCCTAACTTTCGTTGAGATAGAAGTAAGAGATTGAATCTCAAAGCATCGTGGCCTAAGCTCATGGGTGGCCAGTGATATATCCATTAGGAGTGACTAAGCCTATGGTTGGGTGGAAATGAGCACCCCTCTCAGTAGTCGCATCACGTCCAACGGTTCTGATCAGTGTTTTTAAGCCTTGTATTTTGAGTTGAATATCATGGACACATGCTCATTTTTATATTCGTATAAAGGGATTATGTATGCTGTGAATTCCTTATAATTAGATTGTAAATAATAAATGCATGTGTATACTTATTCCATAGTTGGTCTCTTTATAAGATGAGTAAGTTTGAAGCATGAGTCGGTTCCACTAAGAATCGTCCCCCTACCTAATTCTCCTTGTATTCTAGTTTAATTCCTCGAGGGTACTTTCCCTAGGGAATTTCATCATGTTTCAGAGTCGGAGAAAGCTCCTTGGAATGGCCACCACTACGGTAAACCAATGATATTTCCCTGCCCCAGTGTCATAGCCCATAACTTGGCGAGTTAGGAAGGCACTAAATTCAGGTCAACAACGTATGAATGACTATCCAAGAACCCTCTGAAGGATCATGTGATCCAAGCCTGGAAACCCAGTGCAAGAAGGATTTAGCTCTCAAATATTCAGATTCATTGGAGATTGAAACTTCGAGAAATGGAATTTCATCACCCAAGTTCAGAAAGGATAGTTATTCCAATTAGTGAAAAGGTTGGATCCTTTCATTTGCTAGATGAACGGATGAGATCCTTTTGGGAGTATCCTAGGTCTATCAGGACCGATGGATCTAGAGGAGAAGCATAGGTGTTAACGCCTCAAACCCTTATGTCTTCGCAAGTAGCGAAGGAATCAAGACCGTAGATCCCAGGATATATCGGGAGTTACCTCGATCATCCATCGGAAAGGATACGTGGAGGGAGAATGGTGTCTCGCTGAATCGCACATCAGAAGAGTCAATGGGCAAAGCTCTAAGGATTCATGAAACACAAAATCCCAGTTTCAATATAGGTCATTGGTCATCCCTACATAATCATGACCATCCATATTAAGGGGACAGGTGGAAGCAGATTCGAGCAATCAGATTCTTCGTCACCGAGAGATTGGCATAGAGGAGTTGTCAAAAGTCCCAAAACGAAAGCCCTGAAATCACTCCAACCGTTGGATCGGGAGTGATAGGTAGTGAAAGATACAGAGGCCACTGGGATTTTGGAACCATAGGTGCATAATGGTGGCGAAATAACGGTGGATCACTTCCAAGAGAGAGTGTTGAATCATGAGAGCCATCAGATCATGATAAGTTGCGAGGTGGATAAAGAGAATGTTCATTCGTCGTGTGTAAGCCCAGGAGGATCCATGGTCGTTGGATCTAGATCAACGAGGACCATCCATTGTGGAGGATGCATGGTAGAGATTCGGAAGCCACCGAGAATTTGGTCACCAAGAAATTGGGAGTGAAGAATTCCCCAAAACCCCGAAAGAAAATTGTCAGTTTTAAATCTTGGTCGTTGATTTGCAGAGGGACGAGAGTCATTGGATATGACGCCCAACCCATTTTGGGGATTTGAAATTGGGATTTGCGAGGCGAAGACTCCGCAAAAATACCAAAAATAAGAAATTCGGGATTTGATCAGGGTCGTTGAATTCGCAGAGACTTCTGGACCGTAGGATCCAGGTCATCGGACCCTCATGGATCAGAAATTGAGGAATGATGGAAAGTTTTCCGTGAATTCACCAAAAACATGGGATCGTGATGTGTGTCTAAGAGTTGGCTCTAGATTCCAAGGGGAGGGTCATGTGGAAAAAGGAGCCAATAAACCTTAGCCTTGGTTTCGGGTTTCGGGGATTAGGGAACCAAGGTTCCTTGCAAAAGAAAACCTAAAATTCGATCCCCGGTAGCACCTCCTAGTGTTAGTGCATGGTCAAGACGAACAAACGCATGGAAGAAGGCCAAAGGCGGAGATACAGTCCTTTAAGACATTCTGGGTTTTGGGGATTGAAGGAGTCAGAGGGACTCATGACAAGAATCACAAATTTGTGAAACCCAAAATAAATTTTTGGGAAATACTATGGTCACTGCCAGTGGTCACATAATTGAAGAATAAGGGAAGGGATAGCCTGCGCTAGGCCTCGTAGGAGTTCATGGATTCTATCCCTTGAGAAAAGCAGAAAATTTTATTTTTGGTGTAGTGGGTGTGTGACATGAATATTCCAATGATTTCTATACCCATGGGTGGTGTTGATTCCGTACTAGGAATCCAATGGTTACAATCATTAGGAACAGTGGATTTTAATTTTCAAGAGCTTTTCATGAAATTTTCATTGGAAGGAAAAATAAATTGAGTTAAGAGGTGTTGGCACAGGGGTAGACCCAAGGTTCAACGCTTCGACAGTGCACCAACAAAACCCTAACTACCATCCTTTTTGTCAAAACTTGCGAAGCAAGAAAAATCTCACTCGAGGTAGAGGCAGGGGGGGTTATAGGACTCAGGTGTCTGTAACCAAGATGGGACATAGATATGTGATTATAACACTTCGTAGAGTCTTTTAGCAACACTTATAAGGTCATATGCATTAGTTCATTATCTTTTATTAACATCGTAGAACAAACCCTAATATAGATCAACATAGTAACAATAAAGATACTTCAATAATTTAGCACATAGAACTCAATTAGATCTAATATACATTTACTCTAAGCACTAAGCATTAACAGATCTATCTAACAAACAGACTAAGAAAATTACTGAGCATATTCAAAGCATAAAAAATATATCACAAAGCAATCAAAAGACACAAGATATATGTGGTTCAGAAAAGTGTAGGGATACATCCACCAATTGCTTCGTCTTCTCTATTATTCTTCAATCTCTTACATTCATCTGCTCCTATGCACTAAGCCACAGAGCCAATCTTCAAAGAGGATAGGAGATCTGCGCACCGTGCACCTGATCCTCCTTCCCAAAACTAGGTCAAGGCATAGAGCCAACTCCTTTAGCGAGCACAGAGCCTTACATATACACTATGTTGCACAAAGAAATCAGAGCTACTTGCACTTAGCCTTCCAAAATTACTGACTCACTAAGATCCTCTTCCTATCATACATTCCTTCTTATTTATACTTTTTACAATAAGGCATAAACATGGGTAAACCCATGGGCCGACATCCTATAACCCATTAAAAAAACCCTAATGAACCCCTTGGTGGGTCCACAAATCCCACAAAATAAGAGATCCACGATCTCAGCTCCACTTGGGCGCTCCTTCCTCGATCACTGCATCGAAGTCCAAAAACTGATCAGACTTGACCAAGATTTCCTCAAAACTTGGTCGAGGGCCAATAGGCCCCCAACACTCACCTGTGACTCATCCCAAGTCACTTAGGCCTAGGAAACATTACTTCATAACCCTAGAGATTCACTCAAGATACCTTGACTTGTTGCTTTGCCTGAGCCTCCTGCTCCGTGAGCTCTTGGATCATATACTCTGTAATAGGCCCTTCCAGGAGTTGATTTGTTGTCACAACCACTTGGTCCAGTTGTGAGCCTTGTCCCTCAATATCTTCAAACACCTTGCAGGCTTCATCCTGCACAGGTTGCGGCTTTTGCATAACTTCTATTAGCTTGCTCTGAATGGTAGTAATCTGTTGTTGTAACGCACATTTTTCTTTAGATCTCTTCATTCTTTCTACTGCAGTGATCAGCTTCATCTACGCTTCTAATGACATTGTCTGCTATTGTACCTCATGTAACTGCGCTTCTAGTTTCCTTAGCTCTAGATATTCTTTGAGGCGTTCGCAAGTCTGCGCGCTTATATAGCTTAACTATTTGCATTCTGAAGCGAGGACTCTAATCCTTCCAACTGCGCTCTTAGCGGCTTCCTCCCTTTGGTCACGTACCTCCTACAGAGTGCTTAGTACTTCTTGGATCTCCAACTCCATTATTCTTGCTTGAAGCTTCTGGATGGCCTCAACAAGCTTCACCACTTGAACCTCAACCAACTCATGTTCCCCCTCTACCAATCCTGCAACAGAGAAAATTGATTTATTCATTGCTTCTTTGACCATAGTCTGATTTGCGAGCAGTTGGTCCTTTTCTCTTTGTATATTCACCTTCTCCTCTTTGAGCATCACCCAAAACTCATCTCTCTCATTTTCGTAGGCGGTTACACAATACCGCGCAACTCGTAGTTTCTCTAAGACTTGTTCTTTATCCTGATTCAAGGCTTCTGTAGCCTTCTCCTTTTCATCTTGGACTCTCTGAAGTCAATCCTTTTTCACATCTACAATTATTCTCAATTGGGTAGGCTCATACCCCAATTCTGCATCTTGTGATGAAGAGGGCACAGTAGACACTATGCGTATGGATCAAATAGCATGTTGTATTTATTTTAATTTCTTCTCAACCCTTCCATATATATCCTCCTACTTTTCTCCATATCTCTACAAGATATCCTCAGATGAATCCTCCATGGTTCCATGGACTAGGCTAATGTCATCCTTCGTGAGCGTGGCCTCTATCTTGGGATTGCTAGCACGCGTCTTCTTTCTTGTTGAAGGTTTCTGCGGGGAAACCTTCCTCTTCTGAGGTGTTATTGTTTCAGTAAGGGGATATTTTGGCAGTGTAGCTTTGTCTTCTTCTTTTTTTTCTCCTTCATCCTCTCCTCCTTGTTTTGGCAATGAAACCATTTGTTGGCATAGGGGCAGACCCAGGGTTTAACATTTCAATAGCGCACCAACAAAACCCTAACTACAAGCCCTTTTGGAAACACCTGTAAAGCAGGCAAAGTCTCACCTAAGGTAGAGGTAGGGGGGTTATAGGACTTAGGTGTATGAAACCAAGTTGGGACACAAATCTATGATTATAACACTTCGCAAAGTCTTTTAGAAACACTTAGAAGGTGTTTCATTATCGTTTATTAACATCGTAGAACAAACCCTAATATATATCAGCACAATAACAATAAATATACTTCAATCATTTAGCACATAGCACTGAGTTAGATCTAATATACATATACTCTAAGCACTAAGAATTAACAGATCTATCTAACAAACATACTAAGCAAATTATTGAGAAAATTCATAGCTTAGACAAGATAGCACAAAGCAATCAAAAGACACAAGATATATGTGGTTCACCCTAGTGTGGGGCTATGTCCACCAATTGCTTCATATTCTCTATTATTCTTCAATCTCTTACATTCATCTGCTCCTGTGCACTAAGCCACAAAGAAAATATTCGCAGAGGATAGGATATCTGCACACTGTGCACCTGATCCTCCTTCCCAAAACTATGTCAAGGCATAGATCCAACTCCTCCAGTGAGCACAGAGCCTTACATATACACTTTGTTGCACAAATCACTTAGAGCTACTTACACTTAGCCTTCCAAAACTACCGACTCACTAAGCTCCTCTTTCTATCATACATTCCTACTTATTTATACTTTTTACAATAAGGCCTAAACATGAGTAAACCCATGGGCTGACATCCCATAGCCCATTACAAAAACCCTAATGAACCCCTTGTTGGGTCCACAAAGCCTACAAAATAAATGAGATTAGTGATCTCAGCTCTGCTTGGGTGCTCCTTCCTCGATCACTGCATCGAAGTCCAAAAAGTGATCAAACCTGAACAAGATTTCCTCAAAACTTGGTCGAGGGCCAATAAGAGGTATCACAGGGAAACCCAAAAAGGTGATAAGCTCTAATGGCATGACAAAATTATTGAAAAAGGGGAATCAAAGTGTAATTAAACAACTATGCTCACTAGATGTTCAAACATCCCAGCCATCTATTCCCCTAGATCTCCAAGGGATCATTGATAAGCATTCCAAAGTATTTGAATATATTCCCAAAGGTATTCCACCCACTCGAAATCATGATCATGATATTTACCTAATTCCTGGGAGTGTTCCTCCTAATATCAGGTCGTACAGATACCCTTATGCACATAAGAGTGAAATTGAGTGCATGGTTGAAGAAATGTTAGAGGATGGCATTATTACACCTAGCCCAAGTTCTTAATCTGCACCAGTGGTAATGGTATTCAATAAATATGGATCATGGTGTATGTGTCCAGATTATAGAGAGCTCAACAAGATCACTATTAAAGATAATTTTCCCATTCCCATCATTGATGAATTGTTAGATGAACTACATGGATCAATCTATTTCACAAAGTTAGATCTTCGTTCAGGGTATCATCAGATTAGAATGAAGGAAAAAGATATCCCAAAAACAACATTCCTAACTCATGAAGGCCATTATGAATTTTTGGTCATGCCTTTGGGGCCTTACAAATGCACCTTCCACATTCCAAGGGTTGATGAATTCCATTTTCAAGCCCTTCCTTCGAAAATTTGTGTTGGTATTTTTTGATGATATACTAATCTATAGAAATTCTTGGGAGGATCATGTGTGACATGTTGACAAGGTGATACAACTACTAAAGGAGCAACAACTATATGCCAAACCGTCCAAATGTTTCTTTGGGGTGAAGGAGGTAGAGTATTTGGTTCATATTGTATCTCATGAAGGTTTCAAGGTAGACCCTAACAAGATTAAGGCCATGATGGACTGGCCGATTCCCAAAACATTGAAGAATATTAGAGTAATTTTGGGTTTGATAGGTTACTATTGTAAGTTTGTTTGAAACTATGGGAGAATAAAAACACCTTTAACGACACTAACTAAGAAGGGTGAATTTTCATGGACTCCAGAGGAAACTAAATATTTTGAACAACTTAAAGAGGTGATGTGCAAAGCTCATATCTTGACCACACAAGACTTCACAAAAACCTTTATTGTGGAATGTGATGCCTCGGGAAATGGAATTGGTGTTTTCCTAATGCAAGAAGGAAGGCCCCTGGCTTTTGAAAGTCGACCACTCAAGGGAAAGGACTTACAAAAACCCATTTATGAGAAGGAAATGATGACAATACTACATGCATTGAAGAAATGGCGCCCTTACCTAATAGGTAGGTACTTCAAGCTCAAAACAAATCATGATAGTCTTAAATACTTCTGGGAACAAAGACTATCTTCAGAAGAATAACAAAAATGGGTGACCAAGATATTGGGTTATGATTTTGAAATCATCTATAAAAAACAGAAGAAAAATGTTTTGGCAGATGCACTCTCAAGAAAGGATGAGGATGTTGAGGCATTTGTCTATGACATCTCGATCATCCAACCCGATTGGATAATAGAAGCAAGGGATGAATGGAAGAATGAAGAAAACATGTGGATTATCATTCAAAGGTTGCAGCAGGATTCCAGTGCATCAAATACATTTACATGGAAAAATGATTCACTATGGTACAAAGATCTCTTATATTTATGTAAGAACTCCCAACTCAAAGAAAATTTACTATTGGAATTGCACACCTCTCTGGTAGGAGGGCACTCGAGATTTTTGAAAACCTACCATAGGGTCAAGAAGGAATTTTTTTGGGATGGCCTTAAAACTAATGTTCAAAGGTTTGTGGAAGAATGTTTGGTTTGCCAACAAAATAAGGTGGAAACAATTAAGACACCAGGTCTTTTAAAACCATTAGCCATCCCAAGTCAGTGTTGGGAGGAGGTTTCCATGGATTTCATCACAGGGTTACCGAAGTCTGAAAGAAAGAGTGTCATCATGGTGATTGTTGATAGACTGACCAAGTATGCACAATTTTGTGCACTCTCTTATCCCTTCAAAGCCAGTATAGTTTCCACTGCATTCATGGAGACAGTTCAAAAGATACATGGAATCCAAAAGATTATTATAAGTGACAGAGATCCCATCTTCACTGGACATTTTTGGACATAATTATTTTCTTGTTTGGGTACTCAATTGGCTCATAGTTCATCCTATCATCCTCAATCTTATGGACAAACCAAAATAGTGAACAAATGCCTGGAAGGCTACCTTCGTTGCTTTGTCTCTGATAAACAAACACAATGGTTCAAATGGTTACCCTTGGCAGAATGGTGGTATAACACTTCCTTTCATACTG
>JZKD02S0499629.1:160544-186881 GCA_000966675.3 Picea glauca | reverse complement strand
TCTTGTAAAAGAGTATTGGCTCCTGCTACATCAAACCCTCCTTTAGGTAGTTGAATCTTTCTAGATCTATATAGCGCTTCTAAGTTTACCTTCCCGGGTTGACATTAAATTGAACTCTAATTGACATCATCAATTAGAACTAAACACCAACTCCAAATCATGAATGGCATAGAGACTTTCATTCTCTTTCAATTTTATGTACTCGAAACATATTACAAATACGTTATGACTAAGGACTCCTCCAAGTCCTTCTTTTCACGCATATGTGCAAACCATGAAATCTTCATTCGGATCAGCAATCCACATAATTGGAGCACTGGTTAACAGTTTCTTCAATTGCTAGAATCTCTTTTCACAATATTTTGTCCATTGAAACTTCTTCCCCTTCCTTTGCAAGGAAGTGATTGGGTGAGCTATTCTCGAAAACCTTGTAATGAAACTTCTATAGTATCCAGCTATACCCATGAAGGATCTGAGTTCTGTCACATTTTTAGGTGTTTTCCACCTTTTAATGGCCTCAATCTTCTCAGGGTCCAATGTTATCCCTTCTTTAGATGTGATATGCCCTAGTGAATTATGTTTTGATAAAATGACCACTTGCTCAATTTGGCATACAATTGATGTTCTATTAGTACTTGCAGCACCATCCTCAAATGATGCTCATGCTCTTCTTCAGACTTGAAATATACAAGGATGTCATCCAAAAAAACAATGACAAACTTGTCTAGATATTCTCGGAAAACATCATTCATTAAGAACATAGAAACAACTGGTGCATTTGATAACCCAAATGGAACCATTGTGAACTCATAATGACCATACCTTGTCGTGAATGTGGTATTGCTGATGTTTTCCTCTTTAATCCTTATCTAATGATATCCTGACCTGAGATCAATCTTTGAGAATATTCTTGCATCCTTCAACTCATCGAAGAGATCATCAGTCCTCGGTAGAGGATACTTGTTCTTTATAGTTACCTTGTTTAGTTGTCTGAAATCGATGCACAATCTTAATGTCCCATCTTTCTTCTTTACGAACAAGATTGGGGCACCCCAAGGTGACACACTTGGGCATATATACCCCTTCCTTAGAATTTCTTCAAGATGCATTTGCAACTCATTCGGTTCTGGTGTACTCGTTCTGTAGGGAGTCTTTGACACTGGATCTACTATGAGCATCAAATTTATAGAGAAATCAATATCTCTCTTTGGGGGTATCCCTAGTACCTCCTTGGACACATCTTCAAAATATTCCAGGACTGCATGATCCTCTAGATTTGGCACCTTATCTTTAGATGCTTCCTCCATATGGGTTGTAAATATTTGACAACCCTTCCTGTAACACTTTTTCAGTTGCATTACTGAAATTTCTCTGATAGTCACTACCCTAGGAATTTCCTACACTCTCCTTGCGTTCCCTTCCTTATGCAAGCAAGTAAATTCATTTTTATGATAGTCTAGGATAACATGATGTTGGTCCAACCAATCCATCCCAATTAGACAGTCATAGGAACCTAAAGGAAAGATGTTCAAATATGCCCTTGTGTTCAGTCCATTCATGTCCATAAGGCATGAATTAACCATTTGATTAACTTTCTTTTGGATCTGGTAGCCAGTTGCACCAACCAAGATTTTCCATGCTTGTTTCTTGGAAAATGAAAACTTTCCACCATCTTAGGATCTATATAACTATGACTAGATCATGAATCAATTAAAATAGTAATGGTTTGGTTGTGGATCATGCCTTCCACTTCAATCATATGTGATTGATACTCTTCTTGCTTGTTGTCCATGGATGCATAGATCCTGGGTACACTTATGCCCATGTCCTCTGTAGTTTCATCTCGTTGTACATTGTGAACAACTATCACTTTTTCACTTATGTGAGGACAATCTCTAAACATATGATCTCCTTTACAACCCCAACATTGAATAGGTGGTTGCCTTGTCCTTTGACCACTTGTCTCGATCATTCTAGGTTCTCTAGAAGTTGGTTGTCCCTGAGGATTATTTATGAAGAATGGTGGCTTAGTTCCCTTCTTCCTCTGATCCATATTGAATTTCTTCTTTTCTTCCAAGGATTTTTGGAAAGTTGGCCTCACTTTTTGTTGGTCATATAGGCACTTAGCTTGCCTTATGGTCTCCTCCAATGTTTTAGGATCATCATATTTTATTCTGTCACTGATGAATGATGGAAAACAACTCACATACCTCTGAATATTGATTGTATCATCCTTGATGAAAGAGACATACTTCAGCAATTCTAAAAACCTTCTTTCATATTCATCTATTGTCATACTCCCAAGCTTGAGTTCAAAGAATTCTTTCATTTTCTTGTCATAGTATCTCTTGGTCAAGTATTTCTTTTCGAAATACTTCTTGAATTCCCTCCAAGTAACATTTTTCTCTTTAATGTGTTGCACCTAGACAAGTTGATCCCACCACACGGATGCCTTTCCTTTGAGTTGATAGATGGAAATTATTCCTTCTTCATGAGAAGAATAATTATGCAATTGAAAATACTTTCTCATGCCCGACAGCCATGTCTCTGCATCTTCATCCTTCTTGTTCTGACCATCAAATGTAGGAAGTTTTATTTTGTTCATTTCCCTTCAGATCTCATCCACCCCAGACTTCTTATGCTTCCTAACAAGGGATGGACTTGGGTTGTTGTGTTCTCTCTTATTGGAATGCCTCGAGGAGTGGCGACGATGTCTACTAACACTTCTTCTTCTTTTCTCATCAGGAGACCTGTGACTTCCTAATTTTCTTGAGCCACTCTCCTTATCCAATTTATTTTCTATTATTTCCAGGCTCTACATCAACTTCATGTTGAAGTCTCCTTGTTTCTCCATGGCTCTCATAATATTTTTTTTATCTGCTCGGTGAATTTGGACCTCTTTTTGCAATTCTTTTATAATTTTCCTCATGCCCATGTATTTATCTATTTCTTCTCCATGCCCATTGGAGTTTGTCCCTTCAACCCCCAAATGAACATCCATTCCTCTAGCTTCATTCTCTGAACTATAATCATCATGTGCCTCCTCCATTTCTCTGCACTATGCGACAATTCGGTTCGGTTCTGTCAATTGTTAATTCTGCAAAATGTGCATTCAATCGAATTTTTGTTAGGCTATTAGACTTAATAATTTTCTAGAATAACATAAATCAATCTAGTTCAACAAAATAATATTCGAGTCCATTTTCAGCAGGTCTTGGTCGATCAAGAACCTCTCATGCTTTTATCTCTAAGCCCACCTTTGTTCTGTAATAATTTTTGAGCGCTAGTTCCTTTTCTTCAACCCTTGTTTCACATGTGACCACAGTTGTGACCCAGTGCTAATGATTTTGGTGCTTATCCGGATCCTTGAAACTTCTAGCTCTGAAGCTTTGTAGGTTTCCCTTTTTCTGCACATCCCAAACATCACAGAACAACAAACTAACAAACATGCGAAGAATGGTGGATCTACGGTCCAAATTTCTTTCTCGGATATAAGGTGGATCGGAGCTCTCGGAGTGTCGAACTGGTGAGTTCACAAAGTGGGGTAGATAAATGGTCCATGACTTCCCAACATCCAATGGCTAATACTTGCTATGGAACTCGAAGCTTTGGGGCTCCAGGATTTTAGAACTTTCAGGCTCTGGGCCTTCATAGCTTCAGGGCTCTAGGATTTTGGAGCTTCTAGGCTCTAGAAATTTGGAGCTTCAAGGCTCTGATATTTTGAAGCTTCGAGGCTCTGGGATTTCAGAGCTTCGGGGCTCTGGGACTTTGAAGGATTTCACCTTTTCACATCCCAAAAATCTCTAATCACAAATCTTTGAATACTTCCATGTCACCCCCGATGACATCATTACGTCACGTTACTTCGACGCTACGAAACTTCAAAAATTTATTCCTTCCATTCCATCATGAACCATTTCTTCTGGAGTGTCAAGCCTCCAAACTTCATGATCTTGCGCCATGCATCCCCTTTGACCATCAAGGGCCCCACCATCCATTCTCGAGAGGAGGGACACGTGGCCCTATCATAAGGGAAACACATGTCACGTTCTAAATGGCATTCAATCATCCAAAGTTTTTTAACTCACTGACACGTGGCACACATCCCATGTGTTCATGTCATTTCGAGTGACGTCAACAAGCCACATCACTTCGAAACTTTGGGCCTTGGCGGTTTGTGCATAAACACACTCCAATTCCCTCAAATTTTGAACTCCCAAATCAAGATGATCTATCCTTGATCAAATCCAACGGTGAACACTCCCCCCACAGATCTACGGTGTAGATTCTCTTTGGGACTTCGGAACTCTGGGCTTCAGCCCCTCTTTCTCTGATAACCCATAACTTTCGTCGAAGTCACGAAGTCTAAATGACTTGGAGGTTAACCTTCATGCACTTTTCTCCAGATTTGACGCTTGTGAAGGATCCTCCTTCTCTCGAATAGATCCCTATGGTCCAATCACCATGAATGTTGTGGATTTTTTCTCTATGGCCATTTCTTAAACTATTACACTTCTTGTTCTTCTGAACACATTCCAAGTGTTCTTTCAATGCCCTTCTGGCACTCTACACATCAAAATTCTATGCACTTTTTACTCTGAATTCCTCATTTGTGGCCCATCCAGGTTCAATGTTGAAACCATGGGCTCTGAACATGAATTTTGTCCATTTTGACAACAATTCTTTTCCAAAACTTTTTTTTCAACTTCCACTAACATGGCCCATCCAGGCTCAGTGTTGAAACCATGGCTCTAATACCATTTTGTAATATCCCCAGCCACCAACAGGTCGGGAAACGTCACTTTATGGACATCTCTCCTTGATTTGATACCATTTAGTAGCACCCCTGACCACCCAGGTCGGGCCATGCTACTCCAAATAACACTCTGATACCATATATATATTTATATACATATCTAATGCAATTCTTTTAACCAAACATAATCATTTTGTTCATACATAGATAAATGCGGAAATGACAATAACACATACAATTTAACAGTTGATTTACATTCTACTATCACATAACATAATGCATAAATAACAGTAAAGCATACATGCAATAAACACAGGAAATTATGATAACATTATAACACATGTACAAGTTACACATCACACAGAGAACAAAGAGTTGGTACTTATCTTTTAATAGATGGCCACCAATTGTGTGCAGACCTTCCACGAACCTCCCAGCCTTAGATCACGCTTCTCATCACACTTAGCAGTGAGTCACCCCCAAGTTGGGACTAAACTCCACTGGGAAAGGGATTCCTAGGCTTGGCAAGGACAACAGGAAAGTCACACAGATCAACAAGAAGGATTTTCTCCCAGGAGCTAGCTCACACTAAAATCCTACAACCTCTTGTTCCCCACATTCTTGTCCCACCCCAAGAAGTGTGCCCCTTCTCTACTCAACAGTCCTTTGACTACCTAACTTCCCTTCCAGGGATTCAGCAATAGGTTGTACAGGATTTCTCAGAACACTATATCCATCGTTGGGCTCCCTCTTGGAAAATCGCTTCCCCAAAAACCTCTCTCACCTGGAGAGAGTTGCTTACAGGCCTGACAACCTACTTCTTCAGTCCACGGGCCTGATAACCTGCCTCTTCAAACCCACAGCCCTAACAACCTTCTTCTTCAATCCATCTCCTAAGTCAATTCGACTAAGGGTGATGGCAACAACAAAGCTTGGTATAGATCAAATGATGGCAGCAAACCACACTCAGTCAAGGAACTGCATTGGCAGCAACAACAATCGTTAAGGAATGGTATGGGCTCAGGCAAGGTACAGGTGTGTTGTGCTTCACAAGAAAGGTATGGGGTAGCTCAAAAATGCCTGCAAGTTCCAAGGTGTGTGAATGATGCAGGGATCAATGATGAATAAAATGGCTCAATGCATGAATCTGTGGGGAGTATCGAAGACTTTCCAAAATGGCGACGGTTGCGATAATGGAAAGAGAACCCCCAACAAGATGGCTTTCCCAGCTATAAACTGCATGCGCCCAGGATGACATGTGTCTTCTTGAACCTGCATGAGCTCCACTTAACACTTGTTCCCTTTCCCCCATGAACTTAGGACAACACAGATTATGTCAACCTCAACCTTTTGGAAATAATAATATAATATTATCCCTTTAGAGGTAATCCCTCTAGCTTAGCCCCTATTCCTAGACACTTATCCCCTTCCCTTACCCTACCTAGTGAGTTCCCCATAAATCTTTCTTCGTGATTGGTCTACACACAACATGTAATTTTATTAATGAGGTGTGTATTTACATATACAAAAATCAAGCTCACTAACCTTAGAATCTAGACTCTTCGGCCTAATAAACACATAGATCTTCCATCATATAAACACTTGGCTCACCAACCTATAAACATAATTACAATTCAATAAGGGCTCAGCCTTGGGGTGTTACAGGTTATCTTCTCATATACTTCTTTAAAATCTTCATCAATGGAATATTGTTCCACATAGCTATCATGAGATAAATAAGTACTCTTCAAAATAATAGAAGAAGCAATAGCAGGTCTAGAAAGAATTTCATCTACCTTGTTACTTGTACCCTTTTTTACTTGATTACCAAATGAAATTGTTGTAGAAAACCCTTCCATATGTAGTGTCGAGATTGTTGCAGTTTGATATGTTCTTGGAGATACTGTAAGGGTTGGTGATCCATATGTATGATTGTTTTTTTCCCTAATAAGTAGTGCTTCCATTTCTTTATGCTTTGAACTAATGCATACAACTCTTTATCATATGTAGGATAAGCATATAGGGGCTTCCGTAGTGAAACATATTAGATATCAAGCTAAGTGGGCTTGATTTTGGGGAAAACTCCACAGCTAAGCATGCTTGAGCCAGAGGCATCTTGGGATGGGTGACCGCCTGGGAAGTCCTGGTTACCGGGTGCAAGCCCTGGAAGTGATGATTGATGCTATGCGATTTATTTCGTTGGTTTCAATCCCATTTCTTCACCCTTGTGAGCATCATCCGATGCAATCAGTGCTAAGTGGACTATTCAAATCATGAGAATTATTGGTCAGTTGCAACTAATACTCATGGATATGGGTCATAGATTAATTACTTACATTATGCAGTTAATCCCAAAAATGATATCTACTTGCTAAGGTTTTGAAAATGGGGTAGAAAGCTAAGTGGGCTTGATTATGGGGAAAACTCCACAGTTAAGCACGCTTGAGCCAGAGGCATATTGGGATGGGTGACCACCTGGGAAGTCCCGGTTACCGGGTGCAAGACCTGAAAGTGATGATTGATGCTATGCAATTTATTTTGTTGGTTTCAATCCCATTTCTTCACCCCTGTGAGCATCACCTGATGTAATAAGTGCTAAGTGGAATATTCAAATCATGAGAATTATTGGTCAGTTGCGACTAATACTCATGGATATGGGTCATAGATTAATTACTTACATTACGCAGTTAATCCCAAAAATTATATCTAATATATGTAGGATAGTTAACAACAACTTGGTTAAAAGTTTCAGAGTGGTAACAGATAGGATTACGATTTTGCATCAATATTTCACCCATGGCATATCCGTTGGCATCTGTCTTTATCTCAAAAGGATGTTTAAGATTGGACAGTGCTAATATTGGTGCAGTACTGATCTTCTCCTTCAGAGTGTCAAAAGCTATTTGTTGCTTTCCTTCCCACTGAAAAGTTTTCTTCACACTGGTTAAGGCGTGAAAACGAGATGCTATAAAGGAGAAGTTTGAAATGAACCTCCTCCAATACTAGAATGCACCTACAAAGCTCTGGATCTCGGTTACATTTTTTTAGCTCCGGCCAATTTACAATTACATCAATTTTGTAAGGATCAATTTTTAATTGTCCTCCTACAATACTACTTAAGTATACAAGTGCAGTCTTTCCAAATTCACATTTAGACAATTTTACATACAACTTTTCCCTTTGCAAAGTATCCAATACTTTCTTTACATGACTCACATGTTCATCCCAAGTCTCGCTAAAAATAAGAATGTTGTCTAAATATACAATCACAACGTCATCTAGGAAAGGCATGAATACATCATTCATCACACACATGAAAGTTGTCGGAGCATTACAAAGCCCAAATGACATAACTAACCACTCAAACAATCCCTGTTTGGTTTTAAAGGTAGTCTTCCATGCATCATGTTATGCAACCCTAATTTGATGGTATCCACTGCGCAAATCCAACTTAGTGAAATAAACAACACTCTTTAATTGATCAAGTAAATCATCTATATGAGGAAGAGGGTATCGATTTTCACCATGATTTTATCTAAGGACCAGTAATCAACACACATTCTCCATGTGCCATGTTTCTTTCATACCATCACGATCGGAGAACCACAAGGAGATGAACTTGGCCTAATGACCCCTTGATCCAATAAGCCTTGTACCTGCTTCTTGATCTATGTGATCTCCACAACTGACATCATGTACATGCCCACATTAGGAAGAGGAGAATCATGTTGAATATGTATCTCATGTTGGATTTCCCTCTCAGGAGGTAATCCATATGGTTCCTGGAAAATATCATCATACTTAAAAACAATATAAATTAATTCTTTCTTATGAGAAAGATCACATCCTTTGAAAGCGTCGAATGTCCCAATATCTTTCTCCCTTACGACCATGAGTGCATATCTCTTATTAGTGTTTATGAGTCTCTTCATTTGTCTTTCACTAACAAGTGTTGTATTTACCCTCATGTTGTGAGCTCTAACAATATATTCCACTCCCCCTTTAGTAAGGTGGTACTTGTTCTCATGATGAAAGAATACTGCTTTTATATCATAAATATAAGGACATCCCAACACTATGCCACATATATCAAGTGATACAACATCCAAATCCACTTCATCAATCAACTTTGAAGCAATAGCAAATTTGACCCTACATTGTTTGGTGACATTAAGTTTTTCTTTATCACATACCCAACCAAGAGGATAAGGCTTCGAATGTGGTTTCATTTCAAGATCCATCTTCCTGACATGTGCTTCAGATATTAAGTTTACTTGGGAACCCATATCAAATAATGTATATATCTTAGTGTGTTTAGATACAACTCTTATGTGAAATAATTCATTCCTCTTTTTTTCATCATTATGAGATTCATTATTGGAATTTGAACTAGCATGAAGGGAATCTTTACCTTGCACTCCAACCTTTGTGATCTTTCCTTCATCTTATGAATCAGAACCAAGATCTTGTTTCATTGTATAAATGGTTTTTGTCTTCCCCTTTCCACTGAACTATTTTGGTCTCTTCTCTAGATGCAGTTTCCAACAGTGTTCATCATAGTGACCGGTTTTCTTGAAATGAGTGCAAGATGGATTTCCTCCTTCTCTCATCATTGTGGAGGTATTTTTGTCCTTACTTTTAAACTTCTTAAAAGGTTTATGTGGCAGATTGGAAAGTTTCTTTGTGGGATCTTCTTGAACATACTTTCCCCTATTCTCAAGGTGAGTGGATTGCACACAAACTTCGTCAAGATTGGTGGGGTTAAACAAGAGAAAAGTATGACAAATAGAACTGTGAAGTGCACCAATATACTTTATTAAAGTTTCATAAGAATCCAAAGGAATATTTAATGCAAGAGATTTCTTCCTAAATTCTTCTGTGAAACTTTGTGTAGTTTGACCTTTACTTTTCCTTAAAGTTTTCCATTCCATCATTTCTTTATGTAAATAACCCAATGGATAAAATTGCTTCCTTATCACTAATTTAAATTCCGACCATGAAGAAAGAAGATTACCACACTTACTTTTTTCCTGAAGTTTTCTCTCCCACCATACAAGAGTGGTTCCTTCCAACCGAAGAGAAGCAAGTTGCACTTTGACTTCCTCTTCATCAATATGTTGAACACGAAAATATACTTCAAACTATCAGATCCAATTATCTAGCTTTTCAGGATTGGCATGTCCATTAAACATAAGTAAATAAAATTTTACATCAAGCTTTAATAATGGTTTCTTAAAAGAGACTTTATGGTTAGAATGATGAGAATGATGAGAACCCTCAGAGGAAGAAGAACTAGAACTTGATGGTGAAGATGTAGGCTCAGGAGGGTCTCCCCTAGCACCTTGGTTTGCTTAATCATCATCATCATCATCATAATGTGCTTCCTTTTTATTCTCTTTATTCTTCATCCTCTTCTTGTAATCTCCATACATTCATTCGACCATTTCTGACATGCGATAAAAGACCATATGAAAGTTTTTCTCATGTTCATCACGCTTGTCTTCTTCTGCCATTTTCTTCCTTTGGGATGCATGACCAACTTCGGGATTGAAAGTCTTAAGACTTCCTTCACCCTGCTTATGCTTGGCCCTAGTAATAATTCACACTCAAAAATTCAAGTCAAAGACTAATGCTCTGATACCAACATGATCCGATATCTTTTCATCGAGTGACTTATAAAGAATTGCATTAAATGAGCATAAATTAAAGCGCGCCATTAAAGAAGGAAAATTTAAATAATGAAGAGACATAAGCATCAAATATAAACAAAAAAAATTGATAACAGAGTTCGTCCCTAGTGGACTACGTCTCTAGGTCCTGCTCTCAAATGGGTAGGCTCTTTCATTAACTCAAAAAAAGAATATGGAAAAATACATAAGTATACCTCATTCTAAAATCAAGTTGCAGAAATATTGCTCAAATCAGAAAACAGATAGCACCATTGAATTTGTGGCATCGAATTACCCAAAAATTATTGTCTCCACGTCTCGATCCGACTCTAGCACTCCCAGGCCCACGAAGAATTATGTCTCGATTTTCATGCCTTGCAACCTGCAATAAATGTTGACGTATTCCTGTCTCGAACGGCATGTCGATCGTATGCATGCGCTCCTCCCCCTGAACTTGGGCAGATGCACTTTTTAAGTATTAACATCGACATTGTTTACAATGAAGGTTCGTTGGACCATTGGTTATGGCGCAAGTGTTAAGGCGTTAATGAGGGAGGAGGTCCCGGGGTCAAACCCATAGGCCTCCCCCTTTTGGCTTGACTGTTGTATATATATATATATATATATATATATATATATATTAAAAAAAAAATGTTTTTGCTCTGCTACATTTGGTGATGGTTCTATCATTGGTTTGGATGTCAAATTTGGTGTGGTCCCGCCAGATTTGGCGAACCCGCCAAATCCCTTTTTTTTTTAATTTCCGGTCACAGGTTGTCATTGGGCATTTTCCCACTGCCACATGGAAGCCTCCTATTCAACCATGTCATCCACTGCTACGTCACTCTACCACATCACATGTACAGATGCCACTTCAGTTTCCAACTTAACCTGCCATGTCAGCGCCACATCATTGTATGGACTGTACGGAGGGCCATGTGGAAAAATTTTACTGGTCCATGGATCGGTCCAGAAATGCCAAATATTAGTAACACGTGGCAGCCTCTGGTGTTTCCACATCACCATGTTGATGTCATCATGACACGTTTCACCTCCTTCTCCTGGAACGTGTGATGTATATGGATGTTGACATCAGTCGTATTGATGTTAACGTCAATAGTACAAATGTTGACTCATCCCCCCTGTTGATTGGGCTAGGTTGACCAAACTTTGACTCTGAATATCTTTTGATCAGTAACTCTATTTGACTATTCATTTGCATCATTAGAAATTTTGCAATGCGCTCTTCGTGATAATTTCATTTTCACCGAGTTTTGAGAACTTTGAATTTTTTCCCTTTCTCTATCTGTTGAGGCCATTTTGAGCATCCTGAGTTTCCTCTGTGAGTTATGAGTTGTTCTTAGTCTTCTCTTGATCTTTTTTGGATCATGTATGGTCCAAAATCATGTCTAGGGCTATTAGAGTCAAATACTAGGATACAAATTCATGTACATTCCTAATAAACTTAAGGTCCAAAGTGGTAAAGGAAATCACTTTGGAAGATTAGATCACATCTAAAATCAAGGATCATTTTGAGGCTTGATATCATGAATAAATCCTTCATTAGGGATTTTCTTGATATATAAAATGCTATGGATATTCCATTGGAACAATTAATCCCAATAGATCTTGTATTGTGTTGAAATATTTTATTAATGAAGGTTTATTTCCTTAGATGTCATATTTATTATCACTAGCTTATTGCTCAAATTATAAAAATAACTAAAATATGAAAATGAAAGAAAAATAAAATAAACACACCATCCACACAAATTAATACAATATGTATCTTGGGAAACCCAATACATGATAAAACCCAACTAGAAGGTGAGGCATGTTAGCACTACGTAAATTGTTTGGCTGACGAAAAAAACTTACAAAGGTAACCACAAAACCACTTTAGAATTGGACACTAGCCTATTCAGTTCAGAGAGGGATATCTCTTTTCACTTAATCTCTAATAGATAGGTTTTCTTGATAAATCAATGTCTATGTTTGGATGAATGAACAGATTTTTATTAGGTTTTTCAGCAAGAAGAAAAGGGATATGTTGGGCAATGGAGTCAACCCTTGAAAATGAATGAAAGCAATGACTGGTAGGGGGAACTCTTCAAAGAAACAAAGGCTAGACAGATGATGTTCTTTCAGTTTAAAAATTGATATTATAATATGGAAGAAAAGGAAACATTTAACTACACTCAGATCACCAATAAAGATGAATTATGATGGGTTAAGAGGAAATACAAGTGTTCAAATTGCTTAAAATCTAAAGCATCCTTTTTAGATGAATTTCAGATCACTTACTTTCCAATTTAAACATATAAAGAATTGTAGATGAAGAATAAGAACACAAGATGTACATACAAAGACTAGAAAACAATTTGCAGGCCACCAACATTAGAATCTTTGCCTTGAAAATATTTGGACTTTTGTATTTGTTTTTCATTTAGATTTAGAAAATTTTTACAATGTCAAGAAAAATGTCCTTGCTTCTACCAACTCGCCTATTTTACATTCAAAATGATCAAATATATAGATCAATTGCCTCCCTTAGGCTATTAGATTCAGAATCTACTACTATCTATAATCATGAATATGGTTACATCAAAGGATAACAACTCCTAATCTACTTACTAAAAATAGAAAATTTGACTTGACCATTTTTAATGCAAAACAAAAACATTTGAAAAAATAGATTTTTAGGATATTTCGAACTTGATGCTATGGTGGATCATCATATACATCAGGAGACGAATATAATATTACTTGTTTGCTAACAAGTATCCCTATCACCTTTGCGTAGTGAACTGAAGCCAAACGTTGCACAAATGCAACCTACAACGTTTGCGTAGCGTGCGGATTTTCTTGGAAACCTGTTTGTTGTTGGCGGCTACAATCTTGTTGGATACTAAAACTTACTTCAAAAAAAACTTACCAATCACCTCCCTTTTACTTTCCAAACCCTATGTACTTACAGTACTTTCGTAGCGTGAGATCGCTATGCAAGCTCTGTACATGATAATTATCTCAAAAGTGTGCAAATATGGTGGAAATGATTGCTTCATCTTGTCAACTTTCTCTGAGTCAAAGAGACACAAAGTGTAAGGGTATTTTTCACACCAAACCTTGAAATTGACAACATCCTTACTCTTCTTTATCCTCATTGAACTTCCATTTTTGCGCAATGAGCAAAATTCCAGCAAAACACCCAAAATCTTGTAGTGACTCTTCCCAAAAAAAAAAAAAATGTGAAGATGCTTCATTTATATTTATGCTACCTCTGTAAGCAAGTCCAAATTACCTTTACCCTTATCATCAAATTTCAACTGTAACTTAAAATACTTGTTTTCCTTTCTCAAAGATATTTTTTTCCTTTTCAAGTTGTGTTTTTGCCTAAATAAGAGTGCATTTCTCTTCAATTTTGACTGGGCATTTGAGAGTGTTGCACATGCATCTGTGATAGTTGGTCCACATTCCTGAAAATGTATATGAATCCTTAGTTATGATAACCTATTCTCCTCCCTGAGTTGGATGATAAGTTCTTGAGCTTCCCTTAACTATTTATTTATCCATTTTATAGTTTTTTCTCCTTCTCTAGGTGAAGTGTGAGGTTTCTCAACTACTGCAGGTTGGCCCCGTTCATCTGAACTCTTCTTCCTAGTTGAGGATGTTGTCAGGGGAGCTCTATTTTTGTTCAAGAATGTTTTCTTAGGACTTTTCACGACTTCCCTCCCTTTTGAAATTTCTTTCTTTGAAACTATTTTAACTAGTGATGTTTGAACATCATGAACTTTCTCAACTAATTTTCTTTTCAATTCTCTACTCTCCTGGTAAAATTGGGCTATGACATTTTGAGCCTCTTTGAGTTGATTTTGAATCTCTCTTATTTATTTGTTCCTTTCTCCCAATTTCATTTGGTCTTCATCCATCTCCTAAGCTGAGGGTTCAACAAACTTTGTATGTAATGTAGGTACAGGAAGTCTTCTAGCAGCTGACCTTGTGATTGGTCTACTAGGTTTTTGTGTTTCCTCTACCTCATCAACAAAATGAAACCTCCTACCCTTCTTTATGATTGGTTTTCTTGGTGAAGGAATCTCAATCTGCTTTTCCTTTCATTTTCCCTGCTCTGTAGAACTTTTTCCTTTTCCACCTAAGCCCTTAGAGAACAATTTTTCTGCAGATAGGAGGTGTCTCCTTTGGGGTCTAAAGGGATATTATATGAGGCTAAAAAGGAGTCCCAATGCCCGTTCATATTTCCAAGTTCTTCAATCACTAGCAACTTTACCAGGTAAAAATGAAACAAACTACTCTTGAGTTGATCAGCCCTGTCCTCGACCTTGTCTTCCATTTTACCTAAAATCCTATACATATATAAAGGTAAGTTCAGGAGGCTCTTTCCTATGAAGTGCATTAGAAATATTATGTGATACTATAAAACCCTATCAAATATTCCTTCACAACTGAAATATCTTTGAATTACCCTTAATAACTTCTCATAATGCTCCAGCACATACTCCCTAGGGATGATGGCACCAAATTTTTGCTTCATGTATTTGGTTTTGAGGAAATCAGTATGAAAAAACAGGATCAAGAGGCATACCTTTAAACCACTTCTCTCCTTGAATTGGATATTTTGTTGCAACAACTATTGTCTCCTCTGACACTAGGAAAGTGACATCATCAATACTTGTCTGGACACCATTAAAATTTAGAGAAAAATACTTCGTTATCCACACGTTATATCCTTTTATTTTTTGTCAAAACCTCATGCACCCGACATGCTCAAATGAAACCCTGAATGCAGGGTCGGAATTTACCAAACTCAAACTTTGTGGTTCATACCTTAGTACACCTCCTCCCCTGTTGTATTTCTTTATCTCTTGAGTTTTCATGCTCGTGGTTGCAAGATAAACCTAAGACTATCAAGGGTAGAGGGTTCCAAAGGATAAACTCTGTCATGACGCCTTACACAGCAAACAAATAGGGCTAGGGTTTGCTCAAATTTACCATAGGGAAGTCAATTATGAAAAAGGCATGTTTTGAAAATGTATACATGCAGGGTTTAAGCATCGAATTTGGTTTTTTGGTCTTTACACAACAAAAAACGAAGGAACGAGGAATGTGTATCGAAATGCTTCTACACACAGTTTGCGTAGAAAAAGCTTTTGCACAAAATTTATGCAGCGGGTGAACTGGTTTGCGTAGAAGATGAGCTCTTTGAATATTGCTAGAAAGAAAGGGGTTGATCAATGGTAAAGGATTCTTTCATATATATAATAGGTGGTAATGATACAAGCACAAGCTAATAGAAAGTGATTTGAAAGGAAAAATATACGTTTTTGGATGATAAGAAATTTCAAACTGCTCTAAGCAACTTGCACAACATGTTTACACAACACACACATTTTTTTTGCAGTCAAGGTACAATTAACATGAAGCAACACCATAACCCTTTGTTGACTTCATCATGTGTCATGATTCTCATCGACACTCTTTGAAATTGACTTTCCCTCATAGACTTTACAACTTGACTTATGACATATCACTTTCAATTTTTTTGGTAATTATTTCAAACTAATGACTCAAAGACCTTTGCAAACTTTTCATGTGACTGACTCTTACCCTCAATGACTCAATTAGGAATTCTTTGGTATTTCAAAGACAAAATTATGACTTTGCAATTTTTTTGACAAATCTATAACCTTAGCTATGAAAATAGTGGTACTAAAAAGGCATATGACATGCTCTCTTTTCTTCAACTATGAAATACAAGTACAAAGAAAGGGAGCACTCACAATGGAAATTCCTTTGACATTGTGGCCTAAATCGTTGTTACAAAATATCCTACCTCATATGTTATGCTCTCAAAATCCCACTCCTATATATTGTTCTCAACTATGGAAAAATTACAAAGCTAAATAATGGAACCTCTTATTCTCCTAGTGACCCAGTATTTAACATAGCCTAATAGCCATCTAGGGTTAGGGTTTTTGCATCCTCAACCCTCAGTTAGTTAGGTTTTTGGAACTTCTAGAATATTTTTTAAAGTACCACATGAATATCCCCACATGTGTGAGTAATATATGTTAATGTGGCATCCACTTAGTACCATGGTGGTCAACAAGGTAGGTCAACTTGTCAGAGGCATAACTTTTGTATACAAATTCTAATTGAGGTGATTTTCACACTATTGGAATGGTTTAAGTGTGTAGAAGAATGTTGAGGGGTTGGAAGCTATGATTTTATATTTTTTAACCACAAAAAGTGTCATTTGACACCACAAATGGATCTAGAAGTTTTTGGAGCCCAAATATTCAACTGGGACTTGCCACTAAAGTTGGCTCTGCAAGCCAATTCCTCCAATATTTTTACCTAGAAAGTACCAATATAGATGAAAAATTATGTAATGATTCAATATAGATCATACCTCCCCATTTAGGGAGGCTTTTGGTCCCCAAAATATTTTATTGAATGAGGTAAGGAAATGTTTCCTCTACCTTCTCCCTGGAGTACAATTTTTCCTTTCTTGGAATTTTTCCTTTCAATACAGTATGCCAAAGGTCATGCTACCTCCGTTTGGTAGTTCTAGAATTCTTCTACAAATGTGTATCTTTCATTGTCTCTACCTAATATTCTAGTGTTAAGTCCTCTATGGTAGGTATGAATTTCTCCTCGGCTTATTGATCCAACATGGAGGGTTCATAGAGTTTCATATTCTTCACATTCACTACTGAGTAAATGCACATGTATGGGGATAGACTAAGTCTATATAAATTATCACCCACCTTCTCCAATACTTCAAAATTACCATACTGTAGAGCCTCGATCTTATTAATAGGACCCTATAGTATGTCCTTGTTAATTTGTAACCAAACTCTATCTCCCACTTTGAATGATTTCTCAGTTTTGTGTTGATCATGTTGGGTCTTATACATTCCCTGTGATTTCTTCAATTGCAAATGGATCTTCCTAATATTTTCAATAAATTTCTCTTCTTTCAATGCCTCTCATGTGATGTATTCCCTCACTCGTCCTTTCTATCCATAGATAAAATCCACGAGAAAAGGTGGGAAATACCCAAATAAGGTTTTGAAAGGGGATTTATAGGTAGAATTATGGGGTACTCTGTTATAAGAGTGTTGAATGTAGATTATATCTTCATCTTAGGTATTCATATGCTTCTAATTCTAATCCCTCAAAAGTTGCACCAAATTCTCGTTGACTACTTCTATCTTCCCATTTGTCTATGGATTGAATGTTGTATATCTCTTCAACTTAGTTTCCATATTCTCCCAAAGTGTTGTCCAAAAGGAACTAAGAAACATTGTATTTGTGTCTAAGATTATGCTTCTTGGTATCCCAAAGTGCATGTAGACCTATTCAAATAATTTTTTTGCTAATGTTGTCCTTTTATGGTACTTTCACAAGGCATAGTAATGTACATCTTGTTGAACCTATCAACTACCACAAACAAATAGTCATGTACCTTTCTGGTTGTTGGAAAACCACCCACAAAATACATGGAAATGATTTCCCAAGGCCATGTAGGTACAGGTAAGGGATGGTATAAACATTTCTTTCTATTACTGGGATTGATGGTACAATAAAGAAACATCCTCTAATAAATAAAGTTGCATCTTCTTGCAGTATGGGCCAATACACATACTTTTGTAAGTTGTAAACTATCTTCCCAACACCAAAATGTCCTACAACCTTGGAGGTGTGAGCCTCTCTAATAATCTACAATATTTCACCTTTAGGAGCATAGATATTCTCTAGCTTGTAGATAAACCCATTCTAGAGATGATATATAGCCTTATCGTCACCTTCTTCTACAAAAAGTTGTCCCTATAGCTATTTAAATACCTCTTTAAAGTCCTCATATTTTGTGTATGCCTCTTTCTATGCATTGTGGGCGAAAGGATCCATGTGCATAAGAGTTTCCAAATATATAATATTGGATGTGGGTGGCCTTAAAATCATGTCCACCAAATTTTTAATGTTTCCCTTATTATACTTGATGACTAGATGAAACTGCTACAAAAATCCCATCCACTTTTAATGTCTAGTTTTTTGAAGCTTATTTTGGGCTTGCAAATACTATAGTGGTTAGTGATCAATGTGGATAATGGTTTATTTTCCCATTAGATAGTTCTTCCACTTCTTAATAACTTTAACCAAGGCATATGGTTCCCTATCATATGTAGGGTATTTTATAACTCTCCCATGAAACATCTCATAATGATATCATATAGGCTTACCTCACTGCATCGAGATCGCTCCCATAACATATCCACTTGAACCTCTATCCAATTCGAAGGTATTCTACAATTAGGAAATGTAAGGATTGTTTCTTGATTGATCTTCCATTTCATCTTATCGAAAAAAAATTGGTGATTATTTCCCCACTTGAAAACTATTAACATTGGATGTTATGGTGTGGAGTGGTGCATCAACCACTGAAAATGATGTTATGAACTTTTGTAGGTATTTTTTTACCCAAAAAAGGATCATAACTTTAGTGGCATTAATAGGAAGTATCCACTTGATGATTACCTCCATATTCATGGGATCTATCTTGATTTCCCCTCCATTGATCACGTACCCCAAATACACCAATGACTACTAAGAAAACTCACATTTTTTAGGTTAGCTAGCAACTAATTATTTTTCATATTTTATAACACTTGAGTGAGATGTGATATGTTCTCTTCCTAGATAGAGATATAAACTAATATGTCATCCAAATACATTATTACAAATGAATCTAAATAGGGACACAATACATGATTCATTAATCACATAAATGTATTTGGTGCATTACATAAACCAAAAGGCATGAACAACCATTCATATATACCTCTCCTTGTCTTGAAGGAAATATTTCAGGTGTATTCTTATTTAAGATGTTCATGGTGGTATCTCGATTTGAGATCCAACTTGGTGAAGTAGTTGTCATGCTACAACTAGTCTAACATATCATCAATCCTAGGTAAAGGGTATCGTTTCTTGAGTGTGATCTTGTTGAAATATCTATAGGAAATGCACATTCTCCAAGTCCCATCCTTCTTGTGTACTATTATTATAGGTGACCCACAAGGTTAATTTCTTCGTTGAATTACTCAATTTTGCAGCTACTGCAATTGTTTCTTCACTTAATTCTCTTCTAGATTATATTTTATATACAATGCAATATTTGGTAATGGGGAGTCAGGAAAAAATTATATCTCATGCTCCACTTATCCCTTAGGTGGTATCCCTTTAGTCTCTTGGAACACTCCTCTGTGTGCCTACAACAAATCCTACAACTATTGTTTCTTCTTTTTGGTACATCCCACAAAGGGTGCTTCTACTCTTATCAATTCCTCCCCTAGTTGATTCTCTCTTAATAAAATGAATATATACTTCTTACCAGAAATGATAAACATTTTGGCTTGGTTGGAACTTATTAGAGAGATATTTGATTTATCTTTATGAGTGTTTGTGATGTAAGACTTCCCATCCTTGATTAGTTGTTACTAGTTTTCTCTTCGCATGAAAATTACATCTCTCATATACATGTAGGTGCTTCCAAACACTACACCACATACATCAAGATGCACTACATCTAACTCCACTTCATCAATAAAATCTACACTTATATAAAAATTGATCATATACTATTTAGTGAATTTGATCTCTACATCCTTATTTACCCATCCCAATGGATATGGGCTTGGATGATCATGAACCTACAACCAAATCTCGTTGACTAGATCAATTTCTATGAGGTTGGCCTATAAAATGACATCAAATAGAGAATATACTTGGTATTTTTGACCTAGATCTTAATATGGAAGAGTTTTATGATCTCTTTCTCTTCTTTGTGTTGAACGCTACTCACATTCACCTCCTTCTGCATTGAAGTGAAAACAACATTTTCATCCACATCTTAGTTTCTCTCTACTTGGTTTCTTAAATCCATACCCAATAGGTTCTTCTTCTTGGCATATTTGATCCATATTGGATCATTATATTATTTTGCATCTATATTGATGCTTTTAGAGTGGAAAAAAATAGATGAATAAGCTTGCAAGGCCATTTTAGTAGCAGGTCCTGGTTTGGAAAATTGGGGTCCAGAATCTTCCAGAGCCATTTTGAGGCATTAAAAATCATGTTTTAGAGTTTCAATGTTTGGAACCTATGTCCACATCGTTGAAAATGTTCTAAACTTTAATACCTTTCCAACGGTGTGTCAAATGCCTCAATTTGAGTTTGTATGTGAAAGTTATTCCTCCTACAAGTTGACCTACCGTATTGACCACCATGGTATGATAAGATGATATGTCAACCCTCGTTACTCACGTTGGTGGGGTGATCTGAATTGGATCTTGGAAAATGTTTGTAAATTTTGTAAATAAATATGTTTTGTTTCATTTCATTTTATTTTTGTCTTCTTGGCAAATTGGAAGTGGAAACAAACAAATGTGATGGTTGTCCTTCCAAAGGTATCCCATTAAAACAATGAGGGTTGTAGTGAAGGAAAGGGGGAGGGGATATGAAAGGTAAATTGAGGGAGTATCATAGTAGAAATAGGAACTTTAAGAGGTAACCTACTTGAAGTTTGGTGGACGAAATATTCATAGAGCTTGTCCACGTTGAGCAGAGGTGTCGCTAAGCCATGGCCAACTACAATATTGGTACTTGATGGCGCAAGCCATTTTTGGGAATAGTGCATCAATCAATGATACAGTTAGAAAAGGGACCAAAAAAAAGCGTGCACCAAATAGCAAGGAAAAGCAGTGCGACGAAGCAGGAAAGTCAAAGGAAGAAGGACGTGAATCATCCATGCGCAAGAAGTTAGAAAGTGGACAAACCTAACTCACCTTGGGTTAGTGAGTTAGGGTTTTGGTCATGATTGTAATGAGTTTTAACCCATTTTTGTAGTATAAATATGTATTGTGAGATCTGAGGAGAGTGAGTAGAGTTCAAGTTTGGAGTTAGTTTTTGGTATGAGTTTGGTTGAGAGCTGGAGATAATAGTGAGATGATCTATGAGTCTATTTTTGGAGAGAAAGATATGAATTGTAACTAAGGGTAAGGTCACAAGTTGTGGAGCTTGGTGTGATCATGTTAGTCTCACCACTACCAATAGCTTTGGCTATATTCATATGTAATGTGCGCAACGCTATGACTTTTTATGAAGAATAATAAAAGATCAATGAATTCCAGATCTTTGTGGACGCATCCCAAGGGGGTAAACCAAGGTAAAAATTGTGTCTTTGTGTGGAATGTTTGTCTTAATCCTTGCAGTTATTTAGTTATATTGAATGGATGAAACTGTTAGTATTAGAATGTAGCACACAATAGATATTTACTACAGAATGAAGTTTAATGAATGAATATGATTACAATATGTTAGATCTCGATATTAGGTTGTGTTAGAATAATAGATCTGGTGTATGTTGAAGTAAAAATCATCTCTAACATCCACACAACAACATCCCTTCCAAGGATGTAGACATATGGGTCCTACAGTCACCCATAAATCCATCTCGGGTGAGACTTCATTGTGCACTATGTGCGCAGTTTTTCCTTCTGGTTTCCAAAAGGGTTGATGGTTTGCAGGGTTTTATTGGAAACCTAAAGTAGAACCCAAGTAATCCAAAACTATCCAACAGTACTAACAATGAGTAACAATGCAAAAGGCCAGTGTATAGCTTACCCCTATGTAATGTCTCCTAAGCATAATAAAAATCGTCGTTTAATGATGAAATTTGTTTGTTATTGTGTCAATTTCTTTATTGGTGTGGTTTGCGCTTGGAATATTTTGGTTGTGATTTACAATTTATGTGTGTGCTCCAGTGAGGTGTATATTTGGGTTGTAGCATTCATGCACATTCGTCACATTATTTTTTTTGTTATATGCACAACAACCTTGAACCGCATACATCGAACTCTATCTTATCACTCAACATAAACTCCCTAATTTTTTCATCGGTTGTATTAACATCGATCAGTAATGATAATGAATATTACCCTTCCTTGAATCAATGCCCATTTCCTAAAAATTGTGGGCCATAACAGCGAGAAAAAAGACCCTCCTCTAAATGACTTTGAATCCCTTCCACTATCTTGGCTCGCTGCAAATGTCGATTACTTTTTGGAATGATGTTATCTATGAGTATATACCATAGGCATAACACTTCATAAACTCATTCCTCACTCATGGGAATGTTGGCCCATCCATACATCCCTATCTCTATTAATTTGACCGATTGGATGTGTATTTGACCTTAAATGCCCAGACAACAATGTTGAGGTAAGAATCATTTTCCATTTAAATTTTAGATGGTTCATTTACAACATGATATCACCTGATCAAATTGTTGGTTGAGTTTGATTTGAAGCATTTGTTGCAAAACAATATTTGAGTGATATCTCTATTCGAGTTCTTGGAATTTCTAGACTCAGATAGAGAAGAGAGACTATAGAGAACAAGAATATTTTGAGACCATAACATAGGAGGAGAGATTTTGTAGTAGCCACACAGTCCACATTGTCAAAGACAACTCCATAGAGAGTGCCTCTTTATTTGTACTTGCATTTGAAGAAAATTGAGCAAAGTGGCCTCACCTTCTAGCTGGGTTTTTTGCCCATATTAGGTTTTTTTATGGATGGTGTGTGAGTATTTTATTTTAGTTCTCTATTTTTCTCATTTCGGCTATTTCATACATTTAAGTATAAAACCATTAATTAAATAATTTGAAATTAACCTTCACAGTAAATATTTCATTATTTTTATTAGATCTATTGTAATGAACTATCCATTGGAATATCCACGACAATTTATAGATCATATTGATATCAAATAAGGTTTTCTTGGGGTATTTGTGGAAGGTTGTATGGATCCAGGAACCCATTTAAGAGGAAATTCGTAGAACCCTAGCCATGGCCAATGATTTTGTTCATAACAACCCTTGAAATCCAACAGAGAAGACATTTGTGAGGCTAGAAGAGCAAGTTGTTGACATATCTCGCAATATGCCCCTCCTCATGGAGGCTCTAGCAAGAAATCTTATACCATTTGGAGAAGTTTGAGGATCCAAATTAGATATCATATCACATGGGAAACTAGGGGATAATGAAGACCTAGAAAAGGAGTCACAGAAAGAACCCAAGAAAGATAAATTGAGTTCCAATACCATAAACCCTTCACAGTATTTATTAAAGATGGAAGAAAAAGTGAATATAAATCCATACTAAGGTGAGATCTATCCATTAAAACTAAATCATTGGTTGCAAAAACTAGAAAAAATTTTCAAAGTTCATCATATAGATGAAGAAAAAAAGATATCATTTTCTAGACTGACGTTAGAGAGCCATGCTTTAACAAGGTAGGAAATCCATACGAAAACACTTGGGTTGGAGGGTGATCTACCAATAACCAGGTGAGTGAGAGTACTTCAAAACCCTCATGAATTCCCAATTATACCCTATCAGGTATGTATAGGACCAATGGATTTTGTGGCACTACTTTAGGAAGAATCAAGGGAAGAGTGTACAAGTGTACACCACCGAGTTCAAAAAGATGACCATCATACTGGGTATCTCTCCCAAGAGCCAAAATGTACTCCTTAAGTATATAGGGGTATACATAACCATATATGAAATAAAGTGATTATTTTCAAGCCAAGGACAGTGGATGAGGTATGTTTATAGGCACAATATCTGGAAAACATAGGACAAAAGAAAGCGAAGCCAAGTAGTTCCAAGCATAAAGAGCACGAGGAAGCTTCCAAGGAAGGGAAGAAGAAGTGGAAAGGGGGAAAGGATAAGAATATGATAGCCAATGCACATCAGTGCAAGGATATTAGAAACCATTGTAACCATTGCAATATTGATGGGAACACACATGAAAAGTGTTGGAAATTTCATCAAGATTTGAACCCAAAGAACAACAAGAAGGATGCAAAGAAAAATAATTTTCTAGCCATGGATTCAAGAAATTAGGTTAAATGCAACTGAGAATATTGTCTGCACATCAATGTAGAAGGAGGTTAATTTGAATATCATCCATCACCATCAAGAGAAGGAGATTCAACCAAACTCTTCCACATCAATATCCAGGTCAAGAAGACCGATATAGGTGCCTTGTTTGACTCTAGTTCATATGATAATATCATAGCATTGGATTTGGTCAGCAAGATTGGATTGTAGGTTGGTGATCATCCTATCCCATATCCATTGGGATGGGTAAACAAGGATGTTGAGATCAAGGTTAAAAAATAGTGTAATATTAAATTTGTTGTAAGTGTTGATTTTATTGATGAAGTGAAATCGTACGTAGTACCCCTTGATGTATGTGGAGTAGTGTTTGGAAGCCCCTAAATATATATGAGGGATGAAATATTCATGCAAAGATCCAATAAATACCAACTAATAAAGGATGGGAATTCCTACATCATCAACACACATAAAAGAAAGTCAAATATCTCATTGGTAAGTGCCAACCAATCCAAGAAGTTTATTAGTTCTAGTAAGAAATATGTTTTACTTGTCTTAAGAGAAAATTAGTCTGACGATGAGTCGATAAAAGTAGAAAGATCAGTTGGAGGAGTTTATACAAGCATATAGAGGAGTGTTATAGGATCCTAAAGGGATACCACCCAAGAGGGAAGTGGAGCACAAAATATAGTTATTTATAGACTCCCCATCACCGAATATTGAGATATGTAAATTGTACATTCTATAAGAAAATGAAGTGAAGAAGTAGTTGCAGTAGCTATTGGAGCAGGGTGTGATTCAACCAAGCACCTCACCTTTGGTTCATCTATCGTAATTGTACTAAATAAGGATGGGACTTGGTGAATGTGTATCAACTACACAACACTGAACAATATTACACTAAAAAATTGGTATCCTTTTCCTATGATTGATTATCTATTAGATTAGTTGCAACACACAAACTATTTCACATACCACCAAATATGGATGCCATCATGAAATGGATAGTTCCTATAAATGTCACTAAATTTAGGAGTTTTGTTGGGGAAACTTGGTACTTGCGAAATTTCATAGCTTCATTTTCAATAGTAGTTGCACCACTCCACACCATAACATTGAGTGGTAGGAGTTTCCAATGGGGAAATAATTAGCAGAAGAATTTTGATGAGCTAAAAAAATACCAATCAAACACAAGTTCTCTAATTATAAAACTTTCAAAATCCTTTCGAAGTGTGTTATCAGACTAATCGGTAGGTGCGGACACTAACAGATCTCCCTAGATCCACCTGGATCTAGAACAAAACAGGATAGGACATGACTCTTTCCCTAAGTTTTGACCATTGAATCAACTAGTAGGAAGGAACAAGTAACATACCTTTATATCTCTTCCTAGGGTCTTTGTTGCTCCCGCTTCACTCAAGTTCTCTCGTGAGGTCAAGACCAAGACAACACAAACCAACCAAAGTGAAGATAGCACAATATATTCAACATTCAACCTATGTGTATGATCAAGGAATTACACAATAAAGTGGAAATAGCTTTATGGGAAAGGGACATGCCACTGTATCATATTAATGGAAAGTAAAGATTGCAACCTGAGCCTTGATGTCGCAAAATTTCTTTCGATGGCTCTTGGCTCTGACACACACACACTTTCTCAATCCTTGTATGAAGAAGATCAAATCCTCTTGATAGACTTTCTAGATTCTCCAAGATGTTGTTTAGCTAAGTCCTTCACACAATTCTTTCACCAATTCTCCAATGAATCTTGCTTAACCTTTTTCATGAGAATTCCCTCAATATATAGGAGAAAATGAATTAGTTACTTGGATAAGAATGATCCCAAAATATCAGGGAATCCAGTACTAGGATAACCATTCGAATGCCAACCCATCCTTCTAGAAGATTCCCTTCTAGAAACATCGAG
>JZKD02S0499629.1:135942-159516 GCA_000966675.3 Picea glauca | reverse complement strand
GAGAACTCTCTCAGTTCCTTTTTCGTAAAATAGTCTGGATGAGACCGAAAAAGAGATAAATTATCACTCACTAGACGCTTACTTCAAATACTTTATCGAGCGTGAAAATAGCAAGATCACTCGGCTATCTTTTCATGTTTAGAGAGTCTGAAAAGAGCTTAAAGAGGACTCCAGGGGGGTTCATTTTTTGTATAACCTTGTTGAGCCCAAAAAAGTGATAAAAGTATGCTCGATCATGTTCTCATGTATTTTTTAGCGCAAGAACGAACAAAGATCACGCTCGAGGTTTTTATATAAAAACCATAAAAAATAATCAAAACACGCAATGACAAAGAAAAACATGTCTGTATCCTTGTTTTTGACCATCGAAATCATTACGCTTGCAAAAGGTTCACTCAAAATGACATTAGGGATTAGGGTTTAATAGATAAATAATCATAAAAAACCAAATGACATAGTAAAAGTAAATAAAAAGGAGTAAATACTCTTTTTACCACATCATTTTTACCTTTCCACTATTTGAGCTCCAAAAAACCCCTCTTTTACCCTCAGAGCTCGGCGTCAGTTTACGAGAGCTACGATCGTCCATCCAGCGAGCCGTCAACAAAAATAAGGTAGGATCTTAGTCCTTATCACTTTCATGGTTTAATTTTACAATTTCATTGGTTAAAATTTCATTTTTAAGTTGATTTTTGGAGCCCTACTTGCGCGTTGCCATTCTCGCAGGCAGGCTATACAGGACCTACGAGAATGAGGCATTCTCGCAGGTGATCCTAAGGCATCCTGCGAGGTTCTCGCACTATGCACACAGGGCACCTGCGAGAACTGCAAAGCTCAAAAAAAAAATTAAAAATTTAGTCAAGGAACAAGAACCAAATCATGAAAAAAGTTGCTAATCTTGTTTTTGTGTCCCTTATGCAAATAATTGGCCATCAAAATGGTGCTTGAATGGCGTGAAAGGGAGCACGAAGAAGACAATGCAATGGCCAAAAATCATCCACCTACTATTGCTGCTTTGAGAGATTGTGGACTCCTGAAGTCCTTTCACATCCCGGGCATGAGGGCCCAAGTCAGACTATTAGAGTACCTGGTGCGTATGTGGGACCTTGATCAGCAGGTATTTCATGTGGGGGTCCACACACTGTCCTTAGACATTGAGGACATTTATTTTTTGACTGGATTGTCCCAGCGGAGGTACTATGTGAGTCTGACTGGTAGAAAAGGTGGTGGGCTGTAGATGAGTGAGTACTGCCATTTACACTGCGTTCCCAAGGCTGAGAGAAAGAAAGGAAAAGTAGTTATTTGGGGGGTACGAGATTTGACTCTCCATACTATCCTATTTACCATAGCTCGGATGGCTGGGAGTTCTACTTCTCACATGGCGTTACAGAGTTACTTCCAGTATTCTATTGAGTGTACCAAGCCTCGGGTGTTCAACTGGGCAGATGTTGTGCTTCGCAGTATAAAAAAACAGTTGACCAAATGTAGACGAGGCGACCTAAAGAAATTCGGGTACGGATATTTTTTGGTATCTTTCTTCCTTGAACAGGTCCCATTACTGAGGCTACAGGTGGAGTGGAATTTACCAGCTCCCAGGGATCCAAGGATGCTGAGATGGTGTCGGCTCATGGTCCGACACGTAGCAGGACCAATCATCAAATATGATGATACTTTATTTGACTGGATTCAACCACAGATGTTGATGATTGATGACTATGCTTATGCCGGGTTGGATTTCCGAGGAGATCTGGATTTAGTATTGCCAGAGGATGCTCAGTGGGGGGACCTTGGTAAGAAGTACACACATTTTCCTTTTTAAATGTTTTGTGAATTTTTATCATATTAAAATGTTTTTGTTTTATATGTTTGTCCAAAGACTAATAAAAAATCATTTGTTGATAACACAGATGTTGGACCTTACAGACTTCTCGGTACTTCTCCCATTCAGCGGCGAGGAGAGGTAGCGGCAGCGCCACAATATGTTGAGGATTATCAAGTGGTGGAACAAAATCTGGAGGGCTTGACTGCAGATATTCCAAACATGACTCTGGAAGAGGTTCCCCAACGCGATCAGCGTCATACTGTAGGAGTGTCAGGGTCCATGAGTCGACTGCTTTGTAGGGTTGCTCGGGCAGTCATGTGTTACCGTGAACGTCATCCATGATGTCACCTTGAAGAAGCTATGAGTTTCATATTTTGAGATTTTGGTCTTCAGACAAACTTTTTGTAAAAAACTATTTTAATCGTTATATATACAGACGGCTTCTACCAGTTTACCTTATATTGTGTGAATATTGATGTGATTGATTTATAAATGATTCAAATGTCTGTCCAATACATAATTAGCCAATGCATCTGTTAATGTATTTAGACATCTAGGAATATGTTGTTATTTAATGTGATCAAAATAACGTTCCAAGAGGTGAATTCGCAAATATACCTATAACAAAGTAGGACTTTGAATAGAATAAAAATTACTTAACTGCAGTACTACAAGCTGTGAATCAAGTCGCACAACCAAATGACGAATTCCAAGCGAGATAGAATCAACCAATAATTCAATAACGACGCTATACTCTGCAATGTTGTTGGTCGCACGGCCGAGGCACACACCTCGTAAGGAGACAAGTTCGTTTGTAGGGGTGTAAATTGCCCACGCAGCGGAAGCAAGGTTATGAGTACTACGGCTAGCGCCATCAGCGAAGCCAATATAGGGTAGCGAAGACTCTGACATCTGGAAATCAAACACAACGTCACATAAGGGCAGAGACCAGATAACGACAAAAGCAAGCTATAGTAACACACAAGAAGTATGATACAATACAAATACAAGTACTTGTGCACAGATGATTTTATGCATAGTAATTCTTCAAGTACAACACATTCCTGGGCTCACTCAAAGGGATACCATCGTAATCTACCAACTCATAGGCTCATTTTTCCAAAACTCGTCGAACGATACAAGGACCTCGCCACATGGGTTCGAATTTCCCAACTCCTAACATATCTCGATCATGTTCATAGAGAAGAACAAGATCACCTTCGGAAAAAATGCGAGGCTTGACATGCTTGTCGTATTGGGCCTTGACACGCTTTTTCTGAACTTCTATGACTAGGATGGAATCACGTCAAGTTTCGTCTAATCGCATAAGATATAATAGACGTTCCTCCTCAGCGGAGGTGTTGGGTAGGAGTTCAATAGCTAGTTTTAAAGAAGGTATCTCGCATTCGATAGGGAGAATGGATTCCACACCATAGACTAACCGAAAAGGTTTAAACCCAGTAACGGACTTGACGGATGTCCGGTAAGCCCACAATGTCGAAAACAACATTGTGTGCCAACTTTTTTTATGAATCCCTATCATTCGTCAGAGCATAGTTATGAGAACTTTGTTGATTGCTTCGACCTGGCTATTGGCTTGTGGATAATAGGTCATTGAGTTATCATGGCGAAGACCCAACTTTTAAGTAAGTTCAGACATCATAAAATTCCTAAAGTGACTACCGTGATCGGTGACGATAGCTTGGGGAACACCAAAACGAGCTATGATGTGATTAAAAAGAAATAATGTTGCAGTCTTTCCAGTGTTGTCGAATGTCAGCATCACCTCGGCCCATTTCGTAAAGTAATCAACGGCTACAATAATGTAACCATGCCCCCCAGCCTAGTGAGGGTGACATGTCATGAAATCGATGCCCCATTTCACAAAGGGACCAACTGAGACTACAGGGTGAAGAGGAGCAGGATGTGATCGAATCTTCTGATTATAATTCTGGCAGGCATGGCATTTTTGAACGGCAATAATGCAGTCGTTAAACAAAGAAGGCCAAAAATACCCTGTGCGTAAGATCTTTTGGGCAATAGCATACCCAGACATATGACCACCACATGCTCCAGAATGGCAGTCATTCAGAGCTTGCTCGGCTTTGTCAAACGTTAGACAACGTCGAAAAACAGAGTTAATCCCTCGACGATAAAGAGTATCCCCAAGAATAATGTATTGATGAGCTTGATAGCGTATGCGACGTCATTCTGTACTGGACAGAGTTGGCCAGAAACTTTGGGTTTGGAGATATATAATGATATCCACATACCAAAGATCATCAGTGCTAATAAGGAAAAGAGATTCATCGAGTAATGAATCAACTGCTACATTTTCCGTTGCAGAATGAGGAAAATTGCATATCAACTCAGCAAAAGCTAAAGACTTCTTGGACTTGGCTCGGTCGAATTCCAAGTCAAACTCCTGGAGCATCACAATCCATTTGGAGTATTTTCCCCCTAGAAATTGGTGTCAAAATGTGTTGCATAGGGTTGCAATGAGAAATCACCATAGTTTTGCATGAGAGGATATAGTGTCGGAAGCATTGGATGTCTTGAACGGCAGCCAAGGCCAGTTTCTCGACATGTTGATACTTTATTTCAGTTGACGTGAGACTTCAACTCAAGTAGTAAATAACATGTTCGTCGTGATCATCATCCTCTTGAACGAGAACCATGCCAATGGTGTAATCCGAGGCAGCAAGGTAAAGGAAATAATCGCGACTGTAATCGGGGGGGAAGAGAAGCGGAGCTTGTGTTAGTGACAACTTCAAATCTCAAAAATCATTGTTGGCCATGGTGTCCTAGACAAACTTGGAATCCTTCTTTAATAGCCGCGTAAATCCATGAGTTATCTCGGGGTAATTGGGGATAAAACGACGAAGAAAGTTTGTTTTTCCCTGCAACCTTTGCAACTCGTGAAGTGTAGAAGGAGGAGGGAGATTAAGGATCACCTCAACCTTCAAAGGATCTACCCGGATCCCTTGATGTGAAATGATAAAACCTAGAAGACGACCAGATTCCACACAGAAAACGCACTTATGCGGATTCAAACGTATACGGTAGAATTGACAACGAACGAAAATGGCTCGGAGGTGGTTTGGGTGATCGACTCTGCACATAGAATGAGCGGGTAAATCATCCAAATATGTTTGAACGATGTGCTTGATATCATAAAAATCATAAGACATAGCACGTTGAAAAGTTGCGCTAGCGTTCTTAAGACCGAAAGGAAGTTTCCGATAGGCAAAAGTACCCCAAGGACAAATAAAAGCAGTCTTATGTTGATCCTCGGGAACGATGTTAATTTGATTATAGCCAGAGAAACCATCCATGAGAGAGAAGATTTCACTGCCAGCGCAGTCATCGACAATCCGATCGACGAAAGGAGTAGGAAAGTTGTCTTTTGGACAAGCTTTGTTGATATCCCTATAATCAACACATACATGAATTCTACCTTGTTTCTTGTCAATTGGGACAAGATTAGAAACCCAGTCTGTGAGAGCCACCGGATAAATAAAGCCGGCTTTCAGAAGATTCTCGACTTCGATCTTTATAGCAGCCACTATACGTGGGTGAATTGGATGAAGGCGTTTCCGGATGGGTTTAGCGTCAGGATATGTCTTTATTTCATGTATCACAATTTTAGGGTCGATACCCGGCATTTATTTGTAACTCTAGGCGAAGATGTCATGAAACTCTTTGAATAGGGAAGTATAGGTGACGATTTCATCAGGGGAACACAAAGCTCCAATATGGACATTTTCGATGATTCCAGGTTTGATGGATATGTCAATGGGAATCATGGGCGAGATATTGCTTAATTTTCCTTCAGCAAACACATCGTGTGTAGACTCGGGAATGGTCGAGATGACGACAATGGTCGACGAGGTTGAAATCCGTTGGTAGTTCTCAAGAGTGTGTTTCTTCAGAAAGAGGATAGAATGATGATGCCCATCATCCCAAGGGGTGTCTTCCATGATGGACATGATCGTCTCGTCAGTGGGAAAAATGACACGAAAAGGATCAGGAGACAACTCATCAAGAGAGGGGGTAGAAGGTGTTGCCGATTGAATGGTCCGATAGGCGGATTCAACTGGACTTAATGGCATTTCGTCACCAAAACGAAGATGATCTTTGGGGACAGGGACTATCCAAGGGTCATGAGACGTAGGAAGTTTGTGAGGCAAAGTGGAGATCATATTGATGGAAGCAACAGGCGGGTGTGGAACATCGGGCGGTGGAATGGGGAAAGTACCCATTAACGAGGATTCCTTTAGAAGGCCTACATCGACGTTCTCATAACCCGGTGGGGTTTTAGCAATAAATGGTACGTTGCCAATACAGGTATCAGAATTGAAGAAGACAAGTTGGTCGACGGTAACAACCTTTCCTTGATGAGGGAAACGTACTACATGGAAAAGGGTCAACACAACGGCACGCATGGAATCGATCCAGCTGCGGCCAAGTAGAAGATTATAATCAAGGGGAGCATCAAAGACTTCCACTTCGACTTGGACCATTTTACCTTCTAATGTGATCGACAATGAAGGAAGAACACTGTAAATCTTAAAACTAGAGCCATTGAAGGCTTTAATAGTATTTTGTGATTCATTCAAAGAAGGAGAGCCAATGGCTTTCCAACAAGCAAGAGACATGACACACGTCGAGGCACCCTTGTCGATAACAGTTTGGAAAATGTTCTTGGCAGAGACAACAACTTGTATCTGGAATGCAAGTTGAGGGGGTAACCTTGAAATGTGATCTTCCAAGTCAAATATTATTAAATTCGTGTCCATCAGGTCAATGCCACTGATAGCTTAGAATCACCAGTACACATCAAAACATATGATGTGGTAGAAGATGAGGTTTGGTCATGGATGACCAACTAAGCCTGTTGTTGAGATGGGAAGGGTTGGGACAAGACAGCCGGTGCAGGTGGTTTCGGAGCTCCCTGAAGGAACATAGTGACCTCGACATGTCGTGGACAATCCTTCGTGTAGTGATCATCACCACAGATAAGGCAAGGGTATCGTGGTTTGCACTTATCCCGATCGTCAACAGGAGTAGTTTTAGTTTGCTCTGCTTGAGAATTATTTTTTCCCTCCTTATTCTAGCCTCTCCCCTTTTTAGATTTGTTTTTACCGGATGGGGTAGATTGAACTGCATTTACTTCAGAAGTCTTTCTGGTGGGAGTGGCAGGAGACAGATCATTTTGAACATTAGAAGAAGAAGATTTAGGGTTTGTGCTTGAAGCGGAATGTGTTTGGGCTTGGGTAGTACCAATCACACCGTCAGTTGCATGCGAGGCAGTTGGAGTATTTGAAGTGCTGGAAGTATTAGGATGAGGTAATTCAGGTAGTAAATCGTAAAGGGTTCCCGTTTATGAATAAACGAGGTCAAGATATTGAGCATGACTTATATCTTGCTCTTCCATGATAATGCCACCCATGGAAATGTCCTTACCAATTTCGTTCACAAATGATTTTGTAAACCATTCTTCCAGTAATTGATCAGGGAGCTCAAGTTTAATGAGACGTCATCTCCTTCGCCACTCATGGATGTGATCAGATATATGAGTGCCTTTAGTCTGTTTGAAGGAAGTCAAAATTGCGGTCCCCGTGTCATAACGGATCAGTAACTGGTAATGTGTAAGGAAAGCCATAGCTAGGGTATTGAAGTCAGAGAAGAAACCTCGTGGCAATTCGATATAGCACTTCCCAGCAGAACCGGTAAGGGTTCGTTGAAAAAGATGTAAACGAATAGAGTCATCCATCAATGATTCGGATGAGCACCATAGGTGAAAAGTCATAACGTGATTGTTTGGGTCCTCTCCCACTTTGTCGTCGAATTTAGGAATGTCTGAGGGAAGCTTGGCTGGTATAACAGGCCATTAGGGAGAGTGACGAATAGGATCATTTAAAATCCTTGACAAATATGGAATATCCAAAGTGGTGAGAAAGGGTAACTGTCGATTCACCTGCGGGTACTGGTGGCTTTGGGGAGGAAGCCCTGTCGGCAAACCAGTAGGACCATAAGAAGTTTTCATATAATGTGAAGATCCAAGCATATTTGGTGGTGGTTGGACCAGATAGTAACTCAACGGATTATACCCTGGAACAGGGGCTTGAGTTTGAGCATTCGACCCCCAAATGGGCTTAAACAAACCTGGATATGGTTGGCCCATGCTAGGCGGTGTTACGAACGCAGTTGGAAACTACTGCCCCCCGGACGATTGAGGAGGATTTTGTATCAATTGATTCCAATACTGGGCCAATGATGGAGGTATGTTTTGCCCATAATGTGGGGTTTCCCCTCCCATTGAAGGTGGTGTACCAATTGAGGGCAATGTTCCAATTGGCATTTGCCAACTGAGAGGGGGTTGAGTTATACTACCTTGATGAGACTGGCCACCAATTGGAAACTGATAAGTTGGAGTGAATGACGGAATAGCGCCACTAGGATTAGGATTACCAGTAGAAGACGAAGAAGGTCCTCCAAAAGGAAATTGAGGGAGTGTCAGGACAAAACCGGGAAGAAAGTGCCCAGAAGAAGACAGACCACTAGGAGAGACGGATGGAGTTTGCGCAGGAGTAGGAATGGAAGCATTCAACTCACGGTATCTAGGTGGTAGTGTCAGATTGACGTTGGGAGTTCGCGGTGTGTTGATGGGAGCAAGACTAATTGCAGTAAACCCAGTTGGAACACTCGAAATAGTTGTGAAATGGGTCATTTCGGCAAGGATGGTAAAATGATAAACGGTAGTCACTGGTACTGTTTCTGTACTAGATATTTTAGAAATCATAGGCGGGTTCATTTCAGAAATGACAAGTGAGCCTGGACCAAAAAGGTCCCATCGAAAAACGCCCGTAGACCAAAAAGGATCTTGGTCCCCAGGTCCAGACAGAGATCCGGAATAAACAACAATTAAGTCTCCATAAGAGTTTGCTCGCATAAAACGTCTCTCAGAATCGGGGTGAAGTCAAAAGTCCTCTCGAGTGTTTGTAATATGAAAATGTTCTAGAGAGTCAGTGCGTTCCACTGGTGGGGTGGTGACGACTGGGACTTCACTCTGCTGAGGAGAGCCTCCAGGTGTGCTTGTGGGCAAGGGTTGAGAACCTTCCAGATGCTCCGGAGATAAACCCTGCATTCTACATGAATGATGTGGAGGAGCTATTGTAAACGAGTGACAAACTTCGCGAAGAAAATCCTATGATCAACTTTGAGAAACAAACAACACGTGCTAGTAAATAAAATCTGGGAAGCAACACCAAACAAACAGGACCTTCTAATTTCGAAGCCACTAGTTGGTGATGAAATCCAACGTCGCAACAACAAGACGAGAAGGGGCTAGGCTAGGGTGGAAAAGTTATGTTGACGACCTGCTTAACGAACTTACACCCTGGTTCAAGCTCCCACACATAATCGTGGGTATACCCTCCAAGGAGCCCGAGTGAGTTTGGTCAACGTCAATTCCAGGTACCGTGAAGACTTTCCCGTCCACAGTCACCTCGGGTAAGAACCTATAAAGATAGGCCACTAAGGTCACCACCAACAACAATAAATCCTGAGGGAACAGTCGACAGTCCGATCCACACGCAAGGGCAGGGTATCTAGCTCGCAATCAACTCAAAAAGGCTTCCACTCATCATTGTGGGTATACCTCCAAGTGATCCCCGTAATACGTGCAATCTCTACACTGATACCAACAAAGCAGGGTGAGTAACTCTGCCAATATCAATGCGACCTCGTGCTTGACCCTTGTGTGAGAAGGGTTTCCCGGGACAAGATGTTGCAAATGGAATTTAACACTCCCTAACACAAGATGCTATTGTGTGTTTTGTGCTTTTGGAGAGTGTATCTCTCTTCCTACTCCAAAGCACTAGCCTAGCTAAATGTTGGTGTAATAGGGCCCTAGAAAATAGTTACTAGATAAATTTTATGATTACGCAGTGTTATTAAGAGTTGTTGTTTACTCAAAGGAAACGGAGGTGAAACTTATGTTGTATGACTCTGACCCAACAATGCAAGGATGAGAATGAAATGTATCACTTTTCGTTCAATGAATCCTATGTATGGGAGAGAGAGAAATTTTTCAAGATCAATCCGTGAACTACAATGAAAAATTTCCTTTAAAATGCAAATGCAACAAATCACACATCAAATGACAATTCTCTATTGTGTCCTTTTCAATAATTTCAACAATTTCAACAATTGATTTTCAATGTTTTCAAAAATGAAAATAATTTTTTGAAAGAAAAACTTTTGTTCACTTTTCAAAAAGGACCCACAATATGATAGCGAGAGTACAGAAAATCAAAATCCAAATGAACAAGCAATGATAAAAAACCCAAATCACTCTTTCAATGAAAACAAAAATAAAGAGCAAACCAAAATAGTCTTTTCAATCACATAAGAAAAATGATTCTTCAGACAATAAGCAAAGCAAATGATAAAGACCAATAAACTTGACTTTCTACTGATCACCGGTTCTTAACTAATCAAACACACTCAAATTCTGAAATCAGAGAGCATGGTCATGCCAAGAAAAGTCAAGAAACGAAAGTCAAGACAAAAGTGACAAGAAGAGCCTTGAAATTCTAAGACTATTCATGCACACAAACGAAGACAAGAAATACATCAATCAATGGTCTACAAAACTCTTATGAGGCATCTAGACTGATCTGGGCAGTTGAAGATACCAAAACTCAAATCCAAATTTTTGAAAAATTGAGTTCGCAGGCTAGCAATACTACACAGTGCGAGAATTAGGCATTCTCGCATGTGACCTTTGAGCAAGGTGCGAGAACCTCGCACTGAATCCTAAAGGTAGAATGTGAACCCTACAAATTCTCACAGGCTGCAGTGAAGTGCAGTGCGAGAATGTCTGAACATAGTCAAAATTTTGGAAAATGAAGCAAAATTTGAAAAGGCCTCTGGACCCAGAGGGTCTATCAGGATATCCTAAAGACTTAGATATTGATAAGACAGGAGAAAAGTAAAACCAGAGAAAATGGCCACAGAAAAACACCAAAAGCCACAAATAAAATGGGATTTCCCCCCAGTGGAGTTGCCAATTTTGTTATCGGACTAATCGATAGGTGCAGACACTAACAGATCTCCCTAGATCCACCTAGATCTAGAACAAAACAGGACAGGACATGACTTTTTCCCTAAGTTTGGACTATTGAATCAACTAGTAGGAAGGAACAAGTAACATACCTTTATATCACTTCCTATGGTCTTTGTTGCTCCCACTTCGCTCAGGTGATCTCGTGAGGTCAAGACCAAGACAACATAAACCAACCAAAGTGAAGATAGCACAATATATTCAACAGTCAACCTATGTGTATGATCAAGGAATTACACAATAAAGTGGAAATAGATTTATGGGAAAGGGACATGCCACTGTATCATATTAATGGAAAGTAAAGATTGCAATCTGAGCCTTGATGTCACAAACTTCCTTTCGATGGCTCTTGGCTCCAACACACACACACTTGCTCAATCCTTGTATGAAGAAGATCAAATCCTCTTGATAGACTTGCTAGAGTCTCCAAGTTGTTGTTCAGTTAAGTCCTTCACACAATTCTTTCACCAATTCTCCAATGAATATTGCTTAACCTTTTCCATGAGAATTCCCTCAATATATAGGATAGAATGAATTAGTTACTTGGATAAGAATGATCCCAAAATATCAAGGAATCCAATACTAGGATAACCATTCAAATGCCAACCCATCCTTCTAGAATATTCCCTTCTAGAAACATCGAGAATTCATCTTTTTCCATGCTTTAGGAAGAGTTTGCACCCTAGCAGTTCAACACAGTGCGAGAAGTTCACACCCTGGCTTAAGGCAGCCTGCGAGAATCAGGCATTCTCGCTCCCAAATATACTAGCAGCCTACGAAACTTCTTCAAAAATGAGTTTTCTTGGAAGAGATGAAAGTAACTTTTCTCAGGAGAAAGTTCTTATGAAGAGCCTGAGTACACCATCATCAGTACATCATCATGATGACCAAAATCATGGGTAACAAAGTGTAATAAGATGCAAGTGGGTATTTCATGAGAGGAGTTTTGATGCAAGGAGGAATGCATGTATGCTATCATTCTGAAATATTTCATGGGGTTGTTCTCAACTACCCTACCTATGATAAGGAAATATATGCCCTAGTTCAACATGTCAAGAAGTGGAAGCACTATCTAATGGGAAAGGATACCATCATCCACACATATCACCAGCTGCTACAGTATCTGGAAGCCTAGAGTAAGCCACAACAAACCAAACATTACAAGTGGATGGGTTTTTTACAGCAATTTCATCTAGTCATCAAGTATAAGAATGGAAACACAAACAGGTTAGAAGACATTATTTCTTGGCCACCCACATCCAATATTACAAATTTGGGAACTCTGATGCACATGGACCCTTTTACCCATGATGCATACTGAGAGGCATACATAGAAGATAATGAGTTCAAGGAGGTGTTTTAATAGATACAAGGCCAAATTCATATAGAAGAAGGTGATGACAAGGTTGACTGTCATTTCTAGAATGGGTTACTCTACAATATCAACAAGCTCTCTATCCCTAAAGGTTAACTATTGCAACTTATCAGAGAGGTTCACACCCCCAAGGTTGTAGGACATTTTTGTGTTGGGAAGACAATTTCCAACTTATAGAGGTATGTGTATTGTCCCAGAATGCAAGAAGATATTGCACGATATATTAGAGGATGTATAATTTGTTGTACCAACAAAACCAGTAATAGGAAGCAAGGTCTATACCATCTCTTACTTGTACCTACTTGACCTTGGGAAATCATTTCCATGAATTTTATGGGAGGTTTACCAACAACCAAGAAGGGACATGATTAACTATTTATGGTAGTTGATAGGTTCAACAAGATGTGCATTCTCATGCCTTGTAAAAATTCCATCAAAGGACAATAAGAAGAAAACATGTTCTTTGAAAAGGTATGGGTGCACTTTGGGATACCAAGAAGCATCATATCAAATGGGTATACTAGATTTCTCAGTACATTTTGGACTACATTGTGGGATAAGATGGACACTAAGTTGAAGAGATATACAACATTCCATCCATAGGCGGATGGGAAGACAAAAGTAATCAATAGGAATTTGGTGCAACTTTTGAGGGATTACAATTAGAAGCATCCAAACACCTAGGATGAAAATCTAATATACATACAACACTCTTATAATAGAGAAGTCCACAATTCTACTAGTAAGCTACCTTTTGAAACTTACTTTGGATATTTTCCACCTTCACCCTTGGATGTTATATATGGATATCAAGGAGGACTAAGGGAGGACCTCATAGGAGATGCATTGAGAGCATAAAAATTTGTGGAGAAGATTAAGAAAATACATTTGTAAGTATAAGAGACATTGAAGAAGTCATAGGAAAAATACAAGGCCAGACATGATCAACACATAATAGAGAAATCATTCAAAGTGGGAGACAAAGTTTGGTTACAACTAAACAAGGAAAGACTTTAGGGTTTTGATAAGAAGACCAAGGCTCTACAGTATGGACCTTTCAAGATATTGGAGAAGGTGGAAAATAAAACCTACAGATTTAGTATACCCCCATACATGCTCATTTACTCAGTAGGGAATGTGGATAATCTCAAACTCTATGATCCTTCCATGTTGGATCAGGAGGATGAGTAGGTCTTACCATTCATAAAGGACTTAGCACTAGATGCTTAGGTAGAGTTGGCAGAGAACACAATTTTGTAGAAGCAGTCAAGAACTAAAATACAGGGGCAGCATGACCTTTAGTAGATTGGGTTGAAAGGACAACTTCTAGGAAAAGAAAAGTGGTGCTTTAGGCAGAAGGTAGAGGAAAAATTTCCTCACCTCATTCAGTAAATATTTTGGGGACCAAAAGCCTCCCTAAATGGGGAGGTATGATTTGGATTGGATCATTATATTATTTTTCATTTATCTCGATGCTTTCAGAGTGGAAAAAATTGGAGGTATAAACTTATAGGTCCATTTAAGTGGTAGGTCTTAGTTTGGAAAATTGGGGTTTGGAACCATTCAGAGCCATTAGAGGCATTAAAAGGAATTTTTCTAGGTTCCAATGTTTGAAAATTGCACCCACAGCCTTGATGATGTTCTACACATTGAGACTTTTCCAATGATGTGTTAAGCACTTGTATGTGGAAGTTATGCCTTACACAAGTTGACCTACCATGTTGACCACCATGGTACAAGAAGATGCCACATCATCCCCCATTACTAACGCATGTGAGGATAGCCACGTATGGACTTTCAATAACATTCTAGAAGGTCCAAAACATTATCACAATTGAGGGTCAAGGAAGTCAAAACCCTACCCCTATATGTTTATCAGGTGATGTTAAATACCGAGCCACTAGGAGGAGAAGGGGTTTCATTCTTTAGCATTGTGTTTGTTCCATAGTTTAGTAAAGCACCTAGGAGTGGTATTTTGAGAGAATAATAGAGGAGGATAGATTCTGAAACAACCATACAGGAAACAATGATTAAGATGGATATTGGTGACCACCCACCTCTTCCAACTAGCTCACATACAACTTTCATCTTCACAATTATAGTTTTCATCTTGACAATTTTTTTCTAGCTTTTTGGGTTGTAAAATTCTGGGGTCATTTTGAGGCCTTAAATAGTGGTTTTTGAGCTCACCACAGTCACATTCTAAACAAAGTCAAAGTGTGACAGCATAATGTGTATTTCTCGGATAGAACTTTCCAATGGGCTATCGTGCGCCTAAAACAGAGATCGTATGCAAAATTTACGACCCCGGGAAGTTTATGTACCAACTTATCCCATCGGGGCCCACATGACTTTTGGCACTTCATCTCCTAGGGTTAGGTTTTTGGATGTCTAGGGTTTTATGCTTACTTCTTGATGCTAAAAAGGCCAAGAGGCCTCATTGTAATGTGCTCAGATGAGTGTGCATAGCCGCCACATCTCTTCTCAGAGATTAGATACCACCATTAGAGCAAGATTGTTTTCATTCTGCATTTTACAGTTTCAACAGATTTCTTTATTGAATAGAAGTTAAGTTCCAGTGTATTTATGTTATTGTTTTTTGTATACCTGTGTTAGTGTTATAAATCTGTGTTTCATTTTTTTCTGCTCATAAATCTGGATCAATGGTATCAGAGCGGTATGCTTTTCATTTGTTTCTATGTGCATGTCCCCAACAAGGTCATGGTATAAGCAGTTGGGACTTGAACCAATTGAGCCTTTGAAATATCGGCCTTGATAAACCCGACGGTTTCCCATGGGGAAGAAAAGAGAGACAATGGGGTAGGAGATCCCTTCAAAAAAATTCTCGAGGAATCCCTCTCACGACAAAGGAATGAGATGATGTATAATCTTGCACAAATCCTTTGACGATTTCCAATAGGCGGCGTGTATTCCTCAAGCGGAGGCATCACCCCCTTCAAGGTACAGATCAATTTTGATATTCCTATATTTGAAGGTAAAATAGATGTATATGTTGTATACAAATGGTTAAACCTTATAGAAGACTATTTTCTTGTCCATAACTTTTCTGATAGAGAAAAGATTACATTTAAGCTCCTTAAGGTTGTCCCCCATGTCAAATATTGGTGGAGACTTTCTGTGAGAAAAAGGAAATAGAGGATCTACATTATTTTTAGTCGCACCCACTTGGGGTTCTTTCAAGGATTTTATTAAGGAACAATACTACCTTTTTGGAAGTTATGATGACTTATGTACAAGACGGACCACATTGCAGTAGGAAAGGGACCAAACAGTGCCAAAGTTCACCAATGTATTCCATAACTTGTGCACCAAACTGGGTATCAAAGACTCTGAGTGACATCCCGGTTCTCAAGTACCACATCGGTCTACATAGATACATCCAGAAAAAAATTGAGTTTCTGAACATCTCATCCTTAGGTGTGACCTATCGATATACTGCCAAAATTGAGCATAAGCTTAAACAAAAGAGGCAATAGTTTGGGTCTACAAACCCCTCACAATAGAAGCAGGGAAAAGGTGGCCCCAACCCATAAAGAAAAGGGCAGAGCAAGGATGGACAACCTCAGTACAACTAGTCTAAACCGCAAACAAATAAGGACAATGGGAAGACAAAGAAAGACACTGGAAAATGGTGTGAGTTCCATAAGAGCCCCTGACATAATACCAATGAATTCCACTCAAAGCAGTCATTGGTAGTCGAGGTGAAAACCTATGAATCACATGAGGGCTCCGACTCTAATTCAGAAATAGAAAAAGGGATACAGATCATTGATGCGGAACCCAGTGCCACCGTTTCTACCACCACCAAGGTCCATCCCGGTGAACCTAATGAACTAGAGGAAGGTGCACGCCTCTTTCATTCACATATGTGGGTGAAGGGTACTCTATTGCACTTAATCGTTGATATAGGTAGCAAAAATAACCTCATCTCAGCGAAGGTTTTCAAGCAGTTTGCTATGCCGACAACACCACACCCACAGTTGTACACTATCGGATGGCTCCGCCAAGGGAGTGATCTTTGCATCAGCCAATAGTGACGCCTAGCCTACGACATCAAGCCCTTCAAAGTTTAGGTATTGTGTGATGTCACCCCCCTTGAAGTTTGTGATGTTATTTTAGGACAACCTTATTTATGGAAATGTAATGTTGTATATGAGTCTAGGCCTCGTAGTGTTATTATTACTTTGGACATAAAATTATATAGGATACCCGAGGTAGTCCCATCTATTGTCATTTCCTTGATCTCTTCCAAGCAATGCAGGAAGGCCATCTCTTAGACCTGGAATTTTTTATTATTTTTTATTAATGCTCAAAGTGAGTGGAAGGTTGCAACCACATCCATGGCCTTCGCAATAGGTCTCTCCACGCAGCAGAAGCAAGTGGATAAGTTTTTGGAAGAATACAAAGACATATTCTCCTCACCCACTAGGGCACCTTTGCACTGTCAGGTCAATCACTCTATCGATATGACCCTCGGTGCACCGCTACCCAATGGGATAGTATATCACTACTCTCTATCAAAAAATGAGGAAATCAAGCACGAAATCTAAGAGTTGCTCGAAAAGGGGCACATCCGCCCAATCTCATCACCTTGTGGAAGCCCAATAGTGATTGTGCAGAAGAAAGACGAGACCTGGCGACTTTGCATTGATTACCAGACCCTGAATAAAATCACAGTCAAGAACCAGTACCCAATTCCCCGAATTGACGATATCCTTTACCAACTCAAGGGAGATAAATACTTCAGTAAGATTGATCTGAATTTTGGCTACAACCAGATCCCAATAAAACAGATCGATGTATGGAAGATTGCCTTCAAGTCCAAAGAAGTTATTTTTGAATGGTTGTTCATGCCTTTTGGCTTGATAAATGCCCCAACAACTTTCATAAGGATTATGGACGATATATTGTGGCCTTTCACTAATTCTTTTGTGGTGGTGTATTTGGATGACATCCTCATCTTCAACAAGAATTGGGTGGAACACTTTCATCATATTCAATAGGTTTTGCACACTCTGCGGCAACACAAGCTATATGAAAATTTGGAAAAACTATTCTTCAGCATGAACATGGTCCAATACCTATGCTACATTGTGGATGAGAATGGGGTGCATGTCTATCCATCCAAGATCCAGGTCATACGTGACTAGCTAGCCCCAACCACACTCTCTAAGCTTCAAAGCTTCTTAATCCTTGCCAATTTCTATCACAGGTTCGTGTTGGGATTCTCCCACATTGCATGGGCCCTTAGCCAAGTGACTGGGGGCGGTGGAAAGGAAAATATTGTGTGGGGCCAGTCACAACAAAAATCATTTGATGATTTTAACCAACACTTGTGATCAGTCACGGTGCTCTCATTACCTGACCTATAGAATACTTTTGAGATTGATACAGATGCTTCAGACTATGTTTTGGGCATAGTTCTCACTCATCATGGACATATCGTTGCCTGTCATATCAGATATTTTCCATAAGTACCCCACTTACAACAAAGAAATGTACTCCATTGTACAAGCCTACCACTAGTGGAGGAATTACATTCTCGGAAAGGAGAAATCCATCCACACTTATCATAAGCCTCTATAGTTCACGCATACACAAGGAAAATTGTATAATGACCATCATCATAGGTGGTCCACATACTTGCAGTAGTTCCATATCAACATCAAGTATAATACAAGGAGCACCAACCGCGTCATTTGTTGCCTTAGTTAACCTCCATTTGTAGCACTAAACATGGTGCTACACTCCTGCAGACATGATAACTTCAAATAGACCCAACTCTACAAGAGTGATCCTGACTTCGCCACTACCTACCATATGTTGGGAACAAACATAGTTGTCACTGATTTTCATCTGCAGGATAGGTTGTTGTGCCATCTGGTCCATTTTTGCGTTCCATCAAGAGAGCGAAGATGATTTGGGAAGATCACTATAGTTGGGTAGCAGGACACTCCGACGTAGAAAGTATAGTGGCAGTGTTGTAGAAACATTTATGTTGGCTCAAACTTTGACAGGATATCATCAAGTATATCAAATCCTCCATGACTTGTGCCATTTCCAAACCAACCATTAAGAAACAAGGCATGTACACCCTTTTGCCTACTCCTGACAAGACCTGGGAATCCATATTGATGGACTAAATGTCGGGCCTTCCTTCGAACAAGCAAGGAAATGACTTTGTTTTCGTGGTTGTTGATTGATTTTCCAATATAGCGATTTTTGTCACCTACAAGAAGAACATCACAGAAGAGGCCCCTGCCAAGCTCTTCTTCGAACGAATGTGGGTACATTTTGGGATACCAAAAACCATCATCTCAAATCGGGATAGTAGATTCCTCAACACATTCTGGTCGAGCCTCTAGTCACAGCTGGACACCAAGCTCACCAAATCCACGGCCTTCCACCCCCAAACGAATGGTCAAACCAAGGTCATCAACATGATGATCGTGCATATCTTGCACATGTACAATTCCAAGTATCTACACACATGGGATGAGAGTCTTCCCTATTCTCATCATAGTTACAACAGAGCCATACATATCTCAACTAACCACAACCCATTTCAAGTGGGGTTGGGATTTCAAATTGGGTCCCATAGATGTTGCATTACCCCTTGCATCCACACAAGCATAATCGTTCCATGCGCAAACTGAAGCCAAAAAATCCACCCAGTTCATTGAAAACATCCATCACATCCGCCAATAGTTTTGGGATATTTTGTAGAAGTCCAATTCCAAGTATAAGCAACACCATGATCAACACCGGGTGCCACACAAGTTTTAGGTGGGCGATAAAGTTTGGTTTCACTTACAGAAATAATGCCTTATAGGACCTCATTGGAAGCTTCGTCCACTCTTCTATGGACATTACACCATCACCAAGGTTGTGGGTGACAATTATTTTGATCTCAACATTTCCCCCTTCCTTGGCTTGCACCCCGTGTTTAATGTGGACCTCCTTCGGTCATACTTTCCACCCTTATTGGACACCTGAGAGATAGAAAAACAATTGACACCAACAGAGCTCAACCTTGACTACATGGAACAAGAATCCACTGATCATATCGTGGAAACACAAGTCAATGTCACTCTCCAACATAAGATTCATCTTTATCAGGCTGTCAAAGTGGGGCAGATCCTACACCAAGAAAAGTGGTTCACTCGGGGCCAAATTCAGCAGAAACTTTATCATCTGATGGGGGAACTCAACGCAAATGGAGACCATTTCTTCCTAAGGAGGGAGGACTGATCCATATGGATATCGATGGACATCCACCTCTTCCAGCTGGCTCACATACAACTTTCATTTTGACAATTACAATTTTCATCTTGACAATTGATTTCTAGCTTTTTGGGTCCTAAACTTTCGGGGTCATTTTGAGGCCCTAAACATTGTTTTTTAGGCCCTCCATGGTCACACTATTGAAAGAGTCAAAGTGTGATGGAATAATGTGTATTCCTTATATAGACCTTTCCAACGGACTATTGTGCACCTAAAACATAGATCGTATGCAAATGTTACGACCCTAGGAAGTTGATGTACCAACTTACCCCATCAGGGCCCACATGACTTTTGGCTCTTCATCTCCTAGGGTTAGGTTTTTGGATGTCTAGGTTTTTTTGTTTATTTCTTGATGCTAAAAAGGCTAGGATGCCTCATTGTAATGTTCTTAGATGATTTCATGTAGCTTCCACATCTCTTCTCATATATTAGATACCACCATTCGAGCAAGATTGTTTTCATTCTCCATTTTATGTTTTCATCAGATTTCTTTATTGAATAGAAGTTAAGTTACACTGTATCTCTATTATTGCTCTTTGTACATTTTCATTAATGTTATAAATATGTGTTTAATTTCATTCCTCTCCTAAATTCGTATCAAACAATGTCAAATTAAACTCCACAGAGAGTGCATCTTTCTTTGTACTTGAATTTGAAGAAAAGAGAGTTGAGCAACCTCACCTTCTAGCTAAGTTTTCTCACATATTTGTTTTCCCAACTTATATCTTGTGTTTATTTGTGGATGGTGTGTGAGTGTTTTATTTATGTCCTCTATTTTTCACATTTCAACTATTTCATACATTTAAGTAGAAAAATAGTAATTAAAGAAACTAAGATCTAAAGGAAATTAACCTTCACAATAAAGATTTGAGTATTTTTATTAGATATTTTGTGAAAAATTGTCCAATGGAATATACGCAATAGTTTGTAGATCAATATTTCTTATGATTCTTTGGATTCATCTCTAGATGTATCTTTCAACACTTATCTTTAGTGTGATGATCAATATTGCAATGATTGAGGTGGTTGTTTGGATTCTTGCATGGATGTGCAATAGCTATCATTTTCTTGTCTTTTCCTTTCCATTTCTTCTTCCCCTCATCTGAAGCATATTGGTGGTCTTTCTATTTAGAACCACTTCACTTCCCTTTATTATGGTTTATTTTATCCAATTACTATGCTTTCACACAAACCTCATCAATGGTCCTTTGTTTGAAGAGCATCATTTGCTTTTGCAAATGAATGTGTAGACCCCCTAGATACTTGAGGAGTACATATGAGTTCTTAGGAGATATACCCAACATGATCTCCATCTTGATGAATTTGGTGGTGTACTATTGCACACTTTTCCCTTGCATCTACCTAAAGTGATGCCAATGGATCCATTGTTCCTATATATACCCAATAGGGTAGAAATGGGACTTGATGAGGGTTTTAAAATCCTCCCACTTGGTTGTTGGTGGATCACCTTCCAACTCAAGTGTCTATGTGTGGATTTCCCACCTAAGTGTCTCTTTGTGTCTTTCCCACCAAGTTAATGCATGACCCTCTAGTATTAGTTGGGCAAATGAATTTTTTTTCTTTTAATCTATATTATGGACACTAAAATACACTTCTAATTGTTGCAACCAATGATTCAACTTAACGACATCGATCTTACCTTGATAGGGATTGATTTCCACTTTCACTTCCATTTTAAACAAAGGTTGTGAAGGAGTGATGGCACTATAACATGGATTCTCTTTCTTGTGATATTTTTCAACTCCTTTTCTAGGTCTTCACTATCTCCCAATTTCTCATCGGCTCCAACTTTCGAGTTAGAGCCACCAACCTCCCTAAAAGGTATGAACTTGTTTGCAAGAGTCACCATGACGTGGGCCATGTTGTAAGAGATATCAATGACTTGCTCTTCCATCCTCACAAATCTCTCTTCTACTTAATCCTAATGGTTGTTATGAACATACTCATCCGCCATGACTAGGGTTCTACGACTTCCTTCTTAAGCCATATACATGATCCTGCAACTTTAGACAAATACCCCAAATAAAATTGTTCTAATACCAATATGATCTATAAATTGTTATGGTTATTCCACTGGCACAATTCGTGACAATAGATCGTGTATTATGTTGAAATATTTTATTAATGCGGGTTTATTTCCTTAGATCTCATATTTACTATCACTAGCGTATTTCTCATATTATAAAAATAATTGAAATATGAAAATGAAAGAACGAGAAAATGAACACACAATTGAACACAAGATGTATTCTAGGAAACCCAATATGAGAGAAAACCTAGCTAGAAGGTGAGGTATATGCTCTACTCTCTTTTTTCTACCTATGAAATACAAGTACAAAGAAAGGGTGCACTCACTACAGAGTTTCCTTTGACACTATAGCCTAAATGGATGCTACAAAATCTCCTACCTCCGTTGTTATGTTCTCAAAATCCCACTCCTAGATGTTGTGCTCAACTATGGAACAATTACAATGCTAACGAATGGAACCCCTTCTCCTCGTAGTGGCCCAATATTTAACATAGCCTTATAGTCGTATAGGGTTAGGGTTTTTACATCCTCAACTCTCAATTAGTTAGGGTTTTGGATCCTTCTAGAATATTCTTGAAATTCCCATGTGACTATCCCCACATGTGTGAGTAATAGAGGTTGATGCAACATCCATTCAGTATCATGGTGGTGAATAAGGTAAGTCAACTTGTGGGAGGCATAAATTTCACATATGAGCTCCTATTGAGGTGATTTTCTCATTGGTGGAAAGGTCTCGGTGTGTAGAACAACATTGAGGGGTTGCAAGCTATGTTTCCAAATTTTTGACACCAAAAAGTGTCGTTGGATGCCTCAAATGGGTCTAGAAGGTTCTGAACCCCAAATCTCCAAACTGGGACCTGCCACTAAAGTGGGCCCTGCAAGCCAATTCCTCCATTTTTTCCACCCAGAAAGTACCAAGATAGATAAAAAAAAAATGTAATGATCCAATCTAGATCAAGTCTACATAAAGGACTATGCATGGTCCAGGGAGATGCTCTATATGCAAGAGAGGGGAGGAGAATATTAGCAACTTACTCATCCTCTGTCCTTATTCAAAGGAAGTTTCGACATAAATATACTTCTTGATAGGAGTAAAGGGTAGTCGGAAAGGGGGGGCTATGGCTAAGTGTTTCAAGCACTGACAAAAAAGATTGAATTAAAACAATTTAAAGCTCTTCCTCTGATTGTTTCATGGGGTATATGATTGGCTCACAATGTGGTTTTTTTTAAGATAGGTTTATTCCTCCTTTAATAATGTGTTGCTCAAGTCAAGGCAATTTTATTCAGTTACAAATATGTTCCTAAATCCATTCATCAAAGGAAACTCTCTCACCCACCTATAGACAATTTTGGGGTTTGGGGATACTTTGATGTTGCCAATCAAGGCACCACTCCCTTTATATTGGGTGGGTAGCATTTTTTATTTAAATGAGAATCACTTCATTAGTTTTATAGTTAGTCTAGGAGAGGGGTCTAACAATTATGTTGAACTCCTTGCATTAAATATTCTCTTTAAACTAGTAGCTAAAAAAGGTGTATCGAAAATTCAAGTTTTGGGGAATTTTCCATAGATAATCAATTTGATGTCTGGGAATAATAGAATTTCTAACATATTTCTAAGACCAATCTTTGAGGAAGTGAGCAACTCCTTGTTTATTTTTAATCAAATCTATTTTGCTCATGTTTTCGGAGAGCTCAATTCTAATACTAACAAACTCTCGAAACAATGTCTCAAATTGGTTGCCAAATCATGCTCGAAAGGACTCAAGTATGGGTCCATCTTATAAGACCACATCATTTCTATTTTTGTTTAAGCAACATTTTCTTTTTTCTTGTCTTTTTTTGGTTGATTATTAGTTTTGTTTATATATATATATATATATATATATATA
>JZKD02S0499629.1:104131-135892 GCA_000966675.3 Picea glauca | reverse complement strand
TATATATATATATATATATATATATATATATATATATATATATATATATATATATAACCTTACCATAGGTCTAAGGAACATATAAGTCTAAGTCTTGTAGTTTATTAGTAATCCATCTAAGGTTAATATTTTGGAAGTCTTTGGACAATTGCTAATGTATAAATTTCCTAGCTATTTTGGCAAATCTACCTCTTTATATGTTTATGAAAATGTTTGGAATGTTTAGGTAATTACAATCATTTCCTCTCATGTAATGCTCCAAACCTCTACATAATGTAATCTTTCTTTTTATTAAATAAAACTACGTTATTATTTTGGAAAAGGAAACACTTCGTTCTCTTTTTATTAAATAAAACTGCGTTATTTTTTTGGAAAAGGAAATACTTCGTTCTCTTTTTATTAAATAAAACTACGTTATTTTTTGGAAAGGAAAATACTTCGTTATCTAAATAAATATAGTTGGATTTGTACAAGTTTTTATATTTAAAAGAAATTTAAATTTGGATTTGTACAAAACTTTAAAAGAAATTTAAATTTTACATCGATCTTGAAACCTTGAAAAATTATTGCTAAATATAAAATAATTCAATTTATATTAAAAATAATATACATTTTAAATTAATTATACAATATGTCAACGTTATTAGTTTTTAAAGATTTACAAACCAACTTTGTATATATTAACTTTATATATTTTATAAACCATTTCCACACCTTCATTATTTATATAAAAAGCTAAATATAAAATAATTCAATTTATATTATAAATAATATACATTTTAAATTAATTATACAATATGTCAAGGTTATTAGTTTTTAAAGATTTACAAATCAACTTTGTATATATTAACTTTATATATTTTATAAACCATTTCCACACATTCATTATTTATATGAAAAGCGGATGAACATAACACGAATAACTTTATTCCAATAATCCCATTTTTTATTTCTATCCATGTGATTCTTCCCACGTTACACCATGTCGATTTCACAGAATAATTAACTATTTGGCCAATTTTTATTATTTGCTAAAGTCGAGTGTGGTATACTCAACTAACTTTGAATATATTAAGTTTATATATTTTATTTACCATTTTCTAATATTCATTATTAGTCCGTACCTTTTAGGTTACATATTATAAAGATTATAGTAATCTATTTGTAGGTTTTTTTTACTAATTTGTACATAATTTTTTTATTATGTGCTAAAGTTGATTGTAGTGTACTCAATTAACTTAATTTCGAATATATTAAGTTTATATGTTTTATTTATTATTTTTCAACCTTTATTATTAGTCTCTACTTTTTTATTAGTCTTTACCTTTTATGTTATAGATGGTATGGATTATAGTAATAGATTATTGTTTCTCTACTAATTTGCACAATTTTATGTTTTTATTATTTATATAACTTGAGTTTTTAATTGCTATTTGATATATCACTTTGCAAATTAAACATTTGGAATACTTTTTCTTCACAAATTAAAAACTTTGAGGTTAATGTTATCCGCTCTTTGGTGCAAATCGCCTTAGCTACAATTTCCATGAAAATCACTTTATTTCTAACTACTAAACCTTTACATGTTCTACTTGGCCTTTGGTGCTTTTGCCATGACATAGTATGTAACATCTCTATTTTTAATTCATGTTTTAGCGACGTATAATGTAATTACAATGTATGGTTGTGGGTCCGTTAATGTAATATGTAAATATTGTATATTGAAATAATAAAAATAAATGTGACGTTGGTTGAAGATAGACACAAACAGAGTAATGGGATCTATGTTTCCACAAGAGAGGGGAAAGTCTAAAAAGGGATCCAAGGGGAGAATATTCATGGGTATTAATCCAAACCCACCTTTATAAAAACATATTATTGAGTATGAACCTTGTAATTTCCTTTTGAGTGTATCAAAGTCCAATCTTTAAACACATGTAAGAGGGTTCGTGTGAAACTTCACATCCCATAGTTATTGAAAGCATGGGGGCTGAGTACAATCAAACCTTGGGAAATGTGAGAGTGGAATGCATGGGTAAAACGGAAATTTGAATGGCCATTGTAGATAGTTTTTACATGTAGTTTTTTGAGCAACAAGGGGGTGGAGAGTGTTGGATCTTGAGGGAAACCATAGTAGGTGTTGTGGGTAGCATTTTGGAGCTCTTGTTGCATGAAGAAGCGAGTTATTATGCCTGTAGAGTGAGTTTTCTGTGTGAGAGTTTTCCCTAGAGTAGTGAGCAATTGTTGTGAGTTTTTCTTGTAGAAATTAACATCCCTGGAGTCCCCGACATGTGAGATTCCTAGCCAATCTGTGTTGGAGCCTTAGAGGGAAGTGGGAATGCCTAAGGGATTATGTGTAGTGAAGCGAGATCTCATTCCTTGGGTTGTGTAGGTTGAGGAGAAGAGAGATGGTGGATTGAGATAGTTGTAGGGAAAAAAATCAATTTGTTGCGGGTAAAATCGAGTTGTGAGTGGATAGTAGAGACATTCTCTCTTTTGGATTCATAGCCCCAACTTAGGGGTGTTTTGCTACTAATATTTGGAGCAACGAATCTACGGTTAGGAGGAACGTCCAACCCCTGCAGTCAATTGCACAATTGTTGTTAAAAGATAAGCGTTTTATCTTTGTTCTCTATTTTTGGTAGTGGGTTTGAATATTGTGCATAAACTTTGAGTTTTTAGGAATTCATAGGTTGTTGTCTGGATATTAAATTTAGTTGCATTCATGTTTTAGAAATGTCGTTAAATCTTGATGCATTTCATTTAATATAATGGGCATCACATCATAATTTTTTTTATGGGTTTAGTAGTGGGGGCACTACATAGTGTTAACATTTACCAAGTGTCCTCAAACACATGATTTTATCAATTAGGAAAATAAAAAATACAAAATAGGAGAGAGGCATAGTGTATATGTAACCTTTGTAGCTTTAATACAAATTTCCATGTGTCATTGATCATTAATGCAAGGATAAACACTATGACTAGGACATGACTAGGATAATCTATTTTCTAGGAAATACCTAACTTTTGGAATTACTTTATTTTAGGAAAATAGACTTTAGGATTAAGAGGTTACCATTCCCCCTTTAATTTGAAAGTTTATTTTTATAAATGTCAAGTTCATGTTCAAACTTTTGAATTTTATTTTACCAAGTAGTTTGGTGAAAATATCTGAAGTTTGATATTTAGATGGATAATAAGTTTGATATTTAGATGGATAATATGGTGGCTTGATGATGTCATTTCTGATGGGTGTTTTGATGAAGTGATACTTGGTGTGGACATGTTTGGTCTTAGGATGAAACGATGGATTCTTAGTTGTCTTTATTTTTGACTGACTGTCAATCAATAAAGTAGTTGGTATTTTCTAAGTAGCACCAAGGTCTTGTAAAATCCTCGTAACTAGACAATTTCACATGTTGCTTCCCAAGCTAAGATGTATTCTACTTCTACTGAAGATTTTTTCACTACAACCTTCTTGTTAATTCCAAGATATCGTTGTTGAACCCATATTTATTAAATAACTTTAAGTTGGTTCTCTATCATTAGCATCACCTGCAAAATATGCATTTCACAATCCAACAAGTGTAAAGTTGTTGTTCATGTTATACTGTTGTTGAACCCATATTATTTAAATAGCATGAAGATGATGCTTTATCATCAATATTACCTGCAAAATCCACATATGAATATCCAATAAGTTTAAAGTTGTTATTCTTCTTATAGAGAAGACCATAATCCTTTGTATCTTGAATGTACTTGAGGACCTTTTTGTTACATTCTAGTGACTTTCCCTTGGTTCTTGCATGAATATGGAAAGAATGGTGATTGCATATGACAAATATAGTTGAGTATTTTTCAAGTAAATGTGTCTTCCAATCAAGTGTTTGTAGCTAGTCCTATTCACCAACTCCCCCACTTCAAACTTTGAATGTTTTAAATTTTTCTCCATAGGTGAAAGAGAGGGTTTACAATTCTCCATGCCAAACTTCATTTTTGTTTCATACTTCATTTGATTAAGGAATATTTGATGAGGTTGTTGAGTAAATTCCACTCTAACATAGTATTGAAGTGGCCCCAAGTTAGTCATTTTGAATCTTTTTTGAAGTTTATATTTTACATGTTTGATGTGGACTTCATGATTACCTGTAATTATTAGACCATTAATATAGAGAACAATGACCACCAACTTCAGACCTTGCATTCATAAATACAAAGTATCATCGGACTTGATGTGATGAAACCAACATGTCTAAGGTATTCATTCATTTTGGCATACCATGCTCTGAGTTCTTGTTTCAAGTTGTATAGATATTTGATCAATTTTCAAACTTTGTGTTCTTGTTCTTCAACTTTAAATACTTGGGTTTGAGTCACACATATTTCTTCTCTCAAATCACCATTAAGAAAAACACTTTTAACATCCATTTGATGAAGTGTCCAACCATATTGTGTAGCCAAATTAATTATCATTCTGATTGTGTTTTGTTTTTTTGCTGATGAAAATGTTTTCTCATAGTCAATACCTTCTTGTTGAGAAAATCTTTTTGCCACAAGTCCATATTTATACTTATAAACTTCACCATTTGACTTATACTTGATTCTGTAGAACCATTTGCAACCAATGGGTTTAACATTTGTTGGACAATCAACAAGTTTCCATGTTCCATTTTTAATTACTAAATCATATTACTCCACCATAGCTTGGTTCCATTCTTTATGTTTCATTGCTTCTACAAAATTATTGGGTTCAATGGAAGCATGAGTGATTAAGGAAAAATTGGATTGAGATGGATGGGAACTTCTAGTTCATGTTTTGTTTTGTTCATCTCAATGAACATCTTTGAGAAATTGTATGAACCATTTTGGTTTATTGTGTTGTACTTTTGTCAAAGTTTCTACAATTAATATGAACTACGTTGGAGAAGAATCATCATTTTAAGAACTATTTTTTGAAGAGTTATCTAACTCTTGATCATTCATGTTGGGGGCTAAGTCTTTTTCAATTCAATTTGGTTTTCTTTAATGGATTGTTTTATCCCAAGTCACCTTTTTCTATAAGAGACTAAGGAGATTATCAATATATTTTATAGTTTGACTTTCAGTTTCATCAAAGACAAAATATTGGCTGATAATATATTTCCCAGTAGATAGAAATCGATAGCCTTTCATTTCATTTGAGTATCCAATGAGTATGCATTTCATATTGCGATTTTCCAAATTAGTCATTTTTTTCTTTGGGAACTAAGACATAGCAAGTGGAAACAAAATATTGAAGATGATCAACTAAAGTCTTAGTGTACCATACCAATATTCACATGGAGTGATTCCATCCAAGTATAATTTTGGTGATCGATTCCTTAGATGGATAGATGTATGAACTTCTTTTGCCATTTTGTTTTGTACTTAACCACTAGAAAAGTAACATAGATCTTTCCATTTCAATGAGATTTTTTTTCCTTCTTTTAGTGGTCCTATTTTGTTGTGGAAGATAAGAGTATGTCAACTACCCCATTATATATCCTTAATGTGATAATTTTTCTTTAGTGGCATTTTCAACCAAGTGTTGAAAATGTATGAACTTTTCAAAGGCTTTTGAATTATCCTTCAAAAAGTATAACCAAGTCATCCTTGTAAAATCATGAATGAAAAGAATGAAGTATTTGCATCCACCTATAGGAGATTCTATAGGACCACAAATCTCACTATGTATAAATTGAAAACATTTGTGTGTTTTCCATGTACTTTTAAGAAAAGGATCTCTCTTTTGTTTGTCAATGGTACATGCTTCACACTTAGAAGTTTCGTTTTTGAAAGAAGGAAGCTCTTTAACCACTTCCTTTGATTTAATTTTACTCGAGATTTCAAAGTTCGAATGTGCAAATATGTAATGTCATAATATTAAGGAGCTAGGGGATAAATTTGTTGATGCTCCAAAATCATGTTTGTGAGTAATGATTGTTCCTTGTATCTTTAGAAGTTTTTCATCTTCATAACCCGTCATTATTGTTTTTAAATTGTTCTTTACTGAATCGATTGTGATGAATCCATCTTCCATGATATTTTGATGGTCACCTAGTCTAGTCTAATTATGACCAAGGGAAACAAATTCTTTTTAAATGTTGGAACATACCAAACATTAGAAAGTAATACTTTACCAATTCCTATAAGAGAGAAGTGGACAAAGTCACTTCCTTAAGGAGTATGGGTTGTGTCATCTTCCAAATAGATTTGATTAAGTTACATATCCTAATATGTACAAAAATAAATCCTCTTTGTAACACATATGTTGAGTATCCCATGTACCAAGTATCCAATCATTTTCATAATCATTTCTCATCAACTTGTTGGTAGAAACTGAATATGCAAAATATAACTCCTAATGAGCTATCAGGACATATTCAAAATCAATGTCTTGATTAATTGCATACTGAGCTAAAGTTGAAGCATGAGACTAGAATTTTGTTTTGAGTTGAAAGTTTGCTTATTTTTGGGAAAATTTTCATTATGAGTTCCACACTCTTCTATATAATGCCCATTGCAAAGTCATTTTTTTCACCTCACTTGATTCACATATTCACTTTTTCCTGACTAATTATTGTTATTAGTAGGATCTTGAGATCTCATAAAATATTGTTGATTTTGATTGTTTCTTCCTCTTCCTTTGCTTATAGCATGGCTATGAATATGATTAGAAGATCGAGTTGTATTGTGCTCTTGATTTTTTGGATTATTGCATCATCCTCTTCCTCTTCAACTTTCATTGTAGGTACCTCTTCCCATAGAATTTTCTTTGTTTATTGAGTTGGTAAAAATAAAGAATTCCCTTGATTTCTTGTTCTTACCAAAGGTCTTTTCATGTTGGACCAATAAGTCACTAAGAGAATCAAAAGTTTGACTCTCCAATTTGCTAGTAATTTGTAAATTTGCTTAAAAACATTGATAAGAATAAGGAAAACTATTGATCAAAAGTGAAATCATGAAACTTTCTTCCACATCCTTAAATCCATATTTCACTATTTCCTTGTTGATATTTTTTAATCAAGAAATGTACTCCAAAAAATCTCCCCTTTTAGCCAACCTTTTGTTTAAGGAGATTAATTTGGAGATCAACATGTTTTGATTCAAGTTGAGTATCAAAAATTTTCTTGAAGGTATGCTATGCATCTAAGAATTAGTTTCATTTTCAATGTGTAAAAGCATTTCATCACTGACATAAGACTTTAAAATTGTAATTGTCTTTTCATCCTTTAATTCCTATTTTGATAATTCCCTAGCACCATAAGACTTTAAAATTGTAATTGTTTTTTCATCCTTTAATTCCTATTTTGCTAATTCCCTAGCACCAATAGGCTTATTAGGAGCTTTATCACCTATACTAACATCTTTCTATAACCCATTATAAATCAATATGATTTTCATATGATGACTCCAAGAATTATAGTTCTTGTTTCCATTAAATTGGTTAGAATTAGTAAATAGATTTATCAATTTAGATATGATGAGTTGCTTATTAAGTGCACACGAAAAAAGAATGGAGAATATCAAGCACAAGGGACACTACAAACACTCCAAAAGAGGGTTATAGGGGCTTAGCCTTGACCCTCTTATATCCCTAATGAGATAAGTCATTAATAGGGTATTTCACTTGACTTGTATTAACACTTCAATTTGAAATTACAAATTTGCTCCAAGTTTGTCAAACTTTCAGAATTTGATGTAATAATAGTCTTAAATACAAAATTTAGTTGTGAGAGTGCTTTTAATGGTATCAATATTTTGTACAAAGGTTTCTCCCCCGGTCCTCTAATATTTTAGCCAAAAATACACATCTTTATTTTACCCTTCCTAAGATTAATGAATTTTATTGAAATTAGAAATAATAATAAGAAACCTTATATGCCATGTAAATTATATTATACTTGTATATGAGAAACACGCACACACACAAAGCATGAAAAATCCTACAATATACAAGACTATTGGCCTAGTCTCTATTGATATAATCTCTAGATCTCAAAATATAGCAACATTATTGAGTGTAGACAAAACTTGGCCACCTAAAATAATCTATTGGTGGCCTGTAAGGGGGAAGACTTCCACTCCTTCTAGATGCCTATGGGACTTGGGTCGTTAACATGTTTCCTTACATCTAAGGAAGATGAGATCTTAGTCAATTAAAATGAATTTTAGTCATACTTCAGGACTAAAAGGTGGTTTCATCCTAGATAATATTTGCAAGAAAGATAGTATCTTGTATTGTCATCATTAAAGTTATAACAATTGGATCATGTACTTTCAAATAACATTTAACCTTAATCTCACACGGATGGGGTGACACAGGGTGAGAGAAGGGAGACAACTAGACTGGACAGATGGCGAGGGGAGTTAATATCCCAAGCCACCACCCCCCGTAGTAATAACTCCCCATGCAACACACCATGAAATAAATTAACTCAGTGCGCCTGGAGGAGCTCTCGGGCGAGCGATCCAACCAGGCCACAGGTACCAAGCGCCCGAACCAGTCCCTTCATCCTTCAATGGCGATGGGAGGGGCTTCAATGGCCCCTAGCGGCAATAAAATCGACCATGACGTGTTTTTTCTCCTGTTCGTTGCAAGTTACCACTTATGCATAGTGCCTCTCGGCCCTCCTGGCTCCTCCGCTAGCACTCTGTGTACCATCTGAGCCTCCCTTGACCACCATCACTCCCCCACTGCCCCCGTTCTTCTCCCCCACCCCATAAATAAAAAATCTAATTTAAAAAAAATAATAAAAAACTTAATTTATTTTTCAAAATATTATAATAAATATCTTTAAACTTCTTCCAAACTTGCACTTCTTTTAAATTCCCTAGACATTCATTATGATTATATATAAAAAATATATATATATATATAATGAAACAAGAAAATAAGATATTGACAATCTTTTATCATAGATAAAAATATCCCTTAAATAAACAATACATAGTTTTCCAAAGATTTTATAAACTTTTGTAATACATAAAGATTAATTCTCTAACAAAAGTTTTAGAAGTTTAGTTTTCCAAATATTTTCTAAATTTATGTAATACATAAAGATTAATTCTCTGGCAAAAGTTTTAGAAGTTGAGAATAATTCTCTAACAAAAGTTTTAGAAGTTTAGTTTTCCATAGATTTTCTAAATTTTTGTAATAGATAAAGATTAATTCTCTCACAAAAGTTTTAGTAGTTGAGTTTAAGAGAAATTTCTATTCTCTTTTAAGTGTTTAAATCTATTAAAAATATTTGAAATTTGTAAATTTTTAATAAATTTTCTTCATAAATATGAAAATAATTGATTAAAATTTTATATATATATATAATTTAAATATTTTAATAATTATATAAAATTATAAAATTTGAAATAAAAGTATATCATATAAAATCCACATCAACATAATTAAAAATAAACACTTTTATCTAATATGGATCGACTCCAATATCGCTTGATGATATATTTATGATGTTGTGTATAAAATCCACATGAGCATAATTAATAATTAAAAAAAAAAAAAACACTTTTATCTAATATGGATCCACTACGATATCACTTGATGATGTATTTATGATGTTATGCACAAGAATTAAACATATTATTATACTTATTATTTATTTCCTTGTATGAATATATACTTATAAAAAGATATTATTATGAAAATTGATCATTCATAATGTTATTTGATAGATTGTATATTTTATTATGTTTTTATATGAATTAGAACAGATTGGAGATTATATTATGTATGTTATGTTTAATGATTAACATGTTTGCAATTTGATGACGAAGTTAATGAAAAGGGATAATGAATATCATTTTGTATAATTACAATTGATTATATATCTATATTTATATTTGCATTTTTATCTATCTCATTATTATGGATGTCATTTTGAATATTTGAGTAGTAAATTAACATAATCTTAGGATGGACAAAACACAAAGTTGCTTTCAAATGAGCTTCCACTTAGATGTTGGGAAGATGGCCTTGGCCACATGGTGAATAATCTTACACATTATCCATTGACAAAATAAACTTTTAATGTTTTTATGAGATCTACTTCACTTTTAATGAGTTTCTGCATCATTATGTTTAAGAGCTACTTCACTTCTAATGAGATTTTGTATTATCCATTGATAAATGAAACTTTTAATGTCTTTATGAGATTATACGCACCTTAATCACGCAGGAACAGAATCTCGCTCTGCTTCGGCCTATCACTCTCGAGGAAGTCGACCATGCGCTACAGGACACCCCCAAAGGAAAGGCCTCGGGATCGAATGGCTTCAACAATGACTTCTTCCATCACTTCTGGAAAATGATCAGGGAGGAGGTATGGGAAATCATCAAATACTCCAGGGTCTCTGGGAAATTTCTCTCGGACCTCAACGCAACTTTCCTCACCCTTATTCCCAAACAGGAGCACGTCAATCATCCTAAGAAATTCAGGCCAATATCTCTCTGCAATGTTATCTACAAGCTTCTAACCAAGGTTATCGCAAGAAGACTTAAGCCTATCCTCCCCTTGATCATCTCACTGGAGAAATCAAGTTATGTGGAAGGTAGGAAAATTTTGGACAATGTCATCTTAGCGCATGAAGCGATACACTCCCTGCAAAAGACCCACACGCCAGGTATGCTCTTAAAACTAGATCTTTCAAAAGATTTTGACAATTTAAGTTGGGAGTACATGCGTGCGATGCTCCTTTCCTTTGGCTTTGACCCTTCCTAGGTCGATTGGATATTGAACCTCACCTCCTCTACCTTATTTTCAATATTTTTCAATGGTGTCCCTTCTCGTCCCGTTTCCCCCTCCAGAGGAATCAGACAAGGTGATCCTCTTTCCCCTTTCATTTTTATTATCATGGCAGAAGGTCTCAGTCGCTCCATTCAAGCTTCCATAACAAACAAAGCGTCGGCAGGCCTTCCTCTACATGGCATCAATCCTTCGATCTCTCACAGCCAATTTTTTGATGACATTCTGATGATGGGCTCCTCCACAGTCTCGAAGGCCCACTCCTTGCTCTCCATCCTCCAAGTTTTTTTTGATGCCTCGGGCCTAGACATTAACAAAGACAAGTCTCAGATCTTCTTTTTCAATACCCCGGCTCCGATTCAATGCCACATTTATGAAATCTTGGGTTTCACCCAAAGCTCCCTTTTGTCCAAGTACCTTGGTATCCCACTATTGGACAACGCCCTCAAGAACAGTTCGTGGGAACACCTCCTCTCCTCCTTCTAAAAAAGACTCACCTCTTGGACCTACCGAGCTCTCAATCTCCCCAGCCACCTCATTCTCCTTAAGGTCGTGCTTCAAGCCTTGCCTGTTTATACCTTCTCATCCCTTGCCACCCCTAACTTTTTCCTTAATGCTATCAAAACCTTACAGAGAAACTTTCTTTGGAAAGGCCTCAAAACAGGGAAAAATTTGGCACTGATCAGTTGGGACAAGCTCTACAGACCCAAGGCTCAAGGGGGGCTAGGATTAAGGGACCCTTCAACCATGAAAAAAATCCTAAGCGCTAAGATCTGGTGGAGATGGTTGAAAAGGCCTCAATACCTCTGGGCGAAGCTCTGGAGAAGAAATTACACTCCTAACATGGCGGAAAGAAACCCAATCAAATGGAATGGAGACAACCCAGGCTCCCTAATTTGGACGATAGCCAAGAAGAATTGACATCTTGTTATCAATCATGCCTTCTGGAAAATTAGAAATGGTCAAACTACCCTTTTCTGGAAGGATTTGTGGCAACAGTTACCTATTTTAGAGAAAGAAGCCTGGGATGACACCTTCATCACCCCAACCATGCAGGCAGGATTGAAAAAAGTGGTAGACTACTGGAAGGACAACCCAACGAAAAAAACCTGGAGATGCTGGAAATCAACAGGAGAGGATCTGCATATAGAGGTATAGGTGGATCTTCAGCCCTGGCTCAACACAATCAATGCACGGAAAATCCCCACTCTAAAAGGCAAGGACATATTACGATGGGGGCACTCCCCAAAGGGCACCTTCAACATACAATATGCCTATGCCATCAAGACGTGCTCTGATCTTTTCCCTCCAAGGAAAGCGTGGAAAAAAATATGGTCCTTAAAGCATTGGTCAAAAATCAGTCTTTTCCTTTGGCTGGTCACACATGCACGCATTCTCACCTGTGAAAACCTAATGAAAAGGGGGTTTGTTGGCCCCTCCATCTGCATGCTCTTTTGGGAAGAGGCAGAAACAATGAATCATCTCCTTAACACCTACCCCTACACCACTCAAGTCTGGGATCAATGTGTGATAATCATGCGTACTTCAGACCATAAAAGGGACAACATCAGCGACACCATTGAAGAGTGGAGAGATGGGGCTTTTCAATCACCTATTCTCAACCACATTTGGAAACTACTCGCAGGCTTCATCCTCTGGAAAATCTGGAAGGAAAGAAACATAAGGATGTTCAGGAATGACCAACTCCCCTAGCAACATTGTTGGAATCAAAGTTGTCGCAACATTCTAGAAACAATCAGGCTACAACATTGGAATGAAATGGACCTAAGTTTCCTAATTTAGGAGCAAATCATCTTGCGGCATTGGAATTTCAACCCATTTTAGGGCCCTCTCCCCCCTCCTTTGACTCATACCTTTAGGGGCAGCCCCACACACTGGTCCCCCCCTCCGGATGGCTTTATCAAACTCAACTTTGATGGCACATCCAAGGGTAATCCCAGGGTGGCAGGTTTCATAGTGGTTTTTTGAAACCACCTGGGAAACATTATTCTCATCAACGCGGGTAGCTTATGCCACACCACGAACAATTTTGCAGAGCTATGGGGGCTTACCAGAGGCTTGCAATTGGAAATTGGGCACAACTTCACCAAGATGATTGTGGAAGGAGACTCGCTAATCATTATCAATCTCTTTGGGAAAACCCTGAATGGAGTTGATCCAGAGTGAATCTCACCTTGCTGGCGACTTTCTCATGGACTGAGGACAATTGTGAATCTCATTCAACCCAATCAGGCCTTCATCCCCTCTCACGTAAGGAGAAAGGTGAATCAGGTCGCTGACGAGATGGCTAATGTTGGAATGAGCTGGGAAGGACCAGAGCTTCTCTGCCAAACTTCCATGAATCCGACTCACCCCATCCTCCAGCATTGTAAGGAGAAAGCCAAATCCATCGACAGTTCCCTGGATGGGGTACTAGTGTGGGACAGATGTCATTCAGAAGGGGCGCAAAGCGACCAACATGGCGATGGCCATGTGACAGGTGCATGGCACACCATCCTGCCACCCTCATGCATTTAAACCTTGCTCGCGACAGCCTATGCACCATTACTCACAGTGCACGTGGCATCAGCTCGCTGTCTTTTCGATGGCACAGGACCATGAATTCAAATTTACTCTGCATGTGCATGTTTTCCTCCTTCAGCTGCCTCGACGCCATGCCTCCTGCCAGATGCAATTGTAGAGGTTCCCTCCCTCCGCTGAGCTCCCCTTCAACCTGCATTATTTCCAGCTACACCTCCATTACCTGTGCTTACTCCCTGTGCCTGCTTTTCCCCTCAGCGCCACTGGAATTCCAATGCAAAGAGGAAAATCAAAGCATGACTCAGCCTGGAAGCTAAAACGGTCGCGAGTGGATTTTAGACCACCGCATGCACCATCCCCTAACTCGTCACCTACTTCATCCTCATTTCACTCCTCTTCATCACAGTCATGACAAGTTCCTTGTGACCTCCCGGTCCTCTCCTCACCCTCCGCTACTCGGTTGAAATGGCTTGCCCTCTTTGAAAATTCACTGGGTTTCCACCCAGGGCCCTCTCTCGATTTGGCCTCATCCTCGTTACCGCCCCCTGCAGTTCCACCAAATTCACCGGCGAGCTCACCTATCCAGCAAGAGAAATATTCCAGTCGGCCTCACCTGGCAGCGATACCAAATCTCCTGGGGCCACAACCAGGCCCTAACTTCTTCTCAGACTCTGTACCAGACTCACAATTGCAGGACAACCTCGCTATCCTGCAAGGTCCAGTTTTTGAGTTGCGACAAAGCCTGGACGACCTTCAATTTTGACTGGAAGTCATGGACAGAAAGGCCTCAGTGCTCTTGCAAATTATCTCCACTCTACAAGGGATTTACCACTCTACACCAGGAGCAGGCGAAGCCGCAGTGGAAGGAAATGAGTGAAAATCGGGGGATGGAGGAGCAGATGCTACAAGGGTTGGCGCAGAAGACGATTCGGGCTTTTAAATGCACGTGGCCATGGACTAGGGAGGTACACCTGTCGAAGAGGAAGTGCCTGGCGATGAATTCGACACAGGAACAATCATGCATGAGGCCATGAAGCAGGGTGGTACATTGGTCGAAGTCGAAAGGGAGGGGGACGACACAAGTGCTGCCATGCATGAGCACATTGAGTGGGGGGGGGAAATCGTTGAAGAGGGAGTCGTGGACCCAACGACCTTTGCCACTTCCTAGTTCGCTTGGTCGTGCTTTAGGCCAACCGCATGACCGGTACAAGTGTCCTTATGTCAATTTAGCTAAGTGTTTGACTTTCTTTTGCCTCGTGGAGGCGAGGACCATGCTTTATATGCTCTTTATATGTTTAAGTTTTTATGTTTAAGTTTTATCATTTCTAAGACTGGTAGCTTAAAACATTTGGCTTTACTATTATCGGTTTGCTAAACTAGTTTCCCCTCAGGGCAGTTCAATTACTACAATCCGGAACTCTGGATGATTTTGTAACTCTGGTTTTTTGAAGGATTTTTATACAAATCTTACTTATAATATATATATATATATATATATATACATATATATATACACACACACATATGTATTTCATAATATAGACAAAAAGGAGTTTACAATCATTCATTGGTGAATTCTCTCTAACTCCTTAGGAATGAGGAGATATGAATTTTTTCGTCCAACAATCTAGCCAAAACTTTTAGGTCACCTCAATCAGGCTTTACAGGTTGTCCCTGAAAGTGAGAATGTAAATACTATAAATAAATGATAGATGTGAATATTTGTAGTGTATCCAAGCGATAGATCAAGTCTAAGGTGTGCATAAGAGATATGAGGTGCGCTAGAGGAGTTGGTGTGTATTTTTGGTATCTAAAGGTGTGCAAGAGAAGTATGAGGAGTTTTCTTGGGTTTTCTTGTTCTTAAGGTGCACTATGAAGGATTGAATGTTTGTGATGATGCAATCTGCATTTTTTTGAGGTTGTGATGTTGCAGTATGGGATCAAATTCCAGGAATGATGCTATGAGGCTCATTAGGGTATGAAGGCTAAATGTGACTAGGGTTTGAAGCTATGTATGAAGTACGAAGCATGTGGGTGAAGTTAGAAGTACTATGTGTATAAAGATATTGAATTGGTGTCTATACGGGTCTTACTAAGTTGGTGCTCAACTGAGGGGATTGGTATCTCTAATAGGTTGGTTCCTACAAATATTGTAACAGTAGGTTGGTGCCTATATGAATTTATAAAGATAAGTCTTATGGCTTTCTCCTGGTTGGGTTTCCATGTTAAACTTTGTGCATTGTGATTTGAGTTTATATGTGATTATTGTTTCTCAATTAATGAATGATTGATGAATGGTTAAATAATGTAAAAAGTATTTTATATCGATTCACTCCCACTCTTAATATAATTAGAAGTTCAAAAATTGGTATCAGAGCGATTTCCTTCAGAAACAATCTAACCGCTAAAAGGTAGATCTCAAAAGCACACATGGCTAGTCAAGAAAGTTTCTTCACAAACGGGGGTCCATTATTTGATGGAACAAAATATGCATTTTGGAGTATAAGGATGCATAATTATCTAGTGTCTCTTGGGTTGATATTTGGAAATCATACATGAATGGTTATACCACCCCAACAACTCCACCAATAGATGTGATTGGGAAGAATCCTAGTGAACATAATGAAAAATCCATGAATTCCATCTCGTGTGGTCTATCAAAATCTGATTTTGTCAAGGTGATTCATTGTGGATCAACAAAAGAAATTTTGGAAAAACTTCAAAACATATACGAAGGCGATGATAAGGTGAAGAAGGAAAAGCTCCAAACTCATAAAAGGAAGTTTGAGATTTTGAAAATAAAAGACAAAGAAAATGTTGCAACCTATTTCCTTCGAGTGGATGAAATTGTTAACACCATCAGAGGACTTGGTGAGAAGTTCGAAAATCCAATGATTGTGCAAAATATGTTGAGATCTCTCCCCTTGAGATTTGATGCCAAGGTCTTTGCAATTGATGAAATGAAGGATCTAGCTCTAAAATAACGATGGATGACCTGCATAGGATTCTCACTGCATATGAGATGAGGATAAGAAAACAAAATCCAACACAGAAGGAATCATATTTCAAAGCATCAAAGAAGACAAAAGGACACAAATTTTGTGATTGTTCCAGCCATGAATCAAATATATAATAAGCACATATTGTGAGAAAGATAAAAAGAGGATTTGGAAAACACAAAGGTAAGCTACCCTTCATATGTTTTAATTGTGTTAGAGTAGGGAATTTTGTTGCTAAATGTCCATATAAAAAAATGGAAGATAGTGATGACGAGGAAAACAATGTTCAAGAAGAACATAAAAATAGAAGAAAACCTTATAGGCACAAAAGATGAAAATATACTAAGAAGAAGAGTTTTTACTCTAGAGAAGACAATAACTCGTCTTAAGAAAGTGATGGATATGTTTATGATATTGGCAAAGAAGAATTCCTCTTCATATCCATGGATGCAAAGTCTATTGATAAAGAAAATGAAGACAATAAGAAAGAAAAATAAGAAGAAGAAGACATTGATGGTGAAGTTAATCTTGAAGTAGAACACTTTAGTGCCTTAGAAGAAATAGATAGACTCAGGGGAAATAATAGAAAGCATAAAGAGAAATTGCATAAATATGAAGAGGAGGATAATGATTTTGAAGAAACCTTCTCTCGAATTGCAAGATTAGAAACAATCAGAATGTTTTTGACATTTGCATATTTCAAAAACTTCAAAGTCTATCAAATAGATGTCAAGTCAACATTTCCAGATGAAAATTTAGAAGAGGAAGTATATATTGAACAACTAGAAGGATTTCAATTGTCGAAACACTAAGATCATGTATGCAGACCGAAGAAAACAATCTATGAACTAAAACAAGCTCCCATAGCTTGCTATTCAAGACTTGAAAAATACCTACAACAATAAGGTTTCAAAAGAGGAGTTGCAAATAGAAATCTTTACATCAAAGTAGACAATGAAGATATGTTAATCGTTGTGGTTTATGCGGATGATATCATTTTCGGATGTAATGCTGATATAATGAGCCAAAAGTTTGCAGAAGAAATGAAAAAAGAATTTGAGATGTCCATGATTGGAGAATTGTCATTCTTTCTAGGGTTGCAGATTTCTCAATCCAAGAAAGACATATTCATTTCTCAGACCAAATATATCAAGGAGATGTTGAATAAATTCAGAATGGAATATTGTGCACTTGTCAATACTCCCATGATCACATGATGCAAGTTAATAAAAGATGATGAATCTCTAGAAGAAAATCAAACATTGTATGGGTCAATGATTGATAGCCTACTATATGTGACAACATCAAAGCCAGACATCATCCAAGTAGTAGGATTGGTTGTAAGATTTCAATCTGAACCAAAGGAGACACATGTGCAAATAGTAAAAATAATATTTAGATATCTAAAGGGCACATTGGACTTTGGCTTGTGGTATTCAAGAAGTAAGGACTTCACTCTAACAACATATACAAATGCAGATTGGGCAAGAAGTATTGATGAAAATAAATGTACTAGTGGAGGATCATTCTTTCTAGGAAGTTGTCTAGTATCATGGTTGAGCAAGAAGAAAACTTTGATCTCTCTATCCACAACAAAAGCTGAATATATTGCAGCAGTAACATGTTGCACACGAGTTCTCTGGATGAAGCAGACATTGAAGGATATCAAGGTAGAATATTATTAGCCAATGTCAATCATCTACAACAACATAAGTGTAATCAACATTTCAAAGAATCCTATTTTTCACTCAAAGACAAAGCATATTCCAATTAAGTACCACTTCCTAAGAGAACAGGTAGCTGAGCAAAGTGTTAAGTTAGAATACATTACCACCAAAGAATAGGTTGCAGATATTTTTACCAAACCTCTTACCAGAGACACATTTGAATATCTTAGATAGAAATTCAGAGTTATATCCCTCTCATCTCGTCAGTAAAAGGAAAAGAAATTTAGGGGTAGAATCCCTTTTCCATTGATGTCAAAGGGGGAGAAGTTGCAGATAGATGAAAAATTGAAGACATGAGGAAAGTTGTAGAAAGGGGAAGTATCAGAATTGACTAAGGTTTTCCATCAATTAAAAATGGGGAGATTGTTGGAAATATTGTTGTCATTAATCTCAAAGGCAAGGGAGGCAATGGATTTCCAAGATAAAGATTACAAGATGGAGATTGTTGGAAATATTGTTTTTGGATTTTTAATGTTTAGTATGGATACCCTATCTTTGAAGGAATTTTTACCCTAGATACCCAGCTAAAATTGGAGCATATGTTATATGGTTGGAAATCTTATTCCGAGACCTTTCCAATGGTATATGGAATTCCCTCTAACTCCTTAGGAATGAGGAGTTATGAATGTTTTTGTCCAACAACTTAGTCAAAAAATTTAGGTCGGCTCCGCCAGTCTTTACAAGTCATCCCTAAAAGTGAGGATAGAAATACTATAAATATAGGATATATGTGCTCATTTGTAGTGTATCCAAACAAGATATTGAGTATGAGGTGCACTAGAGGATATGGGGTGTATTTTTGGGATCTAAAGGTGTGTAAGAGAAGTCTGAGGAGTTTTCTTGAGTTTTCTTGTTCTTAAGGTGCACTATGAAAGATTGAAGGTCTTTGATGTTGCAAAGTACGTTGTTTTGAGGTTGTGATGTTGCAGTCTGGGATCACATTCTGGGAATGATGCTATGAGGCTTGCTAGGGAATGACAAATAAATGTGACTAGGGTTTGAAGCTATGTCTGAAGTATGAAGCATGGAGATGAAGTTAGAAGTACTTTGTGTATGAAGATCTTGGATTGGTGTCTATACATGTCTTATTGAGTTGGTGCTCAGATGAGAAGATTGGTGTCTCCGGTAGGTTGGTGCCTACACAATATCTTGTTGATTTGGTGCTCAGCTGAAGAGATTGGTGTCTCTAGTAGGTTGGTGCCTATAGGCGTTGCTGAGTTGGTACTCAGTTGAGGGGATTGGTGTCTCCAGTAGGTTGGTGCCTGGAAAAATTGTAACAGTAGGTTGGTGCCTACATGAATTTATAAGATAAGTTTTATGGTTTTGTCACGATTGGGTTTTCATGTTAAACTATGTGTGTTGTGATTTGATTTTATATGTGATTATTGTTTCTCAGTTAATGAATGATTGATGAATGGTTGAATAAATTAAAAAGTATCGTATATTGATTAAGCCCCCCTCTCAGTATAAGCATAAGTTCAACATCATCAGATTAATCCTCCTACTTATGATTACCTACCTCCTCTTTAACTTGGGTGATTAAGAGTTCAATTCCAAAAACCCCCTTGCACATCACTTCAAATATCTAAATTGTGTGCATGATATCTTCTTGATATTCCTTATTCTTCTACAAGGCTTGGAAAAATAAGGCCTTGACCATCCAATGGGTTTCAGTTGTCCTAAAAAACTTGGTTTCATGCGTGTGAGAGTAGACCAGATTTGTTACTCATCCCTTTTTTTCCTAAAAAAACATGGGCATCAATAAGTCTTTGTCTTTTGGCCTTAACATCTTTCTCCAACTCCTCCATTTCCTATTTAGCAGCTTCAGAGCACTTGAAGTGATATGTTTCTATGGCTCCCATGCTACTCCTGCTACCTTGGAGGAGTGAGTAGGGTATCCCGAGGTGGAGGCCCTACAGGCCCCATCATTATGTTTCCTCTTCCTTCCACCCCCTATCCTACAACATTGTGAGCCATGCTATATTCCTCCCAAACACGTCTTAGCCCAAAGACAAAGACCAAATAAATCCCAACCCTGGACAAGATGAAGATCAGACATAGGAGGAAGATCCTAATGGAGACAAAGACCTACACTAATTTGACTAGACTCCTTGTCTGAATAACCAAACCACGAAGCTGATTTTCTATCCCACTCCAAACTAGGAGCATAAACTAGAATTGTCAATAATGAACCAGATGAGAGATTAAGGAGATACATAGGGATATAATCAAGAACCTTCATATGGCTAGCCAATACTTAAAGTTTGCCCTTTCCTTCTCATTCAATGACAACCGACTTAGGTTACCCCACACTGCCAACTATCCAACAAATGAAAAGATCATCAATTGACCCTGTAAGAACATTCTACCCTTCAATCCTAGCTTCCACCACGACCAACCATGATAATAAGGTTAAAACCTTATACTCCACTGCCTCAAAATTCCCCTTCAAAGCCTATTCATAATCGTTTGGGTCCTGTACCAATGTCTTTAAGCTCTACCTATAGACATCATTTCAAACATGGTAGAGAAGACACTCCTCTCTATTATTCCCTCCAACATCTAACCGGGTAGTCATAACCTCACTAAGTCTTGAGTGTGATGGGGCTATCGTGCTTAGCGGAGTGGCACAAGGGTGACACACATAAGCGATCACATCCCCACCCGTAGACACCCCATCTAGGTGAACGATTAATGTTTCTTGTCAATGTGATCTTCTTACATTTACTCTCACTATCAACATACATTTACACCTTTAAAAGCAATTAGTTATATAATACTCAAATTTATATAGTTATAGTTATATCTCTGAAACAACACCTTGAATGTTTAAAAATCAACGATCTTGATGTTGTGTTTTTCTATGTACAAAATTTGGATATGTAATATTTAATCACCCCGTTAACATCGTATCTCTTTGTTACATTATTCCCCCAATTTCAAATATTTATTAACTATTGGCTAACTTTTGTATTGTTTGCTAAAGTCAATTGCTATATACTCAAATATTTATTAACTATTTGACCAACTTGTGTATGGTTGGCTAAAGTCTATATACTCAAATATTTATTAACTATTTGACCAACTTGTGTATGGTTGTCTAAAGTCTACATACTCAACTAGCTTTGAAGATATTAACTTTATATAATTTATAGACCATTTCCACACATTCATTATGCGGATGAAGATAACAGGAATAACTTTATTCCACTAACTTCCATTTTTTATTTCTATCCATGTGAATCTCCCCCACGTTACAATATGTCAATTTCAAACATTTAGTAACCAATTCTGCTATGTTCCAAGATGTCAATTTAGTAACCCATTTTTTATTATTTACCTAAGTCAATTGCGATATACTCAACTAATTTTGAATATATTAAGTTTATATATTACCATTTCCCAACATTCATTATTAGTCCCTACTTCTGAGGTTGTAAGGATTGCAAGGAATATATTGATTGGTTTATTATTTTTCTATTAATTTGTAAACTAGTTTTATTTCCTTTGCTACACTATCCACTAGTTTGAGCTCCACATCTCACTTTCTTCCCGTTTGAGTTCCATGTCTCACTTTCTTCCCGTTTGAGTTCCAAATCCCGCTTTTTGTTAGCTTGATTTCCAAATCTTGCTTTTTTTCCATTTTGAGTTCCAAATCTTGCTTTTTGTTAGCTAGAGTTCCAAATCTTTTTTTTTTCCATTTTGAGTTTGAAATCTTGCTTTTTCTCGGTTTGAGTTTTAAATCTTGGTAATGAACGAGCGTAAGCATAAGTAGCGATTGAAGCTTAGCATCACCAGTTTTCAATTTACATTTGGTTGATTAAAAAAGCATCCAAGCCAATAAAGATATCATACCGAGTGGTTACATATCAAAGCACCAAATCATGAGATCTAATTAAGGTTTTGTTCATTTTCGAGTCTAGGAAAGGCTGCTACTACCCCCTATTCTTCTAGTTGGAGGTGTTTAGGTAAGTTGATTCTTCCCTCTTGCTTGTTGTCAGCCTCATTTGTCATTTGTGTCTCTAAATCTTCTTCGCTAATGATGGTGATTCAATTTAGTTCCATAATCTTTCCATTTTAGTTAGAAACATATTTTTTTGTCCACTACTGGAGAATTTAGGACTGCACTAGTTCAAAGAGTGCACAAATGTTAGGATGTATGGAATGTGTGCTTAAAACAAACAAACAAATACGTGCTATGTAAATCTAATGAGGATACTTAAAAAATACTACAATCATTGTGTGTTGGACCTAAACATGTTGCCCCGCATTGAACATTATGGGAAAAACAATGAATGGGATTAACATAGTACACTACACTGCAACCATTACCAAATGTTACTTGGATCATAGACCACCCATTCAAAAACATGATAGCTATAAATCTAAATGATTTGTATGGGGCACCTATACCATTAATTTAGTAAATATGCATGTATTAGGGGCTAGCTTCAACACAATAAAAACTATAAATTTAATCTAAATTTATACATATCCACTTTAGATATAGAATCTCTTATCTCGGTGATAGCTCCCCGACACTCGACAATCCAATCAATTTATCGAAAAAAACTTAAGAATCTCAACAAAGACTTGCTAAATGCATTTCCTTCCTCTATCACATAACCTCACTACTTCCCTACCAATAACTACAAAGATTCATACATAGAGAATTTGTTGAGGGAAAATTGTACAGGGATTTGAAAACAAAACCCATTCTATTGATATTCTCATGGCTAAGATTTCTAAAAATGTGAATAATTGCATCCTTGAGAGGATGAGGAGATATATGCTTGTTGATGTTGCAATACCCCATTTGTTTCCAAATAGGAGTGCTAATTAGTAGAGTCCAATGACTAGTCAAAGGGATGGGTAAGACAACCAATAAGCTCCAGCATAAGGTTTGATAATCAACTAAGATATCAACCAAACATTATATTGGAAAAAAACATTAAGCTATGAGAGAGAGAAACATGGCTTTCATGCTTGAGGGTTAGGAGGTTGTGCATGATTTAATGTGTGACTTGCATTTCCTTATTCTAGCACTACCATATGAAACTTCCCTAATATGCAAGTAATTGTGTCCCTTATATCCTCACAATACAATATATATTTCATTTAGTATCATTGGCATTGTTTCCACGTGAATGTTGAGGGTGGCTACTTCACATTAGACACTACTTCATATTAGACACTAATCCTCCTATTGGGGACCACTGAAGCATATATACTTATAAGTCTGATATATATATATATTTGTATCCAAACCTTTTATCTTAAGATTGAATCATTTCTTGGTGGCATTGGATTATATATATATATATATATATATATATATATATATATATATATATATATATATATATAAACCATGGGGAAACTCTCAATGAGAACCAACCCAACCAAGTTTTGTTCTCTTTTCCAGTTAGGGACAAGAGTCAACCTCCAAGAGTATTATTAAAGAAGTTATTAAGATCTGCTCTATGCTTTTATAGAGGTGGCACTCCTCTTTCTCACTCAAATTTTCAATATACTTGTTCAAAAAATAAATTTAAGCATTCATAACATCTACACCTGTGAGTGGACCAAGTGGTAAAATAATTAGACATATAGCAAATAAATTATAGTAGAAAAATAATACCCCACTTATAATATATGGAATAACCACATATGTTCCATCACATCCACTCATTTAAGTAATGGGAGAAAAAGATTCGAGGCAAGACTCATAGATAGAAAACAAGATTGATGGTCCAAAAATCAGAGAGATTTAAATGATTTCATTCATTTAAAATCACAATATGCATAGGAGAAACACACTCGAGATCTCATGCTTATATAAAAGTCGAAAATCACAAAATCTATGAAGTCCTAGAATAGCTCTTTGCTAGAGTAAAAAATATCACAAATTGATGTTCAAGTTCAAATAAAATGTTTGTCTATTGCATGACATGACATTCTTGATACTTAAACGATAAAATAAATGCATTTCTCCAAATGGACTGAGATGGGGCTCCCATGGACCAAATAAAATAACAACGGTAACCTAGAAGAAGGAAAAAAATGTAATCATGGATCGACGTTAGGAGTAAACAATAAACGAATAAAGTTGGATGATCAAAGATTGGGATGAAAGAAGGGAAATGCTTAAAAAATGAATGTACTCACAAAAATGGAAGTGAACTGATGGATGGATGGATATCTCTCTGCACCCATTTTTTTCCCGGTCCTTTATATATATATATATATATATATATATATATATATATATATATATATATATATATAATTGAAGCTCAAGTTTTTTTTGTGTAATCGCTTCTTGGTCGTTACTTAGGTTTAGATATTTTTGTTAACGATCTCTTGAGCCACTCTTGGATGTAATTCTTCATTGGTGGAACCATGATGTCCTGCTTCACCTAGAGCGAGAGTATTTCATCTTTCATTTCTCTAAATTCAGAGTGCAATTGTTGAATTGATGCCAAATGGTCTTCATTATCATTTACAAAAGTAACTGACCATCATTTTATTTCTTCCTCCGGAAAGTTAGTGAGGTTGTCAAACTCACTACCCCATGAAGCTTTAATTATGTTCAACTTTGTCTCTAACTACTCCTTGGTTATAAGCATGGACTCTCTTATTAATTGTGGGCCCTCAAGATCTTTAACTATTTTGAGTGATTTGAAGAATGAGTCACTTATTTTATCAACAATCTTTTTATAGTTGGAAATTGAGTCTTGCAACATTTGTATTCTTTCCAACCAACCTACTTTCACTTTTTTTATTATGTGGTTTAAAGGAAAATATTGTTTCTTTCTATTAAAATCACTTAAACTTGATATTTGCGACACAAAGGTGCTTAAATCATTTTTATAAAAGAATTCATCATTTTCAAAATCCTTTTGCAAATACTGCATTGAGTCGCTTATTGATGTTCTCAGCGACATACATTCTTATCTCACTTAAAAATTTAGTGGCCTTATTTATTTAAAAATTTATGTGCTTGGTGTGTCCTACAGAATTGGGTCTGGAACAACAATGACTGATGGTTCTGTAGACAAAGCTATATGAATTAAGGTGTCCTTTAGTTCACTTATTCTTTTCTTCAATCTAATATTTACTAGCTCTTGCTATGAAATTGAGTGAACTAGAGTGTCTTCAATGGTAATGGGAAACTTTAGAAGTCTAGAAGGTCCAACTCATGAAATGTCTACTTCGAAGTTCTATTTTTGGGTTTTCTTCTTATTTTTGACACGAACCTTCTCTATTTGAAACTTTCTCTCCTCATTGTTGTATTGGAATTATGTAGTGTTGGACCATGTTTGTTGATAAACCAAAAGGATGACCTGTTAGTTTCTAATACAACTGGAAAATTTAACGGATCCATAAGAGGTTGTTAAACCATGTCACAAGTCCCAAAGGAGGCGTCGACCACCAACTCAACAATAACCAATCTCCACCTCAGCACCAAATGAGGTACTCGACACCAACCAAGCGGAATCGAACCTACAACCTTTCGCTTTGATACCAATTGTTAGACCACATTTTTCGTTAAACCAAAAGGTCGATATGTTAGTTTCTGATACAACCTCCAGAGTTAACAGATCCACGGGAGGATTTTAAACCATGTCACAAGTCTCAAAGGAGGTGTTGATCACTAAGTCAACATGTAGTGTTAAAGATTGTTCTTCAAAAATAGTTGGTCCCTATCTGACCAACTCTTTTTCTATCTATTGACTTTTAGTGATTTGTAATGCCACCCAGTTAGGTACATTGGTGCTATCAACTTCCATTTCAACTGCATCTCTTGGGATTTCCGAATTTTGAGAACCTTTCTTACTCGAGCTTCTATTCTTCTTAGGCTATGAAACTGCATGTGCCTTTTCAATATTATCATGAGGGGGGTTATCTTCATCATCTCCTCCAACACATCTCTCATTATTATCTACTTTGTTTATATTGGACTCCTATTTATTTTGGGTAGAGGAGGAACTCCTACGTGGAAGGGGGGTAGAAGAAGATTAAATTTTAATTGCACTTTTCCCTCAATTTTTATTCATTCTATTTTGTTGACGTTGAGTATTTGAGTTGACTTTAATGGAAAAATCATCATTACATGTCTTTTTGTCTTTCTTTTTGGAGGTGTTTGGGTCATTGTCATCAGTTCCTTTTGAGATCCTTATGAAACTATTGATATACCTCATTAACGATAAATGAATAGAAAATAACCCTCTAGGATCAAAACATTTTACAGGTTCAACTTAATCCAAGTTGAATGCATTCAACATTTCAGAGAATTTTGTCAGATGGGACAAACTTTTAATTGTTATATCAACTACATTGAAGGTTAGGGTGATGCTGAAGCATCTTTTTAAAATTATATTTTTCCTAATTTTTGAATAGGTTTCTAGGAGGTTCTAGATTGGTCACGTAGGGAGGAGTTGTTGTTCTTGAAATTCCATGTAATGTAAAAAAAATTCTAAGTTTAGGATATAGTTAGAGAAGTCTAATAATTTTAGGGAAGATTTAGATTTTGTTCTAGATTTGGAGGATACAAACCAATCGTTTGTGGTTCGATTCAATTCCTCATTATTTTGTATGAATATCTCTACCTCATAATGAATAAGCATGGTAGAGTAGAGAGAATAGAGAGAGGTACAGAAGAAAGAGTGTGTATGCACCATGGAATCTAATAGAAAGGGAGATTCAGGGATTTTAATAAAATTGTGAAGTTGGTAAACCCAATTCTTGTGTAATATTCTCCTTTTCTATCTTATTTTCATTAAATATATGTGCAAGCAAAGTAGGTCAACACTGTGCAGTGATTGAGCGTAAAATTCATGAGAATCCTATAAATTTGTATTTGTTTTGATAAATTGGTGAATTGATATCAAATAGCCGAGTGTTAATCATGAATTGTCGGAGGAAGAGGACCGGTTTACAGTCTAGGTTAAAGGGAAAATCAATTCAAAAGTTTAGAGTTGCAGGAACCAAGTCTCGGATTGGTCAGGCATTCAGACTATCAAATAAATGTGCACACCCACATTTTTATTTATCTAGATGCATGGATATCAGAGTTCGGCCCTCAAGGTTCCATTTATAAGTCAAGTGTTATAACAACATCCATATTTGGACTCATCTTAAAGGTATATTTAAAGGGAGAACCAAATGCCCAACCATCCAGATTGATGGTTCCAGTTCTCGGTTATGCCATTAATTAAAGTTAATTTTTTCCAGGCAGGAGGTAAAGTTGTTGAAAGGTGAGCCATTGGACCATTGGACATCCGAAATTTTAAGCAAGAGAATGTTGATCAGTCGATTATGGTGTAGATGGTCGAGAAGGAGAATGTGTTGAATGTAGATAGTACCATAGTGACCTTTGAAGGTGAAGTGTTGTTGAATGAAGACAACCACATCTTCCCATGGGTGAGGTAGAGACCGATGTTCAAAACTTGTCCCTTTATTTACTAATGCTTCTCTATATTTGAGGATTTTTCTCAGGACTTCTAGTTATGAATTTCTTTGGCTATACCATCTATCTCCTATGTGAGGTAACCCTGTGACTTTTTCCATTGTTTCTTCAGTGACCTATACATGTCTTCCTAATATTGTGGAGCGCTCAACTCTGTAATTCATGGTGAATTCCAGAGTGATGTCTTCATCGTATCCCTGTAAATGTAAGACATACTTCATCCAACCAACTTGCCCCATAATTTCCCTGATATCGTTATAAAACTCAAGCATCATCAGTTCAGTCAACTCTCTGCAAATTAATTATCCTCCCATGGCTACTTTCTTCTACTAACTCCGATTTTTTGTGTTTGCATGACTATGTGAATTATGTGGTGGTGAGTTCGGAGTTGTAGCAATAAGAGTGGTGGGTATGGGAATTGTGATTATAGAAATGTTGTTCTGATGTGGTGGTAGTGGATGAATGATATGATACACATGCCATTAAAGTGTACTTATTTTAGTTCTCGAGGTGTAGGACAGTCGGTGACAGAGTGTGTTGTTAAGGCACTCTGTGATGTTAAAGTCATCGGTTCGAAACCTGCGGGGACAAAAAATCCAACCATATTAAGGGTTGGTGTGGCTCAAGCCGAGTGCAATCCTCGAGTGATTTTGACGGCTTACATGCCCCTGAGTTGTGGTTTCCTAGCCACAGGTTAGTCCCACATGTCACGGATAAACTAATAAACAAAAAAAAAATACTTATTTCAAATTCTAATAGGAACATGTATAGGTCATGTCTTACCTTGAGTGGATGTATGAGTACGACATTGATCGAGTTGTGGAAGTGGAGGATGGAGTCCCATCAATGGTCCTAGCAGGAATTGTTGTGTCGTCATTGTCAGTTTCATCTGTTGGAAGTGTAGGAATGATGATTCTCCAAAGTGGGAGCTACAAGTGGAGTCATAGCAATGATATTTGTAGTGAGGAACTTCAACACCGGCCATGTTTCTCTATGGTGCGGATAATAATTGGAGCATAGGTGATGTAAATGAAAGGTGTGGGTGAAAAGTGAAAAAAAATGGATTGAAGTTGCGAGTGGAGTTGCAGGGACGTGAGTTGCAAAAATGAAAAATGAAAGGAATGAAGTTTATTAGAGGGAGGGAGTTGCAACAACGGGAATTGTAGCAATGAAGTTGCAACATGGATGATGCACCAAATAGTGTGGATACAAATTTTAGCATCGGTGGTGCCAATGAAAGGTGAAAAGTGGGAAGATGAAATGAAGTTGCAAGAAGAGTTGTAATGACGTGAGTCGCAACAACGAAGTAGCAACACTGAAAATAGAAGGACTGAGATTTGATAAAAAAGAGGGAAACTTGTGAGTTTTGAGTAATGAAGAAAGGTTGTAGTGGAGTTGCAGCTGAGAGAATGAGGGAAGGGAAATTTGTAGAATATGGAAGGGATGTGGGTGGAGTAGCATCCAAGGGAATGAGAGTAGAATCTCCAAAATGAATAGGGGGATGCAAGTGGAGTAGCATCCAAGGGAATGAGAGGGGAATATGCAAAGTGAATGGGAGGATTGAAATGACGGGGAGTTGTGGGAATGGGAATTGTAGCAACATGTGTTGTGGTAATAGGAATTGTAGCCAAGGAATTGCAGCAATGGGAGTTGCAACAATGAAAATTTTTGTGTTGAACGGAGTTGCAACAACAGGAGTTGCAACAAAGGGAATTGCAACAACAACAACGGAAATGGAAACAATATTGTTCTCCCCTGCATATCCTGAAAAAGAATATTATTAGAGAAACTAAGACTTTATTAAGATTTATTGAGAAGGATACTGACATAATGATCATGAAACCATGAAGGACCCTTCTTGTTTATTTTAGATTTTTTTTTTGTGCCTACTAAGTTGGTTTTCACACATTTTTTTTAAAAGTAGGAACACAAATTATCGAGTAGGAACAAGTTCTAGGTCACTATCAGGACATCCATTTGTAATCTTCCTAAAAAAGGATTCCTTTGATAAGGGTCGTTGGTATTAGCAAATTCTATGTCCATTATCCATTATAGAATCATGTCTTCATTAATGGTGCGGAATTTGATGGCCTCACTGTCATAGACTGTGTCAATCTCATATGGACCAAACCATCTAGAGAAAAAAGTTTCTTTGAATTCCTTGAACCTAGAATCAAATAGTAATGCTCAGTCTCCATCCTTGAACTTCTTTTTCTTGATAAACTTATCATGCAATCTTGCCCTTTGATGTTGTATCATTGTGGCTCGATGTAAGGCATCCTTTCATAGTTTATCCAACTCATTTATTTGAAGCAGTCTTTGTTTATAAGCCTCTGATAGTTCCAACCCAAGTTGTACTATTCTCCTAAGGGTCTGGATTTATGTTTATATGGGCATGAGTACTCTTTTCCCATATACTAACTTGTAAGGTGTTCATACTGTAGTAGTTCTTTAGGTAGTTATGTATGCCCATAAAGATTTTGGGATTCTATCGGCCCAATAATTAAGATGTAATATGACAGTTTTGGTGATGACGGTCTCAAGGATCTTATTAGTCCCCTTGACTTGTCCATTTTATTGTGGGTGATATGGTGTTGTTACTCTGTGATTGATTTTGTAATTTTCAATCAAGTCTTTGAAAATCTATGATGTGAACTAAGTTCCTCCATCTATCATTATCTCCCATGGTATTCCAAACCTTACAAATATCTCTTCGTGGATAAACTCTACTACTTCCTGTTCAATTGTTGTCGAAAGTGGTTTTTCGGCCTCCATCCATTTTGTAACATAGTATGTACAGACAAGGATGTAGAAATTTCGATGAGATGTGGGATTTATTGGTCCCACAAAATCAATGGCCCATTTGTCAAAAGGTTCTAACACCATATGTGGTTGTAGTGGCATTTAATCTGCTTGTAGGGGTCTACCCATGTGTTGACAAATATCACACCTCTTCACATATTCTTTTGCATCTAAGAAAAGTGTGGGAAAATAATACCCCTAGTGGAGTATCTTGTACCTAGTCCTTTTATCTGCAAAGTGCCCCCCACATGGCCCATCATGACATGATTTTAGTATTTCATGGACTTCGTCCTATTGTGCACACCTTCTTTCACTTTTCCTGACTATACTTTGTCGTTATTTGGGGGTCAGATAATGCAAAAGTTTGCTTGTAGCCAAGAGTTTAGAAATATATGTAAACCAAGGTGAGTTAGTAGATACTGCAAAGAGGTGTTTGTCTAGAAAACAATCTTCTACTATAGGTTCATTCTCATTAGATTTTATCTTAGAAAGGAAGTCAACAACTACATTATCTTTTCTTGGTTTATCTAGAATGGTAATATCAAATTCTTGAAACAAAAGCAACCATCTAGTGACCTTGCCAATTGTGATTGGTTTGTTCATTAAATATTTAATAGAAACATGATGTTATGCACATGGTTATGTGATATTAAGCAGAAATACAAATATAATGGAAATTAACAACAAAATAACAAAATGTAGAGAATAACACACCAAAATGATACATTTATTGAAATGGGAGCAATGTTCACTTGTCTCTTCGAGGGAGAAACTTCCAACAGAGTAGCGCTCTATTACAATAATGCACAAGACAAATATTTATCTTGCATCCTACTCGTATTTACACTAATTTTATCTTCTAAAGAACATTCTGGATGAATATCTTTCTAGAATCAAAAGCTTCTATTAGGTCTTCTTACATTGACTTGTTCATATTTATTAAATAGGAATTATTAACGAATGTCGACCTTTATTACATGGGAAATATATTATTATATATATGTGAGGGGTTAGGGAGGTTATGTCCCTAACATTCCCTCCCACTTAAAAGATCCTTGTCCTCAAGGATTAAGATGATGAAATTTCTGCAGAATAGTATCTGACTCCCAAGTGGCATCTTCTAGTGGAATATCCTTCCATTGAACTAACACTTACTGGATGGTGCATTGTTATAGGATAAATCGATAGGTGCGGACACTAACTGATCTCCCTATATCCACCTAGATCTAGAAAAAAATACACCAGAACATTATGCTTTCCTTAAGTTTTAAATATCGAATTTACTAACTAAAGAGGGATAGGTGACATACCGTTTAAATTTTGCTTCCTCTCGCTATCGCCATCCTAGCTCCGTTCCAACACTCATACAATGATGATCCTGCAAAAGAACGCAACCAACCAAAGTGATAGTAATAACATAAACTCAATATAAACCTATG
>JZKD02S0499629.1:80920-91064 GCA_000966675.3 Picea glauca | reverse complement strand
AGATGTTTTTAAGGAAGCTACTTGGAGAGTATAAATAAGAGGCAAGGCTCTCTCATTTTAGATCACACTTGAGAATATTGAATATCTATAGGTGTCTAAGGTAACCAAAGGATATATAGGCCGAACTTCAGAGGGAAGGTGAAGAAAAGAAGGCCGAAATTCAAGGGAGGATAAATTCTTTTGATGATGCTTTCTAAGGTATGTTATTTACAGGTTATCTCACCATTTTCGCAATAATTTTTTTTCTAGAATGAATCAAGTCGTTAAATTGATAATCCATTGATGAAACATATCCAAGTATATGTGGTAAAAACATCTTGTGGTTCGTTGTATTTTTGGAGTTACACTGCGTGGAAAATAGGGTTTGTGGCTAGTCCTAAAACTAGTCTAAAACAGGTGTTTCAAGTAAAAATGTCATAACTTCTTCATAACAGATCCCAATTCAGTAAGAAAAAATGTGTTGTTTAGAGTAAATTATGTAGTATTATGTGTAACATTTTCATATCCATTCAACAAACATTCTATGCGAGGCACGCTTTACAAGGTCTCTCTCTAGAATAAGCCAAAATTCAACAAGGTATGTCATTTTTTATATAACTCATTTTCTGAGAGGTTCCAAGTAGTGACACCTGGAGGAACTGCATAAAACACATTGAAGAAAATTGTGTATCATTTTCAGATATTTATTCATTACAGGTACATATTTATGATTATTTCAAGTCAGGGTTGTTGACTAATCCAAAACTAGTCATGTGAGACTAAAGAAAAATGAAAATGCTAGTCTCTTGTTGTTAAAGTTAAGGAAGGTTTGCAGGTATGTGATCATATACAACAAGTCTATTACAGAGTTACAAATAATTTTTGGATGATGAAATTGATGAGGGATTTTGGTTGAGGTACATGTTGGGTACATGGTTGAGACAAGTAGTTGATGAGTTGGCACATACATGAGGTGTATAGTTGATGATGTTGGTACATATTGATGAGTAGTTGACACATGATTGGTACATACTTGGTACATGGTTGGATGCACTTGTTTATGGTACAAGTTTATTACAGGTTGTTTGGTATAGGTTGGTGCATGGTTGATGCACTTGTTTATGGTACATGTTGATTATAGGTTGAGGTACAGGTTGATGCATGGTTCAGGTTTATTGGTACATGTTTTCAACGGTATATCTCACAGTAATAGTGTGATAGTGATTCCATCATTCTACTTCTACTTCAGGGTGGTTGGACGAGGCAAGGACAGGTGGTTGTATCCACCTTCCAGTTGTAGTCGGAGAACATAAGGGGTTGTATCCTCCTTTTGGTTGTAGCCAGATAATTAGGGAGTTGGAGCTTCCCTCAGGTTGTAGCCTGAGAAACTAGGGGGTTGGAGCCTCCTTTCAGTTGCAGCTAGAAAACAAAGGAAGTTGGTGCTTCCAATGAATGTAATTCTTCAAGACATATAAGAAAAAACATTCCATGGTTTTCTCCCACTTTGGGTTTCCACATAAAACACTGGTGTATTGTGTATGTGTATGATTATTCATTTGTTCATTGCTCATTATTGGATGATAATTCTACATTGATATAACACTTGGATTATTTGGTTAAAAAGGATTATAATTTATCTATTACATAATCACCCCCCCCCCCCTCTCAGTAATCCAACACCATGAGGGTGGTAGGAATGGTGATTAAAATGATGAAGGAGGAAGTCTGTTAGTTTCTACAAATACCAATTGATCGGGTAGCATCAAGTAGGTTGATAACAACCATCCAGGTATTCATTTGTTGCTTCTACGTTGAAGGGAATTGAGGTAAGAAATTCCCTTAGTTAATTTTTCAAGATTTAAATCGATATGTAATGGCCAAAGACCTAGAGTATGTACATGTTATTGATGCTAGAATGCATTTAGATAGATTGTCAGCTATATATTTTGTTATGATTTGTTATGGGATCATAACTAGGTTAATTCATGAGACATACTTCTTCTATAAAAATGAATATCCATAAATCTAGTCATGTGTGAGACCTTATATAATATGGTTGTATATGGAAGGGCTATAGCGCTATGTGAGTGATCAATGGTATCTAATGTATATATAATGTTTGGACTGCAACCTCTTTGCTAACATTGAAGAGAACTTAAGAATTATATTCTTGGTGTTGTGTTTCGGTTGAAAAGGAAGGTATGCAAATAGTCAGGAAAGCAATAGGAAGTGTGTGGATGATGTGTTGATGCGTTGGATATACCTTCCAACTCATCATGGTGGAATGCATGACATATTTATGTGGTATTATGTAGTCAATGCATGGATGCATTGTGTAGTTGTGGCCATGGGTATTGGCACATTGATTGTTATTTTATTTAGTAATTAATTGTTGCATTATTAAAAGCATGTGGTGTTGAAAATACATAATGATGGATAGTTGCATTGTATTTAATATGAATACTAGTTGAAGGTGATTGAATTGTTGTTTTTTACAATTCTGAGATCACTTTTTGGAACTATTAAAAATGTTACAAGTGATATTACAAGAATTATTCAATGCATTTTGGTGAATGCATGTATATATTATATAAAATAGAAATGATTATGATAACCACTGAAATGATGTGAGTATTTATAACTCATGAAGTTTAAAACACTTCAAGAGTTGTTAGATAATGCAACAAGAAAGTTGCAAGTGAGAGTAGTTATATAATGATAAATTATGGAAAAGCTTTATCAAGGGAACACAGTGATAAAAATATTGGCGGATAGAAGAAAAAAAACATTGGTTGATAACACATGTGTAAATAATGATGGGTTCATTCCAGTTAATAGTTGGATTATTGGAAGTGATTGAACTGTTGTTCTAAACAATTCTGAGATCACTTTGTCAATTTTTGTAATTGTTTCCATGAAAATATACATATGCATGATACCGACAACTTGTTTGGTTGAGTGAAGGCTGAGGAAAATTGCAAGTAGGATGGTCTTGGATATGGAAGGGATGTAAACCCGAAAGGAAGAATGATATCTACAACTGCAAAAGCCAAACATTATGAGAAGAAGAATTCATGCCTGGAAGTTTTATTTTCCTATATAAAACATATTTGAGAAATTAATAGTTACAAATTGTTACATGATTATGCTAACAATTGGTTTGGCTTATTAAAGGTTGATAAAATTACAAGAATAATGGTATTGGGTATGGCATTGTTGTAATCCATAATAAATATCGATGCCTACAACTGCAAGATCCAAACAAATTATGAGTTGGAAGCTCGTGCTTGAAAACATTATTTTCCTGTATAAAACATATTTGACATTTATGATTGAAATTGTTATAACAATATCTCATGATGACTGTATTTTTATAATACATATGAGATGTTAGCTATTGAATTTGGAAGCTCACGGAAAATAACACCAGCAGGAAATCAATCTCAATAATGAAGGCATGGAATGAAGAAAGTCTAGTGGACTTGTTGCAGCTAGATTTCTTGAAGCCGCAACTTTGAAACTTATTGGTCGAGTGCACTAGATTCTTGGAGAGAAGTGGAACAACTCGAGGGACTACATGGCAGAGAAAGGGATTCATTTATTTGGGTTGTCCAGGGCTAATGGGAATGAGAGCTTGTCGGTTGGAAATACTACCAGAAATGTAAATTGTAAAATCTTTGTGCATCTTTTGAGTTAGAATGCCTATGTATACATGTTTAATTTTAGGCCAGGTGCCTATGTATATAAGAGTTGGTTGGACTTCGTGTGTGGATTAAGGCTAGAGGACCTAGATTTGTAATGTTAATAACATTGGAATGGTGTTGTGCATTGAGGAAAGTGCAAAAATAAGGGGAGGGGGATGTAACACCCTGGTTTTAACCCTTACGAACTATATTGTATTATGTAATTGTGACTTAGGCTAGTGAGCTGGTGAAGTTGAAAAGGGGTCGAAGTGCCTAGGAAATGTAATAAATATATATACATTAATAAAAAAATACATCATTGGTTGCAATACGGACAAGGAAAAAAGAGATAGAGGGATATGATTCCATGAGAGAGGGGGATTAAGGGGATAAGTATTTTTATTATATTTTATTTACCCATAATTGATTTTATGGAGAAAAGTGATTACATGAGCTTCTTGGGAGGAAGGCCATGTGGTTATTTTTTTCATGTAATTATATAAACATCCCTTGTGGGTTGTTTTGGGGGTTCACTTGTTCTTATTCATTCACTATTACACCCTTCTCACTCTTTCATTTTTGGTGCCTCATTCTTTCTAATTCATGTGATCTTGGTCTGAGCATGGAAACAAATGACTGGAAGAGGAGAGACATTGCTAGATGGATGTAATAAATTACTAATCATTCCAGGAGGGAATGGATGTCTGTGTGCATGAGATTGATGGCAGTTTGGAAATAAATGTCCACAACTGAGAATCCTTGGAGTTTCCAGTAGGGATATTTTCTGACCAGTACCATTGGATCCCTAGAGAGAAATGGATCATCTTGGGGGACTACATGGCAGAGAAAGGTGTTCATTTGTTTGGGTTGTGCATGCTGAGGGGGAAAGAGAGTTGGCAATTTCAATTGGTTGTGTGGTTGGGAAACCTGAGATCTAGTTATCCAACTGTTGTGTGTTTTATATTTGGCCTGGGACCCATCCTTGTGGATTCATAGCCCTGGCTCAAGGGTGACCTGTTGTTGAGAGTAAAAGAACAACAATGTCTATGGTTGGGAGGAATGTCCTTGGTATGCATCCAATTGGTGAATGTTTACCTGCAAATATAATTGCTCTCTGCGTTTTCTATATAATGTATATTATGTTGTGTATTTAATTATCTCCAAGATATGTATTTATAATTTTCATGTATGTTGGTTATTTGTTGTGCATGGCACACTGTTTATTTCTTTTATGTTGTACCATGGATCTTGATTAATGCATGTGGGTCTTTCATGCTTGATTGCGGATTAAATGTTATTAGAATTTGACATCAATTCAAAAGCAAGTTTTTGGAGTAGCGTGGTCAGCCTGTGGGTGGTTGGGTATGTTATAGATTAGTGTGGCCATCCTGAGGGTGGTTGGGTACGTTACAAAGGTCAGTATTCATTTTTTGATTGGTTTCTTATTGGTAGGTGGGAGAAATGAGGGAATGAGGGGTGGGTCCATGGACAAGAAATTAGAGAAGTGATATATACCACAATGATCAGGGAAGTGAGAGGAGACCAATATAAGCGATAAATAAGGGTGTTGGGAATGGTATGGATCCATGGGGTAAAAAAAAGTTATAAATGAGGGGTATCAAAATGATCAAGGTAAAAAGGGGAATCCAATAAGATAGGTCTCAAATATGGTTGCGGGAAGGTAAATAAAAAGGTTAAAAATGATAGGTAGCACAACGATCAAGGAAAAAAGGGGAATCAAATGAGATAGGTCTCAAATAAGGATGTGGGGAGGTAAAAGAAGGTTAAAGATGATAGGTATAAAAATGATCAGGGAGAAAAGGGGAATCCAATGATACAGGTCTCAAATAAGGGTGTTGGAAGGCCCCATACTATTTTTTTTGGCCTTTTTCTCTTCTTTTTTTATCACTCCTACAAAGTTATACTCTGATCTGAATAATAATGCAATGTCGAAATGCCCAAATTCTTAATGGGAAAAAATTTGTAGTAATTTCGCAATAGAAATGCAGGAGGCAAGGTTGCACTCCAATAGATATTGTTTGTTCCTTTTATGTTATATTTCTGTCCCAAGGGTTAGGGTTTTCAGGGTGCCTATAAACAAGGGTTTTGCCTATGCTATACCTATCTGATATACGTGCAAGGTAGAATAGTAGTACTCGACCCAATTTCTCATGGAACCAACTAAGGAGGATAGGATGTACCCTTAATCATACTGCCCAATTACCTAGGTACTAGAGAGTATCTTCTCGAGTGTTTTTCTCGGTGGAACTATAGAAGTCATGCGATTGATCAATTGATCTATGGCTAGTTTTAGGATACTTAAGGGGGCTACTGATATACAAGAGGTACTTGGAAGTACAATTCTGTATACAGGTGGTGTCTAATGCGCTACCACTCGAAGGGTTACTAACAGGGGTTACAAGGGTTTCCAACAATGTGATATTAAAAGCCTCTTGTATTTCCTATGTGTATTTTTCCCCGACCATGGATCTATGTGTTGAACAATAGATAACTATAGTTTAAAGACGTCGGAACAAATATCTACCCTAGAAATAAAATTAACCTACAATTCCTGCTAAGGAAAGTGCTTTGATACCACTTCTTATGCACTTGGTTATGTGATATGTTGGACCTTGACCAAGTTTTGGAGAACCTTGGTCGTGTTTGACCATTTTTGGGACTTTGACAGGTTAGTCGAAGACAGAGAACCCAGGAGAAGCGAAGATTGCGGGATCTCACCCCCTTTTGTGGGCTTTTTGGGTTTTAGGCTTTCTGTAATGGGTATGAGATGTCGGCCCATGGGGTTTACCCATGTTTAGGCCCCTTGTGTAATGTATAAATAAGTATATAGGACTTAGAGAGAAGTAAGGATGAAATAGATCTAAGTTGGCTTTGTGCAAGATATGTAAAGGTTGTTATGTGTGAATAGCTGTGAAGGATTCATGCATACTATGTGTTGAGAATTTGCAGAGCTAAGTGGAAGTGAGTGTAAGAAGGCTTCATTCTTGGATCTAACTCAGGGAAGGAGGATATGGCAAGGTGCGCGTAGATCTCTTGTCATATGCGGAGTTGTCTTTGTGGATTCGTTCATGTAAGAATATTGGAAGAAGCTAATAAATAAGAAGAAGAGTTGGTGGACGTAGCCCCACACTGGGGTGAACCACGTATATCCTGTGTTATGTGCTTTGTGATATATTGTTCTTGTATTTACTTAGTATATTGTTGAGATAGATAGATCTATGAATGCTTAATTGATTTTTGATGTGAATGAATGCTACATTTTCTTAATGTTATGTGTTGAATGGTTAAATGTTCTTAGACCTAGATTAATACTACGCTGCTATGTAATTAGGGTTTTAACCTGCGATGTGAATAAGGGTTAAAGACTAATGAATGATCAATTCTAAGTTCTCTATTAAGTATTGTGATCACATATCTGTGTCCTAGCTAGGTTGTATACACTTGAGTCTTGCAACCCCCCCTTCCTCTACCTCGGGTTAGACTTCATCTGCTTCACAGGTGTTGTCGAAAGGGCCTGTAGTTAGGTTTTTGTTGGTGCGATGTTGAAGAGTTGAACCCTGGGTCTGCCCTTGTGCCAACAAATGGTTCTATTGTCGGGACTTGAAACTGTGATTGTTGGGAACTGAAGAAAAGAGAAATCTATGTGCATAGATCTGTTGTTGTAGTGCACAATATTCTACTTAACTTGGGAAGCTCTGTGCTAAGAAAGAAACTAGATCTGAAGAAAATAGGTAACATCTTAAAGATTTGTGCTATGATAAAGGTAAGATAAGTGGAATTTTTTTTCTTCGAAAGAATGTATCTAAGTATGTTTGATAGATTTTGTCCTAGTCTAAAAACTAGGGCACAGCGAGAAGAAATAAGATTTGATATGAATATATCTGATAAAGATAGTGAAAAATATGTTATTCCTATGCATAGAAAGAATTTTTGGACTAACAAGTGGATGCAGGATCCTAGAAAGAATTTTTTGCAGATTCATCACTATGATCCCAGTGTGCAGTACATGAAAGGTTGGGGATCATTCAAGAGAAAGAGAGGATTGACTCTTTTTTATAGTTGCAGAAGACCGTGACATATTGCTAAGGAATGCCCTGGTAGATGTCCTATTTTCCTTTGTTGTAAATCTACTGTACATGAAGTTTTGGATTTCCCTAGAATGATTGCTAAAGTTGAGAAGATGAGCATGAGACAAGAAAATCATGAAAAAGGTCAAGAGACTAAGAATATTCTAGAACACCAAAAAGAATCAGAGGCTATATTATTACAGATGAAAGAAACACTGATCACAAAGACATCAGTTTACTAGAGATCTTAAAAGAGAAGGAGTGCATAGAAACAAGAATAGGAGACTTCGACATAGACTGTGTATTGGATGCAGAAACATAGGTGAATATCATGACAGAAAGTACTTGGGAAATTTTGGGAAAGCCTTCTATGATTCCTTCATTGGGAGGAATAGGATTGTTTAAAGGAAAGATGATAACCCTATGTGAAAGACTTACTCATGTACCCATGATTGCCCATGGAACATCAACAGAAGAAGAATTCGAGGTCATTAAGTTTGTCGCAGACAACACTCCTTTTGCACTTTTGTTAGAAAGGAATTGCGTTGAGAAAGATCAGATCCGAAGGAAAGAAGAAGAGGAAGCTATAGAACAAAAAAAGCAAGAATTAAGAGACTTCATAGCCAAGAAAATAGAACGACTAAGAGAAGAAAAAGAGGATAAGTCGAAGCAACTGAGGGCCAGAAACTTAGCTGTCAAAGTTGAAAGCACACAAGAAGGCTTAAAGAACCTATCCATGTAGGAGAGAAGAACACCTACCCCTGAAGTAATAAGATAAGAGGTATTCCACTTAAACCCTTTGAAAGACTCTCAGTAGTGCGAAGTTACTATGCTAAAATCCGATAAGAATAAAAATGGAAAGAGGAACCCAAAGACTCGGATCACAGTAAAGAAGGCTAGAAAGCTCAGTAAGAAGAAATCAAAGTTAGAAAAATTGCAGGAAGTTTCAGAAAAGACTTCGTAGAAAGTAGGCTTGTAGAACTTGAACCTCGCTAGAATAGCAGAGCAAAACAGAAAAGAACTTCGACTTGGCGAAGCAATATGACCGTTGGAGGTGTCCTAAACGTTAGAACAACGCTCCAAAACGGCTAGAAATGTAGTTATTGTCGAAAATATCTCCATTGGACCGTTGGGACCACGCCATAATGGATGGATAGGCATTCCTTCCCGTTGGAGGAATCTGTTATGACATTGTCTATTTAATCCGTCGAATGTCTCACCGGGGACACTTTTGAAAATTGTGATTATCTGAGCCCTCGGAGACTTGATTGCTACTGCGATGTGTTTATTGAGATCTCGCCACCCTTTTTTCTTACCTTGAGCATTTGTTCGCCTACCCAAAATATATGATCTTGAGCATGCATGTTGGGTAACCTTAGCGCAGTAGATAAGTCTATGGAGGAGATCCTAATAGACCTTATGGCTGAGAAGGTCATGTCCACAAGAGTACAAGCCTCGTCAACGAAAGGATTGCAAGCATCCCCATAGACTGCATGTCTATCTGGGCCATCCTAAACTGCGACAGAGAAAAGAAGCAAGCACCACGACGACCTAGAGAATGCGAATCTCATCCCATCGGTCTTTCCCAGATACATCCCACCTCTAGCTGGTGCGGTTAGTCATGACAGTGTCCCGAGAGATTTCAAAAATAGAATCATCACTGCATACCTCTTGAAGGGGATACACGCAATTGTCAAGATCAATGACTTTAACCTAGGATATAGAAAGAATTATGTGTTGCTTGCACCACATAATTACTTGACAAAGATGAATGGGAAGAAGCCGAAGATAGTTCCCCAACCATGGACTAAGGAGATCGTGAGGTCCACCATCCTCAACATCATGAAGATACCCCACTTCGGTAGACATCATGAGGTTAACGCATGCGTTAAAATTATCCTGTCATTCTACCATGGAGGTTATTTATGGTTAGACAGGTGCATGACTGTGGATCTGGCGTTGATCTACATGATCACTGGATTAAGCATAAAGGGACCGGACCCTAAAAAATTCTACCTAGGGAAGGCTGGAGATCGCACCCTGGTGCAGTGAATAAAGGACACCTATGGTAATGTGGAGAAGGGGAAGTGGGGCTACAAGGTAGCCTCCATCCAAGATGGATCAGTGTGTGTAGCTTTCCAGTTGATCGTTGGTAATCTTGTCAGGAATAACATACCAACGCAATTCATGGCGTTCATCGTCGACCTCGCAAGAAATTCCATTGAAGGGATGCATATGAATTGGGCGAGCTACCTCGTCAACCAGTTGGAGTAGGACTGTTGCGAAGTGTAGGACCAGGGCTACGAGTTTCACTTCAGTTGGCTATGGGTTCTCTTTGTCTTTGTCTCTTGGGAGATGTTGGAGGGAGTGACCTTTCCTGAAGTCGAGCCATCC